>JAWZYV010018244.1:0-600000 GCA_038373885.1 Cheiracanthium punctorium | reverse complement strand
TTTGAAAATTGAGGAAAACGAGAAAAAAAATTTCTCTTTTTATTTATTAGAACTGAAACTATTGCTATCTTTTTTTGGAATTATCTTATTTACTATAGATGTAGGATAAAAATCAATCGAAAAAAAATATCCAAGCCGATAGGGGGGGTCCGGACCTCCTGGAACCCTCCTTGTGTGCGCCACTGGTCTCGATAGTTCGAGTTTCGATTGTTCTTGTTTTCCATACATCTCAGTTATTGAAAAAATCAGTTTAGCTCCCAAATAATGACCAACGCATATAAAACAGGCGATTTCTTTTAATTGCAGGACAAAAATTCAAATACTTAGTGCACACTGAAGTCCTATCAGAAATCCCTCAACCAAAGAAAGTGGGTGTATTTTTTCTGTAGATGTCCTCATAGACAATTCTGTGCAGCGTTGACAAGCGGGTCATTCCACGTCAGATCAAACAGTGCAGTTCACCACACCACCTCGGATTTTTCTCAAATTTTACGTAGATGATTTATAGGCTAAGACATAAACAAATCTCAATTTTGAAGGTTCTACGATAATTAATTATCGAGAAATTAATTATGCAAATTTTTAAGCTTTCTGCAAGATGCGCCAAATTTTTCTCAATTCCTTAAATAACTCCTTACCTGTAAAAGTTACTGAAGTGAAAATTTGTTTCTAGAAATAACTTTTTTACGCTGATTCCAAAAATGTTATCGAAATTTGCGTATCTTCTATAGTTTATGCATGAGCAATACATTTGCTAAAAACATCATGAATTTTTTTCGGCATGTCTGATCACAGACACATGTTTTAAATTTTTATATGTTGTTAAGTTGGAATAATCCTACATCCCAAAATAATTTCATCTTGGCTTTCTGCTCAGGAGCAGAGAAAAAAAAATTGTATGTATGTACCTACATATGAGGATTTTCATATGCAATATTTATACTAAAGATGAGAAAATTCAGAAGCGTTAGTCAATTTTCCTATGTCTTTTAAATTGATATCTGAAGTTTAACTACTACTCCAGGCATTTGAAAAAACTAGAAAATACATAAAAGTGCTTGTATCGGAAAACGTAAAACAAACAAACAGCAAAAAATGCATGTCACACACAGTGTTAAATTAAAAAAAATTCTAAAGTTAAAATTTTGAATTACTTTTAATTTAACCCTGTTGTTTTTGGCAATCATCCATCAGCCAATAAATCTTTGGAATTCTGCATGATATTGAACTCAAAAGAAATAACAATGTTTAATAAAACATATATATTATATATATATAAAGTCTACCGGAAAGTTCTATCCATTTTCCGTATGCAGTATTTTGCCTAGCCAAAACTACTGAAGCTAATAACACGAAATTTAGCACGAGTGGGGTTTTATAGCGTAGGTGCTAGATTAGAGAGTATTTTCAAAATTCGTAATTTATAGAGGATAAAGGCCCAAAATGTTCTTTTCACACATTCTGCGGGATCTCAAAGAAGAAAAGAGATATCGATAAAATTCTTGCTGTAAAATACACAACACTCAAGAATGCCTAAAAATCGATTTCAGAACATTTCGAATATAATCCTCCTAGGAGGGTAGACGTAAAAGTTTGCCGTGAATAACTGGTTACATGACATTTATTCTGCAATATATCACAAAATGTGCAATTTGACAATGTGCCTGACATTGCTATGCTAGTTGTTGTAACAATAAAAATTTAATACAATATACAGTAAAACCTATTTCAAATTGCTGTATCCACAAAACTAGCCAAAGCACAATTTTGTTCGCATTCTGTTAAAGGTAAATAAGTACTGTAACTTACAGGAATTCAATTCTTTCAATAAACTTTGTTCCTTCTATTGACTTGAATGTCATACAGAATTACAAAGATTTATTGGCCGATGGATGATTGCCAAAAATAACAGGGTTAAATTAAAAGTAATTCAAAATTTTAACTTTAGAATTTTTTTTAATTTAACACTGTGTGTGACATGCATTTTTTGTTGTTTGTTTGTTTTACGTTTTCCGATACAAGCACTTTTATGTATTTTCTAGTTTTTGCAAATGCCTGGAGTAGTAGTTAAACTTCAGATATCATTTTAAAAGACATAGGAAAATTGACTAACGCTTCTGAATTTTCTCATCTTCAGTATAAATATTGCATATGAAAATCCTCATATATAGGTACATACATACATTTTTTTTTCTCTGCTCCTGAGCAGAAAGCCAAGATGAAATTATTTTGGGATGTAGGATTATTCCAACTTAACAACATATAAAAATTTAAAACATGTGTCTGTGATCAGACATGCCGAAAAAAATTCATGATGCTTTTTAGCAAATGTACTGCTCATGCATAAACTATAGAAGATACGCAAATTTCGATAACATTTTTGGAATCAGCGTAAAAAGTTACTCCTAGAAACAAATTTTCACTTCAGTAACTTTTACAGGTAAGGAGTCATTTAAGGAATTGAGAAAAAAGTTGGCGCATCTTGCAGAAAACTTAAAAATTTGCATAATTAATTTCTCGGTAATTAATTATCGTAGAACCTTCAAAATTGAGATTTGTTGATGTCTTAGCCTATATATCATCTATATAAAATTTGAGGAAAATCTAAGTTGGTGTGGTGAAATTTCTCCAGTTTTGTGTTTGATTTGACGTGGAATGACCCAGGTATGTGCTGAGTTTTTTTTTTTTTTTCTTCTTTCAGCACACAGTTTTCACGAAGTGGTGTATCCCCAGCGCATCGGAATCTATAAGATTCCGTAAATGCACTCGCAAAGTGCAAAATATAAAATGAAAGGAGTTTCTTGGGTTTTTCTTTAGTGGAATCTTACCAGACTCCGATGCACTGCGCGTGTGCACTGCAAAAAAAAGTCTGTCAAATGTACAGAAAAAACTGTCAGCCAGGACGCCAGTTTATTTCCGTCTTTTTTACAGATCTATATGTATTTGTATAAATATATGTATTTGTATACATTTAAAACTGACAAATGAAGTTATTCATGTGAACTTAATCACAATTTACTTCTACAACAACATTATAGGAAGCATGCTTGAAGAAAAAAAAAAATCAGTTTTCCATTATTTAAAAATCAACCAATACCAATATTCATATAAAGTAAGGGTTTTACGAATGATGTACTACAAATATGAATTAATAAACAAAAACAAACAAACAGACAAAATGTAAGGGGAATAATAATACATCGTTATGTGACAGCACTTTAATTTGCTGCACTGTAGTTATTTCTCCGTACTCATTGCATCCATATTGTACGATATTATGCATGCTTCGCGGAAAATAAAACTCGCCTGCTTCGCGAGTAACGGCCAACTGAGGGAAAACGGGTTGCCGTAGTTTGGATGATTTTTCTGTGGTGGATGAATTTCTGAGCATGCGCACTAAGACCGTGTCGTATCTCTACGAAGTTCAGTATCTCTATACTTAGCTACTAACTCCCTATGCCGGAGAGACTGCTTACAAACTCGTTGCCATGGCAACGGTGCTGCCACCCAGATAACACACTTGTCCATTTTATGTCTATTTCTGATCCATTTCATCCATAATACATCCATGTCTATACATAGACATCCATAAGACATCTATTTATGGACATAATCTGGAAAATCCAGATTATGTCCATGAATAGACCAAAACTAGACTTAAAATATCCAGAATAAGTCCATTAATGGACGTATTCCAGATGATCCACACTATGTCAGTGATACGACATAAAATGGATGTGTGTATAAGTCCAGAAATGGACAAAATATGGAAAAGTTACATTTTTGTCATTGATTTTCATTTTACCCAATACTGTACTTAGACGCATGAATTTATTATACTTTATGTTTTTATTGATATTACATTTTACCCCAAAAAAGTTTAAAAACTTTTTACATTCTAGAGGTTTTTTTTTTTTTTTTTTTTTTTTTTTTTTGTCGAGGAACTTTTGAAATTTAAAATACTTTTTATGCATTATTATTTCCTATAAAAGCAGTATTGTGTAAAAAGAAACTCATATCCACATGCAAAAAAAGGGAAATTCTCTAGCGACTCAACATCCAAAAACGAATAGCTGCATATTTTTTTCTAAGTTCCCAGTCCGAAACTAAAAAATCTTTACTTCAGCATTTTGACGCTTCAGAACAAGTCTCGCTGCGTATAGTGGTTAGCACACTCTACTGTGAAGACCATGATCAAGGGTTCGAATCTGAAGCGGGGCAAGTACTTAAAGGTTGATTTAAAAAATAATTGGTACGAATATTTTTACAAAATTCGTTATTAAGATGTAACCATAAATTTAAATTAATCATTACATACAATTAGCTAAAAATTATTAAATGATTTTTGTTGATGTCCAGAATTCGACCGTAAAAGGTCTATAAATAGACAAACACGTCCATTATTACGTCCATACACATATCTATAAAGCCGGATTCATACTGGCCGTACCGCACCGCTAAGACGCCGCAATGACGTCACGTGGCGGAGCAACGCGGCGAGCGCCGAGGGTTTGCGCATTATCTGGCGAGAACAGATATTCCGCAGCGACCGCAAAGCTACAGCCAATTACAGAAGAGCTTTTACAGCTACAGCTAATTACAGAAGAGCATTGGTGTATTTACTTGCGGCACCGCAAGCTCGCCGCGAGGACAGCCAACGGTCCAAAACAGCGAAACAGTACGGCATGGTTGCGGTGCGGCGCGGCAGATATGTATCCACCTTAAGACGTCATATGGGCGTCCTATAGTGCCATATTGACGTAAAATGGACGAGAATTGGACGAATCCTGGATGTTTAATGGACATGTCAGCTCAGCTTGTCTATATGACGTCTTCTAGACGTGTTCTGGACAAGTTTGTGCTATCTGGGTATGGGTTTGGACCCACCCACCCCTCCACCTTGAAAGCAGATAACTATATTTATAAAGGGTTTAATCTTAAAATATTATCTATTGGTATAAGCAAATTAAGGGGGGGCATCTTCTCCCCCTTGAAAAAATTCTGCGCACGCAACTGAATGACAAAAATATCTATTATAAAAAAGTGTAAATTTTTTGCAGGAAAATTTTCCTTTTGGACAGTTCTCTGAAAAGTGTAGCCAGGCAATCATTTCGAGTTTCCTGGGAATGATTTGTCTATGTTGAAACTGGAAAAGCTTTCAGCATAAAACAGGACCCATTTTAGGCAAGTTTCATAATATTTTGTAAATGAGAAGCCAGATTTCGATGGCGGGAGCTATTTCCCCTCCTATACAGTCATTGACCCATAATATTTTTAAAGATATATCTTAAAGCGCCCCCCCCCCTCCCAGATGGTTTTGGGGCCTCCGGAGCTCCCGAAATCATCTGGGACCTGCTGTTTTGTTCAAACTACACAAAATTCTCTCCAGTACGGATTCGTTCTGAAATCGGTCCTTTCATTCCGAGTCCAGATTCGTACAGAAATAAATCCTATTCCAGATTCGTTCCGATAAGTCCGATTTCAGATTCAATCGGGGCCATCGCTAAGCAACGGGCCTGCTTATGAGTTGCCATCCCTAAAAATGAGTTTATCATTGAGGCCTGTTTTCCCCAGTCACAGTATTCTATTTTATTATTCTAAGTATTATAAATGATATATTATTTTATTATTTTAAAACAATTTTTTTATACTTTTGTCGTACTAAAGAACTTTAGATGTAGGTAATCGTTTTGTGAATCTTGCGCCATTTTCTTTCATGAAAATTTATCCTAAAATTCGAACATTTTGCTCTGAATGTAAAGGTAAGTGAACGCTTATAATGTATTTAGAAATTCGAAAAATATGTATGTAAATCATGTTTAGTGAATAATTACTCATGTGTTATTTATAAATAAATTATTTTAATCAGAAATCGTATTACTTGAGTAGTTTTTATTCTTGTAAATAATCATGACATTGTGATGCTATTTAGACAATTTAATTTTGCCAGTTGAAAATGTTATTTATCAGTTATATATGTCTTGATTATGTGATTAAGACTTACATCTGGTACAGTGCAGAAATACAGTAAATTATAAATTATTGATTTTTGCCCGTTTATACAGAAACTTCAAATGTAGTTAATATTTTGTACAAGCGTTCATTATGCTTGCTCAATTCCTAAATTCGATTGAGAAAGCGACAAAAGAATAATATATACTACATGAAATGTCTTTATTAAAGAATAATTAATTCAGGGATCGCGCTATAGAGCGTATTTTATCAATTTTCTCCAATATACAGGATATCCCGAAAACACTGAAATACGCTTTAATACATCATTTGTTAAAGATTAATGTTGAATTGTTTAAAATAACGTAGGAAATACGACTACGTTCATGAAATATTCATTATAAAAATGTCTTGTGTATTTAGTTATTTTAAAGTATACTAAATATCCACTTGTGAAACTAAAACAAGCAATCGTGAATCATGAGAGTAAGCGCTACTTTGTTTTTCCTTCAAATTATATGTATCTATTTTTTTATGTAAATACACTGCTGGCCATCGTAAATGCAACACCCTGAAGGAAGCATGCAAATAATATGAAATTTACAACATGCATTAGCTGAGGTGAGATATGCAAATGATTAGAATTTCAGCGCAGACGCACATCAAGCGCGCCTGTGGCGCCACCTCAAAGCGCTATTTAAGGCTTGGAGATTTCGACGGTTTCAAGTACAGCAATTGTGTTTTTCTTGCTTTTTTTTCAAAAAAACGATAAATTATGCCTCGTAGGAAACAACGATCATCTTTTGATCAAGTATCCGAGTTTGACAGAGGAAGGATAGTGGCATACCGAGATTGTGGGTTATCTTTCAGAGAAATCGGTCGTCGTATTGGACGAAACCAAACAACTGTGATGCGGATATGTGATCGTTGGGTGCAGGAGGGTACGACGGACAGACGTGATCGACCGCATCGACCTCAGTGCACCACGTCACGTGATGACAGGCAGATTGTACGCATGGCAGTGACGGACCGCTCAGTCACATCACGAACCATATCACAGCAGATTCAGTCTGTAACGCATCATCCAGTGTCTGCGCGTACCATTCGACGTCGTTTACAGCAGAATGGTCTGTCCGCAAGACGTCCGTTGCTTTGTCTACCTCTGACGCGGAACCACAGACGTCTCCGCCGCCAATGGTGCGATGAAAGAAGGATGTGGACGACAGAATGGAATGAAATTCTCTTTACTGACGAGTCACGCTTCTGTATGCAACACCACGACGGTCGGATTCGAGTCTGGAGACACCGTGGAGAGAGGATGCTGAACAGCTGCATTATGCACCGTCACACTGGTCCTGCACCGGGTATTATGGTATGGGGCGGTATCGGATATCTCTCTCGCACTCCTCTAGTACGCATTGCCGGTACTTTAACCAGCCAGCGCTACATCTCCGAGGTGTTGGAGCCAGTTGTCCTTTCTTACCTTCAGGGCTTGCCAACAGCCATATTTCAGCAGGATAATGCACGGCCACACGTGGCACGCATTGTCCAAGGGTTCTTCGTCAATCACCAGATTGAATTGCTTCCCTGGCCGGCGCGCTCTCCGGATCTTTCGCCGATAGAAAACATGTGGTCCATGGTTGCTCAACGACTGACCCAGAGTTCATCCCCAGCTGTCACACCAGATCAACTTTGGCAACGTGTGGAAGCTGCTTGGTCTGCTGTACCCCAAGAACACATTCAAAGTCTCTTTGAATCAATGCCGAGGCGTGTGGCAGCTGTGATCTCCAACAACGGCGGCTACTCTGGGTACTGATTTTGGCAGGAACCACGCTTCATAGAATGCTGTAAATTTAATCATTTGTTACTTGGTCAACATGTTATCTACACAATAAATTTTGTTGTGATATCT
Organism: Cheiracanthium punctorium; assembly: GCA_038373885.1. NCBI lineage: Eukaryota > Metazoa > Arthropoda > Arachnida > Araneae > Cheiracanthiidae > Cheiracanthium > Cheiracanthium punctorium. The sequence continues at coordinate 592,136 of JAWZYV010018244.1, read as the reverse complement.
CTTGTTTTTCTTGGTGTTGCAATTTGGGTGGCCAGCAGTGTATGTATCATGGCAAACAAATTAATCATGAGTTCGTACTTGAATTAGTAAAACCATTACTACTTAGAACTACATTAAATAACGTTTGAAAGCACCAGTGGCGGCCCGTGATCAAAACTGTTAGTGCAGCCGGAAGCATATGAGCTCCCCCCCCTTCCTCCCCACAGGAATGGAAAATCTTTGTTACTGAATTCGAAAACGGATTAAGCCCTCACCGAGGAAAAAGAAATTACATAAAAAATGCAAGAGATCCTATTTTACTTTCATAAAATGTCTGATTCGAAGTTTTCTTAGAATTTTCTTTTGTAACGATAACTTCAGAAGGAAAGAAAGAAAGAAAAAAAAGAAAACTTACTTATTTTTTATAAGTCAAATCAATCCTCCTTTCTTTTAAACTTGCGAATCGGTCAGTGATGTCCTCATAAAAAGGCGTTTTAATTCAGATATCAATAATTTTAAAAGCTCTTTAAAATTTCCCATGTTTCAAGAATTTTCTCACTCGCCATGTCCTCTAAATGCCAGTTCTTGCTTACTTAAAAACACTACTGCTTTGATGGGTAATTGTCCATTCATAAGCGTCTATCCAGGCTTACCTTCTTGATAAATTCAGCAATATAAAGTCGAGAGTTTTCCGAACATATATTCTCCGTACCCCTCCCTCACTTCTCGAGCCAATCAGTCAGTCGAATTTACTGCAGCCGTCGTTTGAAAATCTTTCATCAGCTGTACTTAGCTAGAGACCCTATACTTCGTCAGAGACCCGACACGAGTGAAATAATTTCTGATTGGCTGAAGCGGAGAATCAGCCGCCGCGGGCTATGGATGAAAATCTTCCGTAGAGTTAGCATGTGAAACGGAGTGACTTCGGAAAAACTGCTGTATCTAAGCATTAAATAATCAGTCTTATGTTTTTCCTTTCGATTTTCCTAATCTGAAATACTTACATAATGCATAAAAATCACTTTTTAACTAGAAGTCCGAAATTAACTACTATTTTGAAGCGATTATTTACGTAGTTTCGCTTTCGAGCTGCCATCGGAAGCTTGAATTTTAAGTCTTATCTTACACTTTCCTTGTTTGAACTTTACAATAATATTGTTTTAATATTTATTTATGTTATATGTGCGCATATCATGCTTTAAATTAATTAAAAAATCCTTCAAAAGCTTTGTTGTACTTTTTTCCATGATTGCGCCGGACTGCATTTGGCGAAAAGAATACAGACGCCAAACTGCTGTTGGCTACCTTTTACTCGGCGCGTTTCATCCGAGTTTTTCGCTTTGAGTCAAAATGTTTCAGTTTCAGTTATAAATATTTAGATATAGCAATATCTTTCTGAAATCGTAGCTCACTAGATATCAGTCTCTGAAAAATATTTACTGGCATGAGTTGTTTTAAGTACTCTATGAAGAAGTTATTAAGCTGTTCAAAAATGTATGTGTTATTGAGGTGTAATTGAATATTTACTATTTACTTTACAATTTTTGCTTTTTGTACTTGTAATGGTCCTTTGGTGTAGTGTGACTGATTTTTACGGGGTTTTTTTTTGGGGGGGGAGGCACAGGAAAGATTTGGGGGGACTTTTCTTCTATCGATGGTTCCTTTTGAATTTCAAAGCATATATTGAAAATAAAAAGATCTTGACGCAAAATTGGGAGCACGTGCCCCTTTCTGTATATTCTAACGGCATATTGTGCTTTAACCCATATTATCGCAACAAATCTACTAATAATACCTATTACTTTCATCTTCGTTTCTTCCCCGTAAATGCACAATTTAAATATTTAAATCCTCCATGTTTCGGCAGAAGAAAATAGTTTACTTTAATATCGTTTCTTTGCGAATTTACTTTGATATGACGTAAATTTTATGGCATGCCGTGTTTACTCGCGTAATAAGCGCACTTTTTTGCCATTTTTCTTGGAGAAATTAAACTATTATGCGTGGAAATACACTACACAATATTCTACACTCTTATCTTAAAAACATTACTGGTATTATAATAAAATTACTAAGTTACCAAATACTTGCAGATTATCTGCCGTATGTTAAATAGTCCTTTCGTCAGTTACACACAAAAAAGAGGCATTTTTCTTTTTATAGTAATACTAGCTGAAGTACCCGTTCTTCGCACGGGAATGAATGGACTTTTTGATATTACGATTTGTGGTGATTACTGTTCATTGTAATAAACAGATATAGCAAAGTGGATATCGCGTTATATTGTGTCCAATAATCATGCATACCGAATTGCAAGGCAATCGTTTGTACGGTGCAGAAGGCCATGCGGCGTAGCGCAATCTAGTGGCGAGTTTTAGCAAAACGGATACGTCGAAAATATTTTTCGCATTCAGGTATCGCTGTATACGAATTTTCATGACCATCGGCTGGACAGTCCTGAAGTTCATGTGTTGAAGCGACATCTAGTGGCAAGTTATAGGAAAATGGATAGCGCCAAACTCTTCCCCGTGTTCAAATATCTATGTATACCTATTTTCATAGCGATTATTTGCACAGTCAAGAAGTGATACACTGCAGGGCTATCTAGTGGTTCAATAAAGTAATGATTTGCTACAGCGCCGTCAAGTGGCGAGTTATAGCAAAATGGATAACGCCAAAATATTCTCATTATTCAAATAGCTATGTATACTGATTTTCATAGCGACCGTGTTCAACTATCTATGCATACCAATTTTCATAACGATCATTTGCACAGTCAAGAAGTGATACACTGCAGGGCAATCTAGTAGTTAATTAAAGTAATGAATTGCTACAGCGCCATCAAGTGGCGAGTTATAGCAAAATGGATAACGCCAAAATATTCTCATTGTTCAAATAGCTATGTATACTGATTTTCATAGCGACCGTTTGAATGGTCAAGAATTTGGCCTGCTGCAGCGTCATCTAGTGGCGAGTTAAAATAATAATGCATTGCAGTGTCATCTAGTGGGGAGTAACATCAAAAGGAACGCAGTTAGAATATATTCTTCGTGCTCAAATGTGTAAGTATAAAAAATTTTATGCCGATCGGTCGAACGGTATAGAAGTTGATGCTTTGCAGCGCCATTTAGCGGCAAGTTACAGCAAAATGAATAGTGAAAAATATTCTCCGTGTTCTAATATTCGCGTGTACCAAATTTCATCGAAATCAGTTGGACGATATTCGCATAGCAAACGGCTAAACGGAATAGAATTCAACGTTGTGCTGCGGCACCAAGTGGCAAGTTAAGGAAAACGGATAGCATAAAAACCTTCTCCATCATAAAAGACTTAGGTGAACCAAATTTCATCGTGCAACGGTGCTCAACGGTTCTGGAGTTTTTCAACCTCATAAACACATACCAACATTCATTTTTATCTATAACCAGTGTTATTATATATACCAGTCTCAAATAAAATCCAGTTTCAAATCTAAGCCTCGCCAAAGTGCCAACATACGCCATTTTGCAAGAGTTTTTTCAGGGAATCATTCGAAGCATTGACTTAGCAGCAATCAATATGGGAAATGGTTCGACCGCCAAAGAGTAGCCAAAGAGAGTTATTTGAAAATTTGAATCCCTTAATACAGCCGATTTTTTTTTTAAATTATCAACTATAATGTGTTTTATTCATCGTTACTCCGATGTACTAAATGAGAAGATTTCAATTTTCTGAAATTTGGCGGAATTCCCCCAACTTAAATCAATGTACTCAATTGGCGAGAATTCTGAAGTTAGATCGCTTGAAATCCCTTAATAACTGCATTATTTCTTCACGGATCATTAAAATTTAACGCTGTATTCTAATAAAACCTTTGCACTTGTTTCCAAAAATCTATTTCCTTAAGCTCTCAATAAATTGCGCAAAGCCGAAAACTGTGCAAACCGCTAGAACTCACTTACTCAAAATCCATATTTCAGCCATTTTATTTTTTCGCCAAACTAAAAGAATTTACACATTAGCCTCGGAAATCTTCAATTCTTATTGTTTTGCGTGTAAAGCATTACATTCCTGCTCTGATTTCCCATGCACACGATATTATAATTAAAAAAAAATAACCTGACGAATATAAACTAACAAAAAAAAAATCATTATTATTCTTTTATTTTTACTTTGAGAATTTAAAACATTTTATTCGGCAAAATCGCCACACATGGCAACCACGATCCTTATTTCACACTTTTTTCACTACAGGGGTTACAATTACGGAAAGCTTTTTGCGTGAAGAGCATAAAAATTCTCTTAAATTCCGGGAACGGGTGCACTTTCAAAGTTTTAAAGTGGACTACGATTTATTCTATATTATTTTACATATCTGTGCTAAATTTCAGGCCGATAGGTTCATTTTTGTGGATTTGTATACGAACGACATTTTATTCGGCAAAATCGCCACACATGGCAACCAGGAACCTTATTTCATACTTTTTTCACTACAGGGGTTACAATTACGGAAAGATTTTTGCGTGAAGAGCATAAAAAATCTCTGAAATTCCGGGAACGGGTGGACTTTCAAAGTTTTAAAGTGGACTGTGATTTATTCTATATTATTTTACATATCTGTGCTAAATTTCAGGCCGATAGGTCCATTTTTGTGGATTTGTATACGAATCAAATCCACAAACAAACAAACAAACAAACAAGCAAACAGAATTTCATTTTTATTTATAAGATTTTTACAGACATAAATGAAGATCAAATACGTGGCTGCGACTTTTATGTAGGAAAAATATTTTGACGATTTTTTTCTGCTTCAAAACAGGGGTGCGACTATAATGCGAGGACGACTACTACGCGAGTAAACACGGTAGTTTTAATCTCACGCTATTTTTAATTTAAGAAGTCACGTTCCTGACAAACCCACTTAATTCACCGAGTTAGATTTTTTAACGAAGTAACCTTAAAACTTACCAAATATTAAATTTAAAAATAAATCTTCTGTTAATTCTTAATATTTCACCTATCATTTAAACTATCCATCAGTATTATCAGTTTTTGAAATCAATGTAAATTGTAATCAGAAATGACCCATGCTCCCAATTGGAAACAGAATGAAAATTGTATTAAAATTTCCCCCATTTAAATAACTAATGTGCTTTAACTAACGCATTAGAAGACAAAATATGGAAAAGAACTGATAAAAAATATGCCTGGATCTGAATGTGATCTGTAAAAGGTTAACAACATTGAGAAAGAAAGAAAAGTAGAATTGTTCAGCAAAAATATATGTATTTGTATACATTTAAAACTGACAAATGAAGTTATTCATGTGAACTTAATCACAATTTACTTCTACAACAACATTATAGGAAGCATGCTTGAAGAAAAAAAAAAATCAGTTTTCCATTATTTAAAAATCAACCAATACCAATATTCATATAAAGTAAGGGTTTTACGAATGATGTACTACAAATATGAATTAATAAACAAAAACAAACAAACAGACAAAATGTAAGGGGAATAATAATACATCGTTATGTGACAGCACTTTAATTTGCTGCACTGTAGTTATTTCTCCGTACTCATTGCATCCATATTGTACGATATTATGCATGCTTCGCGGAAAATAAAACTCGCCTGCTTCGCGAGTAACGGCCAACTGAGGGAAAACGGGTTGCCGTAGTTTGGATGATTTTTCTGTGGTGGATGAATTTCTGAGCATGCGCACTAAGACCGTGTCGTATCTCTACGAAGTTCAGTATCTCTATACTTAGCTACTAACTCCCTATGCCGGAGAGACTGCTTACAAACTCGTTGCCATGGCAACGGTGCTGCCACCCAGATAACACACTTGTCCATTTTATGTCTATTTCTGATCCAATTCATCCATAATACATCCATGTCTATACATAGACATCCATAAGACATCTATTTATGGACATAATCTGGAAAATCCAGATTATGTCCATGAATAGACCAAAACTAGACTTAGAATATCCAGAATAAGTCCATTAATGGACGTATTCCAGATGATCCACACTATGTCAGTGATACGACATAAAATGGATGTGTGTATAAGTCCAGAAATGGACAAAATATGGAAAAGTTACTTTTTTGTCATTGATTTTCATTTTACTCAATACTGTACTTACGACGCATGAATTTATCATACTTTATGTTTTTATTGATATTACATTTTACCCCCAAAAAGTTTAAAAACTTTTTACATTCTAGAGGTTTTTTTTTTTTTTTTTTTTTTTTTGTCGAGGAACTTTTGAAATTTAAAATACTTTTTATGTATTATTATTTCCTATAAAAGCGGTATTGTGTAAAAAGAAACTCATATCCACATGCAAAAAAAAAAGAAAATTCTCTAGTGACTCAACATCCAAAAACGAATAGCTGCATATTTTTTTCTAAGTTCCCAGTCCGAAACTAAAAAAATCTTTACTTCAGCATTTTGACGCAACAGAGCGGGTGTCGCTGCGTATAGTGGTTAGCACACTCTACTGCGAAGAAAATGATCAAGGGTTCGAATCTGAAGCGGGGCAAGTACTTAAAGGTTGGTTTAAAAAAAAAATGATTGGTACGAATATTTTTACAAAATTCGTTATTAAGATGTAACGATAAATTTAAATTAATCGTTACATACAATTAGCTAAAAATTATTAAATGGTTTTTGTTGATGTCCAGGATTCGACCGTAAAAGGTCTATAAATAGACAAACACGTCCATATACATGTCTATAAGACGTCATATAGGCGTCCTATAGTGCCATATTGACGTAAAATGGACGAGAATTGGGTGATTCCTGGATGTTTAATGGACATGTCAGCTTGTCTATATGACGTCTTCTAGACGTGTTCTGGACAAGTTTGTGCTATCTGGGCAATTTCTTGATCGGCTATGAGGGCTGTACCAAGGCCTCCGAGAGAGGAGAAAGATTCTTTCTCCTCTCTCGGAGGCCTCGGCTGTACCAAGACTCACAGCGGGGCCATCGTTATTAGCAACCGGGCCTGCTTCTTCGTTGCCACCGGAAGAAATGAGTGAAACATTGAGGCCTAATATTTACATTTGCGCTGTTCGATTGTATGTGATTTGGGATTACAAACGTTAATTTATTTTATAATTAAAAAACAATTTTGTTATAGTTTTGTCATAATGATTTAATGACAAGGTGTTTTAGATGTAGGTAATAATTTTTTGAAGATTGCGCTTTTTTTTATGGAAATAAATCAACGAATTCAATCATAGAATTCGAACTTTAAGTTCTGAATGTAAAGGTAAGTGTACACTTGTATTTAGAAATTCTACAAATTTATAGGATATAAAGCATGTTTTGTGAATTAATATTCATGTGTTATTTATAAATCATTTTAATCTGAAATCGTTTAACTTGGGTAGTTTATTATTCTAGTAAATAAGCGTGCGTTGTAATACTAGTTAGACATTCTTATCTGTTTAAATCTTTCAGTTGAAAATGTCATTTATCATTTATTATAAATGCAACTAAATGTGTGATATTGGTTTCAGTGCAGAAGTACTGTAAAATATGTTATTAATTTTTGCACATGTTTATGTAGAAACTTAAATTGAAGTTAATATTTTGTATAAGCGTTCATCATACTCAAATTCAAAGTTCCATTTAGATAATGGCTGTAATAAAAAGTAATTAATTCAGAGATCGTTTGTTTTTAGTTTACTACAGTGTTTAGCGCAACTTGTGAAAAGGGATCTTGAAATTTTTCAAGTCCTAGAGCTGTTAGTTTATCTTAATTTGTATTCAAAGTCCGTGGAGCAGGGTTTTTTTTTTTTTTTTTTTTTTTTTTTTTTAAAGCTATAACCCTAATATACAGCAATGCAGGGACGAAAACATTTGTTTTCAATCGCCAGTTAATAATAACTTTAAAAAAAAGGTGTTGGAATATTAGTGGTATTTCCTAGTATGGTTTTCTAAAATTTATATTTTTTCTTTGGAGAAGAAAAAATATATGGAACTAACACTGAAAATTATAAATCATTTTCATTTCGAATGGTAAAATTTTCGATAAATAAACTCATTTGAACTAACCAAAATAAAAACAGTTAACAAACGTGTTTTATCATACACTGTTACGTTATTCTTAATCCTTTTGATATATTATCTCCCCTTTAAGTTCGTACTACTATTTATGGAACACCCTTTATTTTGTAATTCATTCTAAATGTTTCTCGTGAAATTAATTTACATTATTTTTCATGTAAATACCAAGGACTTGCAGTGCACAGGTTGTACTTATAATTATAGCAAAAATTCTTCTGATGCCTACGCCTTACTAAAGATTAAAAATTAAATAGTATATCAGTACTTAAATTTTGTATACGTGAATTGTAAATATCAAATATTTTAAATTCTATTTCAGCTCCTCGTCATATATTTTGTTAATATATTAACCGAACAATATTTAATAAATGAAAATTTAATAACTACTAGTTAAATTTATTTTAAAAGTAATAATGGTTGTAACTGCTTTGAAAATGTGAAACTTAAACATTCAGTATAAAGAAATGCATAAAAACGTCTGTATCATTTGTGTATTCGTTTACTTTAATGTATACTAAAAGTCAGCTTAATTTTTTCATGTATATTAAAATTCAAGCTAAAATAATGAATCATGAGAGTGAGCACTACTTTGTTTTTCCTTCAAATTACATGCATCTATTTACTTTAATGTCCGCGTGTATCATAGTAAAGAAACTGTTAATGAGTTCGTACTTGAATTAGTAACACAATCACTACTTAAAACTACATTTAATAACGTTTTAAAGCATCGGAAAGCTTAAAAATTGCTTGCTGTATATGGGAAGACGCGAGCATCCGTAGGCCTCTTTGGATGACTCATCGAAATACACGCGCAGGCCCATTACTAATAGCGAAGGCCCCGATTCATTCTAAATGAACCGAATCCTGTCGAAACCAATCTGTGAAAGGACAGGTGATCACGATCATCCTGAAAAATAATGATCATTCTAAAGAACTTGCATGAATAGATTAATTTTTACCGCACACAACAGATCTGGCAACACTGTCTAGTTGTTTATTATCGATTCGATTTAAGAGGCAAATTTTAAATAGGAAAGTCTATGCTTAGATATACTGCAATAACTACATACTAATTGCGATCAAAATTCCTCTGTAATTATTTGTGGTCTTGAGTTGTTTAAGAATAGAAAAGTTGTGAGTATGCAAATACACATCATAAAATCCATTTCATGATATTCATATAACTTAAAGCGCCTTCTTAAATATTTCCAACATCCAAATCCTCAACAATTATTAGCTCTTAATTAAATCAAATATGTTTAATTTTTTACACACACATCTTTTTAAAATCACATTTCAATACTTGTTGGGGTAAAATTTGCTTGCATTTCATAGCGTTGGCGTTCATTTTAGTAGTAAGATAAATTGTTCATTTCAGAAAGCACATAAACTACCAGAATAACTTGTTGCTTGTATCTCCGAATGGGAAAGCTTGAATATTTGCCAACAATGGCGACTTTTAATTCTTAGGCAATTTTCGCATGCACATAATCAATAATCATTTCCCATTAAGGTTGCCATTAAAACAGTTCTTGTACTCTTATGCATAATCCTTGTCAGATTGGCGTAAGCACCGTGAAATACTTCATCTTGCCGTAGTGGTAAATACCCAAGCTGTACCTTCCAAACTGTTATAAGGGCATGATATTGTTTCTTTGTTTAATTCCTTGCCTTTGTTTTGGCAATATAGTTATCTTAATCTGTTTCAATAAGAATTTTTACTTAAGCAATTAAGAATTGTAGATTAAAGTAGCCAGTGGGGATAGGGTAAAGGGGGGGGGGGGCTAACTTAATGCAAATTCAATAATTCGGGTACAGTTGTCCAAGCTTGGCGACATTTTGCACGATTTTTTACATGTCGCTGGTATATTTTATTTTTCTGCCTACCTATAGTATTACTTTATCGAATTTCAAGAAAGGTGTGTGAATTTCTGATAATATAAAATACTCAAATCTGCTCTGACTTACTCTTCATAGGAAAAACAATGTCTGAAAAAATTAATTTAAATCATACCTCTTTTTTTCCCTAATGATATCATTGTATTGCCGTCTAATTATGCACATCTTATGAACTACCTGCCAGTGATGCATGCATATTTTGTGAGTGCTGTTCCTCTTGAAATAGCTTTTTCTGGGGCTGTACATCTATGATTTCTTTCTGATGATTTGTGCTTTCGTTCTCACTATTAAAATTGTCATTTTTTGAAATTTTCACAAAATAATTACCTAAAATAAAACTGAATGACTGCTTTCTTGAGGCCATAATATCTGCATTTAAATTAAATTCTACACACAAATGCTAGACAGCAGCACCGGATACAACTGATCACACTGGCCTGGGAAATATAAGTAAAGGGCAGATCTTTTAAATTTTATTCTGAACAAACATGTTCATTATATATATGACAAAGTGACTGGCCTATCGTAAAATTTCCACCATCCCGGTGGACGTATCCTGCTAGACAGAGAACAAATGAATCACACTCGCACTTCACCCGAAAAGTACGACCAAGCAGCAATAGCAATTTCAGTGGGTTAAGCTTTTGAAGCCTGCTTAGAAAGACTACAGTATTTCCAAGAAATTCTTCCACCATTCCTAAATGTTCAAAACTGGTGTATTTTTATAGGAAGAGGAAATGTCCAAATGTAGATAATAATCTCCCAGAACAGATTCAACAGGGTAGAAATCCAAACGTCAGAACAAAAGAACCTTTCACAATGGCACATGAGATAGTCACTTGGGATTCCTGGTCACTTGATGTCTATGTTACACTCCCGCAACCCAGCATTATTTAAATCAATCATAAGGTATCTCACATCAGTATACAGAATCTGAGACGCACAAGGCAAAGACTGTTTTTGTTTAACAGTGAATTATATGTATTGTTAGCTTCCCTTTTTACGACTTTGCAGGGAGTGAATGGACGTCATCGCTCAAACACTGTTCTTTGCACTTGCCATTAACTAACTTGCCATAACCTGCTCTAATAATGAGTCATTCTTAGCTGTTCACATATATATGGAAAAGACGAGAACAACTTGGTTACTGATCATCCTTAAAAGAGATCAAAATTTTTCAACAGGGGAGATGAAATTTTGGGCAATTCCTAAGGACTCTGAGGTTTTGGAAATACTTGTAGCCTAGGAATGAAGGGTTAAAAACCATCGATTGAGGTCAGGTCTAAATATCAAAGTAGTAAAATAAAATTTCAAAACAACAGAGTTTTAGACACACAGTTTTCAACTAAGCATCAAAATTGTTCTATCTAGTGTAAATTCAGTTTCAATGGGGGGGGGGCTATAGCCCCCCACCATTGAAACTGAATTTATCATCTATCTCAGGGGTTTCCAACTTATAAATGTTCATAGGCCACAAATGAATACACCTGTTTTGTGGTAGGCTATAATGTAATCAGGATCTTAGTGGAGCTATTTTAGGGTTACGGGAGATTAAAGAAATTGATCAAAAACTGGCTAACTTCCACCAAATTATAAAAAATAGAAACAAGAATCAAATAACTGTTCAAGAAAATGTGAATAACTTTGAATGTTACCATGTATGATGGGATGGACAAATTAACAACAAAACTCAAGTTCAAGAGAGAGTGTATGGTGGCCTATGAAATATGAAACGGCAAAATGACTACTTTAAAATTATAAGAGGGGAAAAATTAGTGTAAAAGCGCACAAAATGTTCAGTAAGAATTGGGATCTATCTGCTGCAACTCCTGAAGAAGGGATGTTTACATCAAGCTCTGTTGTTTAATCTGGGGAGATGGAGTAAAGAAGAATCTGGGAGGTGGCTCCTATTCTTGAGTAAAGTAAGTCTGCTGATGAGTTAACGGATGTGAAAAGCGAGGGGAGGTGTGTAATAGAACATATGTGAACGCACTAAATTTCATGAAAACCTAGGAAAATAAAATTTAATCAAAAATGAAAAGTGTTTGAAATGATATGATCACAAAAACTTCTTTTCCTTAAGTAAGAGCATCTAATTTTACGTTGCAAATTATTTGTCCAGAAAGCTTTGAGGGCCGCATACAGCCTGCGGGCTGCCAGTTGGAAACTCCTGATCTAGCTGATCTCAATTGCTTAGTGGTTGACTTTTAATGGCCACTTTAATCCACATGTACAAAAATTTTGAATTTTCATGTATATACATTTTATGTATTTTCCATTCACTTACATATTATCCTCACAGTCCACCAAGACAAATTTTCGCCACGATAAATGCCGGATACATGAAATTATTGATGGTTTGGAATACAATTGGCAACAGTTTGCTAGCAAATATGACATAGTTTAGCGGGAATGACCGCCGGTAAAATGTGTCAGTACCATTTTCATATACAGTGAAACCTGTCCGAGCGGCCACCCCACTAAATGGCCAATTTTTCATAGCACGGATTTTTCGGCTCATAGACCTAATGTTAAAATAACCTCTATCAGCAGCCACCCAACCCCCTCTAAACGGTCACCAAGTGGGATCGCCCATTTCATTTTTCGGGAAATTCTACTCACTCCTTGCTTTTAATTTTGAGCAGAAAAAATCAAGGTCAGGTTCATTGTCGAATATAAGACCCAGGAATAACTTGCGAAATCCATTGGAGCAAAAATGCCATTCATGTCTATGTCCACGCCAGTTTCATTTTATTAGTTGGTCAGTGATCTGAGTTGCGAATTGGAAAGAAAGTTAGCTGAATTATTTAACTTCGTAGAAACGCAAATCAACAAAAGTCATTAAAGAAAAGGATTTTATATTGAAAGAATGTGAAGACTTCAAATTCCATGGTGTTAAACGGATGAGATCTGCTTTTTAAAGTAAAAAACGAACTTGAAAAAATGGTTGCTTCAGAGAAAAGCAAAAACTTAAAACAGGCACAAATTGTATCTTTTTTTTCAAAAAATGTAAGAAAGCATTAAATAAAGGACTAGTTTCTCTTTAGATAAGTTTTAAATTTCATTTTAAATAAGGAATATGTGTCAGACCTGCTTATATTATGCATTATAAGCAGTTATCTAATAATAGTAAATAAAACCTCTCAGAGCGGCCATCCCCTCTTAGCAGCCAAATATTCTCGGTACAGTGGGGTGGCCGCTCAGAGTGGTTTCACTGTATACAGGGTGTCCAGTGCTAAAGGTGCTCAATAACTATTTCCTAAACTTAAAAACACACACACCAGCACATTATCTGTATAACTAAAAAATCTTGGTTATGAAAAGATATCTATTACAAAGTTAAATAATTATGTTTGTATCTGAGGATCTGTAAAGATTCCCCCTACTCCCACCCCATAAAGAAAAGTAGAATACCGAGCCAAGTAGTGTCACAAAGTAGAGAAGTCTACATTTCTGTAATATTACTAAATACATTAGATTATGTTTCATTCAGCTTAAAATTCAATGACTTAGAATATTTTATGATATGAAATTAATGTATTGAAGTATAGCAACGCAATATTATTTGTAAATACAAGAAATGCATGTTAAAAAATATTTCTTTGCCTTTTTTATGAAATTATTCAGGTGAATATGTAGCAATATTCGGGCATAACTATTTGGCCAAATACCTATTCAGATTCAGCTTACTGAATATTCGGCCTACCGAATATTCATTATTATATCCCTAATCCCTAATGACATTTGTTGTTTTAGTTGCACTCACACATTAGATGTATAGTTAGTTGGGATATCTATTAAAAAATAACATTAAGTTTGACTGGTAAATCTTATCAAAATACTTTTTAACTTTTTTCATATAAAATACTCAACTTCTATTTTTTTCCCCTTCTCCCAATGTAGCATTGATTTCCTTCTGTATCCATTATGTTGGCTCATAATCAAATTTTTCATGATTCTAAGGAAAATGTTAAAAGTTCAGTATCGGCAAAACCTCGTAAGTATAAATTGTATATTATTTTTTGTTAAAAATTTATGCCATAAAGTTTTTGTAGTTGTAACTTTTGTTGTAGATGTAAGAAGAGCAATTATGTCAAGCAATTTAATAATGTGACCAATGAGAAGGCACTGTTGTTGCTTTCCCCCACCCTAAATTTTGTAAAAACAATATAACATGGATTCTCATGCATGAGAAATGTAACACAATGATAATTCTTTTATATAAAAGTCCTGTCGATAACGGTTCTGGGATCGACTCATCGCTGCCGGTGCATCTGCCATCTGTGGCCATGTTGAAATTTTGATAACAACTTTTTTATCACTAATTAAAAGCGAAAACTTTTTGTACAGTTCGAAAGATCTCTAAAAAATTAACCATTTTTTAACTTGCCGCTACTTTCAACTCTAAATATCTAGCAAGATATCACGCCTTGAAAAAGTAAACACAAAAGCGTTCGAAAGAAAAAGTGCAACAGATTATTTGGTGGCGACATCTATGAATTATATTGTTAACTAAATCATTAAAAATGTCCATTTCAAGGGGATTAAATAATTTTACAATTGCACAAAATGATTTCTAGGCCATATTTTAACTAACCAAATTTATTAATTTACTAATTTTATTCATTACAGATGCATCTTCAAGCGAAAGTTTTATTGTTACAAAGAAAAATATTTTTAAAGAAACAATGCATTTCAGAATGAATATAGCAAGAAATATCTCAATTTTCTCTTCAACAATAATCTCCCCAGCCGCCCGCTGAAAGAGATTTTGCTACTAACAATTGTATTTATTAAAGTATTGATTTTAAACGAAAAAGTCAGTTATAGAATTATTTTAGTATGTTGAAAATTTTGGTCTCGAAGTGGCCTGTGTGCTGTAGGTTGCACAAGCCAGTTGCAAAGCGGTGCATGTCCTCTAGGTTGCACATTTTGTTCGCAAAACGGCCATTGACGGCCAAAACTGGTCTCCGAAGGCGGCTAGTTCTTGTATATTATGTATGGAATAATATTTAGGACTGTTTCCTCTATTTGTAGATGTGCATTCTCGAAAAGGGCTCCAGTCACTCAGTGTAAATAGGTTTACAGACTCTAAGGAAAACAGTTCGACAAAGAAACTTAGTTCTGATACAGATGTCAGTACCTGTCAAAAACCTGCTGAAAAAAAGGGTTTAAAAGTGAATGATAATGTACAGAAAAAGAAGGTATAATATAATTTAGCTTATTTGTAAAATAATAGTTGTGTGTTTACATTATATTTTTTTAACATTTCTTCAAGAGCAAAATACTCAGTTTTACCATGATTTCTTCAACTGTAGCTTAGACTGAAGTAGTAGCTTTAATTTTTTACAATGCTTGCTTTCTTAACAGCACTTTTTAAAAAAATATATAAATAATTTTTCATTTTTCATTTCGGAGTAGAAAAAAGCCTTATACACCATGTCTGCTTGTACATAGACTGTGGAACTGCAGCAGTTCCAGTTTATCTATAAATAATTTTTCTCCCCCTTTATCCTTTATTAATACATGAATTTTATACAATCATTAAATGTGAAGCCAGTAGCCATCATGTAGCAATAAAAAAAGTCTCCCCAAAAGCTTAAAAAATCCAGAAATAGTAAAAATCTTTAAACGGCGCTGCTGCAGGTGCAGTTCCTGGTACTATTGCATTTGATTACTCAGCACTTGTACATAGCCCTTGACTATACGCTCCCACATAGGGGGAGGGGGGAAATGAAGAGCAACACTGTGAGATCTGCAATGCTCAGTTTCAGCCCAGCAGATACATGCAACGCAGGGACTAGTTTAAAGAGGTTCAGGCCTTAGACCTGGCATTTCCCCCCGCATTTCTCTTTTATGCTTCTGACACCAGAAACTGTATTTTTTTAATGTGAAAATTACGCAAAAATAAACTTAAAATTATTCCCCCAATTCTTAGAACAATCTGTATATGACTTATATTAACCCTTTGTTTCTTCTTTCCTGGGTGTTCACAGACAGGACCTTATCTAAAGGGGAAATGGGCATATGCTGATAGGGAGCAAAAGCATCAATTAGGGTTCCAAAGAAGGGGGAGCCAAATTAAGGTATTCCTGGGTGATGTTATCTTTTGTTGCAGCATGCAAATGAAAACTTAAAAGTATAGCAATTACAGTAAAAAAAAATATAATTTATTTTTTCTTTTGTAGAGATTTTTTCCCTTATATTTACCTATTACTATTTCTTTTTATGAAGCAATGGGTTAGTTTTCTTTAAGCAACCCCCCCCCCCCCCCAATAATTGAAGCCACAAGCCGCCACTGCTTATATAGTGAAATGCTGGAAGTAGTCACCTTTTTTATTCAAAATTAATATGATAATTTTCTTTTTCTTAAACAAGTATCAGCATCTTTCCATTAATGCAGCCAACAAATCCTTGAAATAAAGCTGGATAAATCAAAAATCAATCTGTGCATAAATCAAAATTTATGCCACATTATTCTAACGCTCAACCCTTTGCTTACTACACACCTTGAACTAATTAGGGATTTCATATATTCTCTTCAGAAAGTAATATCGATAGTCTTCTAGAATAGTTTAGGCAATAGGAATATATACACACATGCTAAGCAGTATAAAAAGTGCATTGATGCACATTTTGTTAATTTATAAAATATATACATATTTGCTTCTGAATCTATACTTAAATCTTATTGTTCTCCCTTGAAAATAAACTGATTTAAATAGACTTTCTTTACTCATTTTTTATTCTGTTATGCATTTTTTAAATTAAAAAACAAGGTAAACTCAGATATGATTACTAAATAATATTACATAAGTTTTCTATACTAAATACTAAATAAATATATATATTTCAGGGATGAGAATCTTCCGCGGATCCGCGGAATTCCGCGGTTTGGTTATTTCCGCGTTTTTAAAAAGACATTACTTTCCGCTTTTTCGTGTGTTTAAGTTCCGCGTTTAAAAATATTTTCAGTGCAATTTTCTTTTTTAAAGATGTATTCGCCGAAATACATCTTGCTTACCGATATCAAGACCGTATTGCTAGCCCCAACACGTATTCGTCTTCGGCCATGCTTATTGCGTATTCAAAAATCTTGCAGGATTGGAATCCAAGGAGAAGCCTTTATGATCCACTCCTCCAAGCCAATGGAAGCGCTGCAACTTGCTAAGCATGCGCGCATCGAAGAAGTATGGGGAATATTCAATAAGGAGATCAAAAGTCGAAAGACAATCCGCGAAGTTTGTTCCTTTCGATAAGCGGAAGCGCTGAATTTTATTACATGTTGTGGTTTGATCCGTTTTGCGGTTTTCTGTCCTCAGTTATGGAAAGCAATCATTTGGATATCATAAACCGCATTAACGCTGCGGAAATAAACAAAGAAAATCACAATTAAGACTTTTTTACAATCTGCATTTTTTTTTTAAATTGCTTTCGTAGTGAATTAATTTTGAGGCATCAGATAAATCCCACAACATGCCAAGCTTAAAACAAACAATTATTCTCCGATGCACGCATTATGCATTGTCAGCATAACAGCTGGCCCGTCCGGTGGAAGAGGAAAGAACTGTTTACTTTAAAAGAAATGAATTTCTCTCTCTCTCCCTCCTCTGCCGTTGACCTGACCTTCCAAACAGTCGTTTATTTATTTAATAATGTTCCTCTTTCTAAATTGAAAACATTGTTTATATTAAATCGTAGGTTCTTATTTGGCTTCCTAAATCATAGGCGTTAGCATCTCGCAAACGCAGGGTTTTTTTTTTTTTTTTTTTTTTTTTTTTGAAAGTGTGCGTGGGGGAGCGCGCACATAGCATATTCTAAAGTAAAAATAGGTATGTTTCTTTTAAGTTAAAAAAAAAAAAAGTTTTGGAATGAATGGTTTTTCAAACAAATTCCCGGGGGCCCCCCCCCCCCCTCCCCCCCCCCCCCCTCTGCCCGACGATATGCTTATGTCTCAACTTAGCAGTAAAGTACTTTTAAATAGTCTATGAGAAGTAGGGAAGGGAGAGTTCTTAATTTAACACTATAACTGGATTTAAGCCATCAGTAGTTGTCAAAACTGCTAAACTAATACATTGTGCAAGTAGTATTTGTATTTAAAAATTATTTTTAAGCATTATAATTATGTGAAACTAAGGTTTTTTGTACCCTAGTTGTTGGCAGGTATATAACTAGTCAGCTTTCCCCTCCTCCCTCTCCCATTTGTTAGGAGAGAGAAAAGTAAATGAGATGGCATTCAGCAGATTTTTAATGGGAACATATATGGCCTAAATTTTTTGACATATCTATGTATTTTTGTTAGTGTTAACTTTTTAAAGTTACAGGATAGATTTTATTGTCTGATGTAAGAGAAAAGTTGAAATTACTTTTAACATTTTGGATATATATTTCTTTTGCTGTGCCATATTCTGCGTTCTTGGGTTATTTTATAATGAATTGTGGTAAATCTATGGAAGCTTGAAATATTTAATGACATTCTGGAATTTCATGAGAGACAGTTCATAGAAAATCAGGTAATTCTCCCCCCCCCCTCCTAGAAATTACATTGCATTCACTTTCAAAAGAATAAAGTAAAATTGTTTTGTAAAGCTAGGATTTTGTCTTGACTGTAGATTTTGTAAAATTGATTAAGATCATCCTTTAAATAATGATAACCTCTGTTTCATTGTTGAATGTTCTGCATCTAAAATTGAACATAAATGTTTATGAATTTTAATTTTTAAAGATAATAAAAATTATAATTTAAATAAAAATATTTTAATAAATAATTGTAACATATATATTGTTGATATAAAATAATTGTAATATATATATATATATATATATATATAGTATATCAAAAATGGGCATCACGCGCTTGAACTTTGCTCGAAGTCGAAATTACGTTCACGCACTTTTCCTCTTTTTTCATATTTGTGTATTCTCATCCCTGATATTTAAAAGTATTTTTGAAAAACTATTTGTGTCTTTTCAGTCTGATTCCCCTGAAGATACTTGGCCTGAGATAGAGAATATGTATATCTGCGAAGAACAAGATGGTAAGTGTTTTTGAATTCATGCATTTATGAATTCAATTTATGTTTTCCACTTATACTGTGTAATATTCCATATATGCTATAATAATCCACATATGAAAGCTCAATATATACTCTTTAAAGAGTTTTACTAGCAAAAACGTTTTATAAATTGTGATAATTTTAAGATTGATGTTTCTCAAAGATTAAATATTCAAAAACATGTAAAACCCATCTTGGAACTTAAATAGCATACTCGGAACTTAACTTAATTTGGAACTTGGAACTTAAATAGCATAAACTATCAATTTTAATAGTAGAAAAAGTAATTTATTAATTTAAAATAACTTTAAAAAGATTCCTCACTGTAATATTTTTCATACAAATCTCTTCATCGTTCTGCATGTAGCATAAATCTTTGTAAGAGTATGTTACGCTACAAAGCATGATCCATAGCCGATTGCGTTGTGTACAAGAGAAGAATGGAAAAAGGACAATTACTTGTAAAGTAGATGTAACACTGGGCCTAGTATGAATGCAACCAGGAAAAGAAATTTAATTTAAATTTCTAAATGTCACCAAATTTTAAAATGACCCTTAACCTTTTACAGGCCAATGTTCCCATTTGGGATCCTTAAATTAAAAAGTTGTTGACAAATTAAATTTTATCAATATTGACTTGAAAAAATTTGCAGTTATAATTAAAAGATGACTTGATTTTTTGAAATAGAATTTGCATTTCTATCATGAATGGGAAACTGGATAAAAAAAATCATAAATATAGCCATTTTCACAAATTTTTACAGGGCTATCTTGATACACACTCCTCCCCTTCAAAACTTAATACATATCTTTACTTAAATTTAAAAATAAATCTTTCTTTATTCTTAATATTTCACTTATTATTTAAAGTATCCCTAAAAGTATAGTCAAAGTAATAGCCCCTAAAAGTATAGTTAGAAATTGCCCATGTTCCCAATTGAAAACACAGTGAAAATTGAGGTATGCAGTTTTTTTCCCCATTTAAATCACTAATATCCTTTAACTCATGCATTTGAAAGCAAAATATGCAAATAATTAATTTAAAATATGCTTGGATCAGAATTCGGTCTGTAAAAGGTTAAACTATAAAAAAATACACATTAAAAATTTGACATTGCTGGAGGTAAATTTTGAAAGCTCATTATTCATTAGTTCTTAATTAAAATGTTAAGTCCTCATCCATATTTATTCATAATGGAAAAGAGTCTTTCTACTTACGTAAGGATTATAAAATATTTGTAATTAAAAGCTACTAGGCTCCACTGTCAGATGATTTTTAAATGTTTAGTGTCCTTTTTTAAAATTGTTGCTCTCTTTCTAAAAATGTCACGATGTCAAATTTTGTCATTAGAAAAAATTTCATTGTGTGTATTTAAAAATGAAGGTAGTTGTTATGAAAATTTTATGATTAGCAAATTAAAGTATATTATTCACTAACAATTGGTATGAGCTACTTTTCTGTGTGACGAACGGGGATGTCAAATTTTGCCGTTAAGTTATTTCGTATGTAAGAAGAGAGAAAAGCAGAATTCAAAAGACTTTTCTAGAACATTCGATGAGTGCATCTGCGCACAGAGAAGCAAAAAAAAAAAAAAAAAAAAAAAAAGTAACTGCGGTCTGGAAGCAGTGCAATACTGCAAGTTAGGCTTTTAAATGACTAAGTATGAGAGTAGTTGGGAAAAAAAATTAATAAAACAGACTGCAGCTGCAAGTTTGATTAACATTGCAGAAGGCAGAAAATCAAAATGCTGTAAAAGTACGTTATTGCCTTACAAATGAAATGGCTGTAAGGAAATTTGGAAGCTTTAAAAACAGTTACTGTTAAAAACTTATAATTAATTAAAATTAGACTATTAGTTTAAATTTAGACAATAGTAATTAACATTTGTATTAATAATTTTTCATAAAAATATGCATGTTGTGTCAACGTGACAACCCCCTGTCTGGAGTTAAAATTATCTAAATTTTTCAAATATAACAATGGCAATACCAAAATATTTGGTATTGCCATTAGAAAAAATTTCATTGTGTGTATTTAAAAATGAAGGTAGTTGTTATGAAAATTTTATGATTAGCAAATTAAAGTATATTATTCACTAACAATTGGTATGAGCTACTTTGCTGTGTGACGAACGGCAGCCAAATAAGGAATGGATGGGCCTCTTTCCTGTACAGCTGGTACTATCTACAATGTACTGTATATAATCTTATTTTTGCATATGTGTGTTTATCAAATGTTATTTTATTGTTAGTTATAAACTTCTTTTTTGAGTGTTTTTAATGTATATAGTGAATGTTTAGAGCATTAAAAAAAAAAAAAAAAAAAAAAAAAAAAAAGAAATTCAATTTTCTAAACTTATACTTTGTCTGTAATTTAATGCTTATTAATACTGTTTATTTCAATGCAGATGACTATGAAGATATTTTACCAAAATGTGAAAGAATACAGAAAGCCCATATTGACTCATTATTTCTCAATTATACGTATACCAGGTTTGATGAATCATCAGTCAATGACAAACCACCTTCACCTTTAAAAGAATTTAAAAGTAAAATTATTATTACTGTGCATTTTTTTAACGATTTTGTTGATATTGTAAATCAGAACTACTGGCATAGTATTCTGAATAATTTTATTACATAGTTATTTGTTTTTGATCATTTACACACTATAATCCTATACATTTTAAAACAAAAATTATTAAACAGATGATGACACAGCTGTTATATTAGTTACTCATTTAATGTCATTTTTTTCTTTTTTCATTTTATGATAGTGAAATGTTTACAATATCCATTAAATGTTTTTCTCTCCCTATTTAATTATCCATAAGCTGTTGCTTTTAGATTTCTACCATTAAACTTATGCATTTTAATTTCTTTTTAGGTTTTGATTTTCCAGAACTTCCTTTACTGACTGATATTAAATTTGCTCCTTTGTTTGATGATACGGAACTAGATTTAATTCCTTTGACCAATGATTTGTACATTGAGTAACTGCCACCACTGGCCACTAAATTGTGTCTTGTAGTCAAATTTATTATGAAATTTTCATTTATTCTTATATAGCTTGCGTATTTTTGTAGCTTTATGTTTTGAAGTCATGCTTGTATGTAAAACAGAGCTCATTAATTATTATATTTATATTTTTTGAGAATTATAACTATATTGATAAAATTTTAAAAGTAGAGTCTTATTCAATTTTTGTAAATTTATGCTTCTTTTACATTGTCATACCTTTTGTTTTAATCAGCAAATAAATTTTGTTGCTCATTAACAGTGAATTTTTTATTTGTCACTAAAATGAAGTTACTTAATCACCTTTTTTAATGTAAAAGAAAAAAGGTAAATTACTTCAAAATACTCACATTAGATAGCACCTGTAACAGTTGATTTCTATTTTAAATTCTCTATAATTTTAAAGTTCGTAACTCACTAACTTTTTAAATATATTATGACATATACGCATACTATACTCTCCAATTTGCATTTTTCTAGCATTAAAGACTTGTAGTGTAAATATAAAATTTTGTTGAACCTATCAACTTGTCAACTATTAACATGTATTTTTAAGTAGTTGCTACTTGCCTGACCAGCATGATTTCATTTAAATTTATTGAGGCTCCACCAGTGGCTGAGAGGTTCTGCTCTCGAAACTGGAAGGTGGGAGGTGCCAGGTTCAATCCCTGGTCGTGCTTGTTGACCTAGCTGTTCAGAGTTTTCCATACTTTTCTATGAAACCTCGCATATATAAGGGCTAAGATGCCTTAGAAAGTCCCCCACAGAGGGCATTCACGCTATAGGCCTAATACCTAGTGCAGTCAATCAGCATTAATCCACAAACAAACAAATTTATTAAGTTGACAAAACTTAACCAGTTTTTTGTTTAAATAGAGAACAAGAAATTGGGGAATAAGTAGAATTTCAGATCTTTACAGTTGTCTATGTTTAGTTTGAACATTTCGTATGTTAAGTCTGAAAAACTGTTGTGATATAATGGAAACAGAAAAATCATGTAAAAAATCAGGAGTCAAGCTCAGTTTTCCTGTACATACTGACAGATATTGGTCCTTAGTAAACTCATGCACTTAACCATATAAATTGAAAGAAAAATTGGGAGAAGTAAAAGACAATGTAGACTAATTTACAAATGCAATCGCACTCTTTATTAAAAACATCTATGATACAAAATATAGGTTAAAAGCAGGCTTTGCCTTAAATAAAACAGGCAAAAAGCAAGTGAAAATGCATAATTTAAAAAAACATCTTATTTATTCTCATTCAAAAATATATCTGTTTTTGCTTAAAATGTTTATTCAAACTTTACTGATAACTTTATTTTGTAATAAAGGCAATTAAATGTTCATTGTTTAAGAATAAAAAACTGTATGTATGCAGGAAAATGGGGTGTCATCGTAAGTTAACCTTTGTTTGGGGGCGGGGGGGGGGTGTTAAAAGCTTGGGAACCCTTGCTCTGGATATATCACATAAGTACCCAGTAGTACAAGCAGTATTGGTCAATATTTGTTTAATTTGAACCAACTAGCATCTTATTTGAAACTCATGGTAATATTTTTCTATTTAACTAAGTGCATCAACAATTATTTGAAATAAAATTTTAACTGTAATATAAGTTGTAGCAAAATATTTAAATTTAATAAGGGATTGATGTTTTTGAAGGATTTCCCAAGTGAAAAGCATGCATAGTTAGGAAATGTTTTCTGGAAGTTTCAAAAAGTCTGGAAATTGACTTTCAGAAATTTAGTACACATTCTGATTTTTCTGCTTTGCTAGTACAAAATGCAAAGTAAGTTCAAGAAAGATACTGGTTTAATCATATACTGAATATTTTTACTTATAATTTAATCAAATATTTGTGCACCACCATCTTTTCTCAAACAAACCGTCCCACTGCAAATAGAACTTTTCAGTGAACATTTCCTTATTCCAATTCACTGTAGTCTCATTAAATGCTCTTCACACAGTTCACTTTGGGAACTTCTAACAATCACCAAGAGAACTTTAGGTAGCATAGATTCAATGTGCATGTACATAGTAGTCTTCAGTGGTAGATCAGGAATCAGACCCACATTCATCTGCTTATTTTTTATCCAATACTTTAACCACTGGGGTACTATGGCCCCAATTTAGCACAGATAATTAATTTTGTCAACTTGTCCAGAATATCTGTTGAGCATCCATAATTAACCGCCGACATATGCTCTAAAGAACAGGAGCAGAAGTCCACCTGAAAAAATAAAACACAAGTCAAAATAGAAAGTACTGAATGAAACTGAGTGAAGACTACCTAGCTCAGATAACAACATGGCTATAAAGAAAACAAATATAAAAAAAACAGCAGATAAAGCCTGTTGTGGAGTCAATTTTATTGAGCATTAGAAAAAAACAAATAAAAAATTTTGAACACAGAATCATATAAGGTGAAATCATAGAGTAACAGTCTATACTCAATATATTTAATCTTTATTAACTTAAATAATTTCACATTCTATTTTGGAACAGCTTGGGGTCATGAATTAATATTTACAGTAAACATCTTCAAGAATAAAGCTCCAAAAATCTGACACCAGGGGACTCTGTAAGGGGGATAACTTGTGTGGCTCTGGATGATTTGACAGTGGTACAGCAGATGGGCTTCATGAAAATGAGCTTGCATATGTGTAAGAAATAAAATGCAAAATTGCTAGAACTGCATGAAAAATCAGTATTCGGTAAGAACCAGTAAGTTAATGTTCTTATTCATTTTATATTCCTGTATTTTCATTTTCCAGTCTATAGAAATGAGTTGTTTCATTTGATTGTTGTTAAATTCAACTTAAGTGGCTACAATGGATTTTGTAATTATGGAAACTGTAGCCAGTGCTAAAAGTAGAATATGATATTTTAAGTGAACAAAAATTAAATATATTGAGTGTAATTTTTGACTGATAAAAACAAGAATTTTATTTTGCTGAAAGAAGATTGCTTTTTATTCCTTTGCTCTTGAATTTTTTTTTTTTTAAGATTACACTCTTTACTGTGGAGATACCTATCCTTGTATAGTGATCCATATGTGTGTGTGCATTTGACTTTCCCTGCTTGAGATACCTATCCTGGGATTGGATATTTGCTATTGATGGTGACATGCATATGTATAATTGATAACCTTTTCTCATTAATGCTGCCAATGAAACAGTGCTCCTTATTGCTTGAAACTGCTATAGTAAAAAATAGCATTGCTGTCACTTAACAAGCTTAATTAATTCTAAATTCAATTATTTTGACTATGACAACATTATTTTACAAACAGATAAAGACATCCGATGTGAATCTTCCATAGGCACTAATGGCAGTATGTTCTGACACTGTGCACCCTCACTGGTGGTTCAGATTACTAGAGCAGATGTGACATGCAAGAAGTAGTGTGACGCAGTTTTCTCTATCCTCTTCCCAACTCACTTTCATCTTTTCATCTATAAAAATCAATTTAGTAAAAGGGCATATACTTACCTTTTTTCCCTCTGCTTGCTTCTCTTCTTTTTCCTGCTTATTTTCTGAGAAATCCGGAAAATCCAGATGCACATAAGAGTTAAGTTTTTACTACAACTCTTCATATGCACTGGAATATCCAGACATAAAGTAAAGTGTATTCAGCAAATATTAACTATAAAAAAATTCAACTTTTCAGAAAAAAAGATACAACTGGAAAGAAATAGGAGAGTTTAATGAATTGTGTAAAATGATGCTTGACACATGTCATTGTTATTTTCTTTTTGCTTCAGTTTCATCATAAACACAAATTTTGAAGCTTTATTGTAGTTATATATGTAAGAAAAAATAAGCAAGCTTTTATGAATTACATTTTATCTTAAATTAACGACATTTTAATGTGTAAAAATAAATTATATAGCACAAATTTATATATGTTTCCTATGTAAATAGAGTTACTGGAAGTAGTAGCATTTTCATCTGTATTTATTCCTAGTCCAAAACTTTATTTGAAAAAGTTAAAAATCTTTATTAAATAAGCAGATTTTATTTGGTTTAGTCATTTGATTGTCTTTATTTATTAATCACTATACCATAATGAATGTAATGGATGAA
Organism: Cheiracanthium punctorium; assembly: GCA_038373885.1. Taxonomy (NCBI): domain Eukaryota; kingdom Metazoa; phylum Arthropoda; class Arachnida; order Araneae; family Cheiracanthiidae; genus Cheiracanthium; species Cheiracanthium punctorium. The sequence goes on along the minus strand of JAWZYV010018244.1, from coordinate 566,039 downwards.
ATATGAATTTCCTAACTCCAATCAGTGTTGCCAAAAACCATGTTAAAATTCAAAACATAAATAGTAATACATGTAGCACAGTACAAATCCACCAGGGGTTTGTAATTTCTCAGTTCAATATCTGTATATTTTCTTTATTTTTGATTTTACATTTGTACACTATTGGATATTAGTGGAAACTTACTTCACTTAGTAGTGCAATTTTCACTTTAAAACTCAATTCAGGCATCAGGCTTTAAATGCATTTTTTAACTTGTGACATCAAAATGACTTGTAAGGCCTCACTATGGCAGAGTGGTTAAGTCACTCGAAATGGTAGATGGAAGGCGCCTGGTTCAAAACCAGGTCGCGTCAGTCGACCTAACTGTTCGGAGTTTTCTGTGGTTTTCTCCGAAACTTAGCGTAAATATGGGTTAGAACCCCTTAGAAAGACCCCATGGAGGGCACCCCTTGTGTTGTCCTTCTGATGTGGATTTATAAGCGGGCTTTCCACCAAGCACACAAATTTGAAATACATGTTACACAAACAAATGACTTGTATGCCACTTACAATATATCACTTTCTTTGCTATTTTACTCAATTGAATAGAGTTAAAATTAGAAAAAATTGTTGAAAAAGGAAGGAATAGGTTGATTTTTATAGGCTGTATATTAATGGATTTGTCTATTAGGAGACTGATTTTTAAATTTTCTGGCCTAACATCTTCCTTGGAAGTCTAAAGCTGCATTTTGTTTTTATTTAATAAATTATAAGAAAAATCTCATACATTTCCTTTCACTGTGTAAATATCTGTTAAAACATGGTTAAACCGTGGTACTGCAACTAAGTACACTTCACCCTTAGCAAATCTTAATTTAGCACTTCCTTCACCACAACACCTGGGGGCAACCTTAATTTTACCACACTCATTTTCTAGATTCATAACTGATTTTGACACCCCCTTGCAACTTGAAACATACATAATTTTGGTGCCCGAGACATGTTCTGTTTGTCCCCGTCTAGTTGCACCTTGGGTATCACTGGTGCATAGCTTTTTACTGCCTTTCAAGCCATTAACTTTGCAAAATGTTTCTTAGTGTTAACTGATGAAACAACTGACATGTTGATTTGTGCTTGGTACATGGAGCCTGAAGACAATGTTATTGTTTTGTGGGAAGATTTCCTGGCCTGTTGTACCTGTTGGAAAAAAATATTTGAGATTACTTAGCTAATGCTATTCTTTCTAACTGGAACAATTTAGATATTAACTGCAATTATTTGATAGGGCTTGTATGAAAGCTACTTTTAATGGTGTGCAAGCAGTAGTTAGGAAATCCCATCCAGATGATTTATATGTGCATTGCTGTTTCCACTAATTAAATTTAGCCCTGAGCCATTCTTGCCAGATCAAATCTCTATAGAATACCACTGAATAGTGTAAAAGCTGTTGGAATATTTTTTTTTAGTCATCAGCTAAATGTACAAATTGTCTAAAAAAAAAATTTCCTTCCAAAAAATGGAAAAATTTAACAGCGATGTGTGAAACTTGTGGGTTAAGAATCATGATGGACTGCTGAGATTCAAAGAAATTTTTTTCAGCAATTGTTGATGCACTTAATATTAAGTAATAATATGGATTCTGAAACTTTGCCAAAAGCAACATCTATTTAAGATCTGTTTTGGACAGTTGCTGCATTGCAGCATGTCACAATAATCATTAACATGTTCAAAGACATGCGGAAAGCGTTGACTCTGAATTTTTTATCAGTTTTCAGAGCTGCACAAAATTTGCTTGAAATGTAGACAAATGAAAATCCCATGAATTGTTGCAAGACAGCAACATATCAAATTACAACATAGAAGATTCTGAAACTTATTTCAGGATTACAATCATGATTCCTATTTTAGATGATTTCAATGACCAATTTGCTTCAAGGTTTGAAGATCACAGTTTTATTTAAACATTACAGTATAGTTTAATTGCTTCAGTTTGTAAAAAAATTGAACATCTTGCCAAAGAATCTTTTAATCTGTAAAAGAATCTGAATCTGAATCTTTTAATCTTACCAAAGAATCTTTTAATCTGTATCAGAAATATTTGACAATAGTATACAATAAAAGAATTTAAACTCTGACAAACAAAATGACACCAGTAACTTTCCACAGATCCCCTGAAAACTACAATTGGAGCCCTTGGAGAATACAATGAAAAAATATATCTGTATGTTAAACTTAAAAAAAAATTTTGGTAACACTTCCAATTTTGACATGTATGCTGGAAAGGACATTTTCGATGATAAAATGTTTAAAAATGTACCTCCATAATTCTACCCATGAGGAGACTTACTGGGTTGGCACTAATGTTATTTACCGTTGAATTGAAAATCAATACAGAGTAAGTTAATAGATCTCTTTGCTACAAAAAAGAAAAAAGCTCAAAGATAAAGTTTATGTTTGTAAAATTCTATATGTTTAGTAGATTAAAATTTATTTTCATCAATCAAGCAGATATCTTAAAGTATAATTGACAAATACTATTTTTTACTATCTTGTATTATATTTATTATAAAGGTTAATTATGGTTATGCCAAGAAAATCTGTACATTTTCCCTTTATTTATAAATAAATATGATGAAAGAAAATCACTCGACGAATTCCTTTGAAATATATCTTTAATGTTATTTATTTCAATAAAATTATTTTATTATTATCACTTTAATTAAAAAATTATTACTGCAATAAGTTTTAAAAACTAATTTTAAAAGGGACACAGCTCTTTATAATAATGCAATATTATTTTTTTAATTAAGTTGTTCTAGAGGTCATTTCAAGTTTAAAAAAATTTAAAAAGCATACAAAATTCTCTGATAATTCCCGGTCCTATTGCCACCTTAAAACATTTTAAAACAAGAATTTCATGGTTTTTTTTTTTTTTTTTTTTGACATGAAGAAAAATGTTAAGAGATGTTTTAGCCTTGTAGATGCCACAGGGGTTAAATCCTCTTATCCAGCACCTACATTTAAAATCTAACATGCATGTTAAATTTTGTATTAGCTTTTTTAGTTTCAGATAGGGGCAGCAAAAAGTGGGTGCAAGGGGGCATGGCTGCTCCTCCAAATTTAACATTTTATTTATTCCATACTGTGGTCTTTAATATATCAAGTCTTGAAACCCCAAACGAAAAGGTGAAATGTTGCCCCTGGTTTCAACTCAGCAATGACGACTCAGATATGTGAAACAAAAATTTTTGACACTACTCTCCACCAGGGCAAAATTTCAAAAAATCTTTTTTTTTTTTTTTTTTTTTTGAGGTACCTGTCTTCAAAACAGTATATGGCTATCTTTTTTTTTTTAGACATGAAAACAAATGTGAAAAAGAACTTTTTGACCACCTAAACTCCTCAGGGGCAGAATTTTAGAAAACCTTCTATTGCAAAAAAAAAAAAAATCCTAAATTAAATTTTTCTTTCAAGATACAAAGGATATGGGAAAAAAAATTTTTTTTTGGCTGAATTAATTTCTTTTCAAAAGATTGCTTTAAGATGCATGTGACACAAAGGTTTTTCCTCCCATCAATACAAAATGTTTGTCTCAGCCCCCCTCCCCCTAAAAAAAAGTGCATATTTATAAACATTACATACATAAGGTTTCTTCCTTGCACGACTGAAGAATATTAAACTGTTTTTTTTTCTTTCTTTTTTCAAAAAATGCTTCTGTACATACATTAACCACGAGGTTTATTCTCTGAATGTTTAAGAAGATGTCTATTAAAGTTGCATTTCTGAGAGAATGCTTTATTACACACATCACACACAAATTTTTTTTTTTCTGTGTGGGTGTGAAGATGAATATTCAAGTATCTTTTCACAGAGAACGCTTTCTGACATACATCACATGTGTATGGTTTCTCCCCAGTGTGAATATGAAGATGAGAATTTAAGGTTTGTTTCTGGGCGAATGCTTTCTTGCACACATCACACTCATAAGGTCTCTCTTCTGTATGGATACGAAGATGTACTTTCAAGTGTCCTTTCACCGAAAATGCTGTCTTACACACACCACACTCATACGGTTTATCTCCAGTATGGGTCCGAAGATGAATATTCAAACTTCCATTCTGAGAAAATGCTTTTTTACATACATAGCACTCATAAGGTTTCTCCCCAGTGTGTATACGAAGATGATTTTTCAAACTTCCTACGAAAGAAAAAGCTTTTCGACACACGTCACATGTGTAAGGTTTCTTCCCACTATGGATACGCAGATGCTTATCCAAGTATCTTTTCTCAGAGAATGCTTTCTTACAGAGTTCACACTCATAAGGTTTCTCATCTGTATGAGTACGAAGATGAGCATTCAAGTTTTGTTTCAGAGAGAATGCTTTCTTACATAAATCACAGACATAAGGCTTCTCTCCAGAGTGGATATGAAGATGCCTGTCCAAATTTTTCTTAAGAGAAAATGCTCTTTTACACACGCCACACGCATAAGGTTCTTCTCCTGTATGAGTACGAAGATGAGCGTTGAAGTGTTCTTTTTGAGAGAATATTTTCTGACACGCATTACACTCATAAGGTTTCTCTCCAGTGTGGACATGAAGAACATGTTTTTTTAAGGTATAAACTGTTGAGTAAGTTTTATGACAAACTCTGCATTCAAGTCTTTTATTGCTTTCATAGCACGAAGAACCATCTTTTAAATGCAGATGTTGAGACAATATTTTTTGGCAAGAACCACTTGTGAAGGTTTTCATATCCATGGTCACATATTCATAGCAATGATAACTGATGATGACGTAGTAGAATGCTGAATGTGATTTTTGCTGTAACAAAAGGAAGCATTTCAATTTTCTAAATATTCACAGCATACATATCAATAACAAAAGTAACATACAGGTAGGTGATTTTAACATAGATTTCGGCTAAAATGTGCTTTAGCGGACTGCTTGGCAATGTTTTTTTTGGAAGGACGATAATCTGCCAAATATTGCAAATTGGATATTTTAGAACTGTGGAAAAATCCGAAATATCTTGCATTTTCGCACTTGCGTAGTTATTTTTTATTCCAGCTACTGCGTGACGTATACAGATGAATGTAACGAATTCGCTTGCTCAATTTGACATCACTAAGCTGTTAATTTGCATTTGTGCACATGCGTTATTGTTATTTTTCATTATTTCGTAATCTAGCTATTCTAATTTGTTTCAACTTATGCCGTTAGTGATTACTACATCCCGTCAAAAAAACATTCAAGTAAAAGTGAAACTTCTCAAGTTTGTTTCATACATTAAAAATTATTTATTATGAAATATGAATTAGGTACCATGTTACATATAATTATAACTTTTCACGTTTCTGTTGAGTTGTATGTACTCGAATACTTGTTTTTTTGTGGGAGTACATGATAGCCTGCTTTTAGTTTACATAGGGTCAGCGGTTGCATATTTTCATGAGGTCCCCTACAGCGATGACCGGATTCAGTGACTTTTTTTGGGTCTCGCAAAGCGCCAGCGTTAGCTTATTTTTGATGGGCCCTCTAAAGCAATGGCCGGTCCCACTGATGTTTTTTTGGATCTCGCAAAGGGCCAGCGCTAGCATATTTTCCAGGGGGCCCCCCTAAAGCGATGGCCGAACCCACTGATGTTTTTTTGGGTCTTGCAAATGGCCAGCACTAGCATATTTTTGAGGGGCCCATCCTCTTTTGTTTTTAATAGTTTGTTATTTTTACTTTAAATAGTTCCATTAAAAAAAATATTTGGTTTTCCTATATCACCATTTTGTTTATGTTTTTGCATCTGCGGTAAATCTTGGGAAAATAATCATAAAAATCAAGTGCGCTTCCTCTATGGCTGAATGTCACAGCCTTTTGCATCACACACACTTTGGCGGGTGAGAAAAACCAAAATAATGGAACCCAGAGATTATGAACAGAACAGAGCAGAAGAGGTTGCAATCCCAGAGACATTGTACAGAAAAGCGCCAACTCACCAGTTTGTTGACAATTGCCAAGCGGTGGGCTAAAGCACATTTTCACAGATTTCAATACTGAAGAATTTGTGGAACAAGCAGTGGCAGATTATTGCAAGTTTGTCGATGGGGGGGTGTTAGTTAGAAGATTAACATATACATCCATTTTATGGAAGTAAAATAGGATCTTTTTCATTAATTTCTTTTTTTTCGGGGGGGGGGGTCGTCCCCCTCCACCCCCCCCTTTAATCCGTTCTTGGGACAAGGGCGGTTCTAGAGTTGCAGTCTGGGAGGGGTAATGATATTTTCTAATTTTAGATAAACTCAGTGCTTCAGAGAAGGCGTGACTACCGGGGGCGCACAGGGGAAAGGGGACCCCTTTGTCTGCACAATGCACTTCATATATGTTAATAAAATGTTTCATTAATCATCAAATGTGAAATAAATGTTTAATTAATAGTATAATTAATGAAGTGTGTAAATATCGAACATAATAACCTAGCATCTTCGCCCCCATCGATCAAAATTATTGTATATTTGAAGAGTTCCTTTGTTTCGCCATTAGATAGTGTTATTTGTTTAATTTCACCTGAGTGAATTTCCCATGCAGAATTATTTTTCACTTTCGTTTTCAAAATCCTGGGAGGGGTAATTACCCCCATTACCCTCCGTAAAACCACCAATGCCTTGGGAATAAGAAAGGCGCAGGGCACACTCATGGATTATGAAGCACATTCCAAAGTATTTAAAATGGTGAAATATGGTTTGAATTTGCTTGGCAAAGATTGTTAAACAGTTTTAGTAGGCGATTTTAATACAGATTTCGAATCCACAGAAGTGTTTTATGGAATAGGAAGAAAAATACAGCACGCTCTTTTATATCAATACACTTTCCAACTGAATGGAATAAGGAAGATAAATAGGGACAATGCATGGATTATGCTACATTTTTAATATATGACACTTAAGTGTGAGTTTAAAATATGAAAGTGTTTCAGATTTTTATTTTTATATTGATTTTTTAAGAGGGAGGTTACAATGTAGCAATCTCTCTCTCCATATTTTTATAATAGATTTTCCCAGATTCATTTTCAGTCATGAGTATTTAAAATGTGATTTTTGGTTAAAAAATACAATCTTACAATGGGGTTCCCAAACTCGAAGTCGGCCCGTGCCTCAGTTAAATTTAGTCCGCCATTGGAAAAAACTCAATGGAGAATAAATTTTAATACACATGGTCAAAATTTGTGTGCGTATCAATCATTTTACTTTGTCAAACCCTTTAATTAAATTAAATTATGCTTGGGAGGATTATAAAGCCTTTTGGCTGTAATGCAATCGATGGTTCAGTCATAGGCGCCGGCGGCATAGGGCAAGGGGGGGGCAATGCCCCCCCTGGATTTTTGTATGCAGTGTTTTCCCTTCCTTTTTTGCTCTTTCCAACATGGTAACTATACTTTGCAGTAGTCTTTGCCCCCCCCTGGAAAATATTCTGCCGGCGCCCATGGGTTCAGCTGTTTTTGCATTTTCTGGTGTATTGTTCTTAGAATACAGGAAAGAAATACTGTTGCTTATACATGTTTTTTAGAAAGTGATTGTATCAACCTTTCAGGGAATAATTGCGTAAGCGGGGGCAGGTCGCCAAAGCTTTTTCGCGTTGCTAAATACGCCAATCTGCAAGGATTGTGCTTAGAATATATGATGAACTGTTTTAACGGCAACCTTAATGGGTTAGACGTTGGCAACAAAAAAAGTGGCCAACTAAAACTGCCCTCGCTTACGGAATTATTCCCACCTTTCAAGTATATTAGGCAAGTTGGAGTGTTTAGGCTGATTAATTTTTACCAACTATCAACATACCCAGCTCTGGAATTTTTCGCATAGTTGGTAAAAATTAATCAGCCTAAACACTCCAACTTGCCTAATATACTGTTGCTTAGTTTGATAATAAATTATTTCAGATCTGTGTCACTCACGGAAGAAGTTTTCATAAACCCAAAGGTACCATATTGAAATAATTATTACGTAAATTACACTAACAACAATAACGTTGCTGCTGTTATGAACATCAACATGCATCGGATTTATGTGCTGTGCTTGGCTCGAAACCGCTTATAAATCCTCGTTAAAAGGGCTACACACGGAGGAAGGGTGCCCTCCTCAGGTGTCTTTCTAAGGGGTACTAACCCGTATTTACGCTAAGTTTCGGAGAAAACCACGGAAAACTCCGAAATGTTAGGTCGACGCGCAATGGGACCCGCTCTCCACTTTCCTCTATGGTCAGAAACTTCAAGAAAAAATTCTCAACTCACGAACATGAACTGGAAGTGAAGTAACTATTGTTTACATTCATTGTTTACGTTTACGCAGCCATCCAAAGTTGCTGATTGGCTGATGTTCCGTTAACCTCAAAATTCTGATCTATTGATTGATAATCATTGATGAATGATTCTAAGTACATTCTGATTATGAAATAAATACGTCAAAATACGAATCTCAATATTTCTCATTTAATTATAATTTGAAATATCCAGTATTCTTATAAGGTACTTACTTTAATCATTACAAACAGTCTGTGGCTTTTATTCTTTATTCAATCTGTCTTAAAATTAGTTTTAGAAATCTCAAAATTCTAATTTATATCGAAACACCAACTTATATACTTTTATTTATAACCATTCTCTAAGAAATGGTCACAGGAGAAGCTTTTTTCTTTTATGAAATAATATCATTTCACTTACAGTTTCTTCAGCATGGAGTAATATTTACTTATTTTTGTTTGAAAATCATTTAAACTGGTGTTTGAACAACCATAGAATTAGGAATAGTATTGGAATTTGGAATCCCAAATTAAAAATAGTAAAAATTAAATTAATACCCATTACCTATATTGGTATCTTGAGATACAAGCGTCCTAACATGCAAACTTTCTGAGATAAAAGCCATCATTAAGTCAATTATTTGACTAGGGATACTTTTGGAATTAGGAAGTAGTAGTGGAAGTATGAAGCTAATTTTATTTAGTGTTCATACACAAGGTGTGTCAACAGGGACGTGCCAATGTCTTGGAAAGTGGGGGGGGGCGAACGATTTTTTCCGACATCGGGAGGGAGGGGGCAGTTATTTCACCAGTCCCTGATCCCCCCCTCCCTCCACCAACAAATGTTCTTAAAATAAAAGGTGTCAACCTTGGTACCAGGAAAATTTTTGTTTGTACTTCTATAGCTCAATTACAATAATCATTTTCTTCAGGGACAGGGCAGCTATTTTGCCCCCCCCACCCCCGCCAATTTTTATAAATGATCGGCTTCAAACTTTTCAACCTCGTCTGTACGCCCTCTCAAAAAAGTATTCGAGTGTAAGTCAAATTTCCTGTATCAGTTTCATTTAAACTAATTAATTTACCGATTTTTTTTTTTTTTTATCTCAATAGTTTGCTTAAAATAACAGTTTTCTTCGTGCGGAAGGGGATGGGTTGTGGCAGCTATTTTGCCCCCCCCCTTTTGTTTGAGCTAGTAAAATTTTCGTTTATGCCTCATTAGTTTGTTTAAATAACCGTTTTCTTGTGGGGAAGGGCTGGAAAAATTGCTCCCGCCCATCCTGAAGAAGAAAACTATTGAGGGGGCTAAAATACAGAGGGGGCGAATTATATAGTTCGCCCCTTCTACTCATTTACCGAGGGGCCGATAAACCCCCCTGCCCCCCCCTGTTGGCACATGCCTGTGTGTCAAAAAAATAAATGCACACATTGAACTGTCATAGAAAATTTATTTTCCAACTAGATATGAAAAGCCTCACATAAAAATCAATTGGTAGTTAATATTTTTGAAATTTATGTTATTTAGATTTTTAACCCTAAATTCTTGAAACAAATATTCTAATTTTATTAGTGCATCCGGTTAGAAAACGCGAATTCCCGGCCATCAATTCTTAGTTAATTTTCTTGAAATTAAAAGGTTGTTTAGATTCTTAACTCTAAATTATTTTAATAACTATTCAAATTTTATTAGTGTCTCCGGTTGGAAAACACCTTTGGAAACGCGATTTCACAGCTACTTTGTTTCCTTGGCACCACCAAAAATGGCATTTTAGGCACTAAAAACCAAGGTAGGATGTATGTTGAAGGTGCACCAACTCTTACACTTACACTTTATTTTGTACAATTAAAAAAAAAAAAAAAAAAACCTCTACCTTTTATATTCTTCTCCAAAAGACCATTTCTTCTACCTTTCTTTTCCATGTATTGCTGCACTCATCAGTAAAAATTTATTTTTTATTTATTCCATAACATCCACTAATCTTGTTTAGTGGCCATAAAAATGGCAAGATTCGAGCTATACATTCGTCAGGTTTGTGGAGCAATAACTCATTTTTCCTTAGCCTTGTATGTAAGTTTCCTAGTAACATCTGTAAACATTTTGGTATGATTTTGCCACCACCTTCTTAGTTAGATATTTTAATTGCTTAGCAACTGAATTTCAGTATTTTCTTTAACCCACAAGTGCATTTATTTTTTTATAATGTAATTTTTTCTGCCTTGTTACATAAATAAAAGTTCTCTTTTTTAAATTATTCTTAGGTAAAATGAATATTACCAATCATATTATTAGTTCATTAAAATATTTTCGAAACTATGTTAATGAGAGCTTATCTTCTTTGGAGCCATGGGAAATACTTTTATATTCTGTTATTACTACAACACTTATGTTTTGCATAAAAATGTGGATTGATAATATTAGAGGTAAGTGCATCTAATGAAATTTTATTTATTTTATTTATGAATGAATGATTAAAAGTAAAAAATCTTAGAATACATAGAAATAAGCAATAAGCCAATGTATTTTATTATTTTATAGCATATTTGATTTTATCCTATTAGTCTAGGCCAGTGATGGGTAAACTTTTTCGGTCGCGGGCCAAAAATCAAAAAACAAAAAGTTTGGCAGTCCAAGATAAATTTTTCTAAGCTTTTAAAAACGATATACAAATATAACAATTTAAATATGTTAATGAGATAAATGAAATTGTGATTTCATTTTTAAAAGTTCCTTATATTGAGGTTCGAAGAGAGATGCACTGATTCTAAGGAACGAGGCTAAATGCTCATCTGTCAGTTTACTTCTGAAAGAATTCTCTCTAAGGATCATAGTTGAAAACACTTACAAACATAGCACTGATTTTCTGGGCGTGAGATATTAAATTCGGGAAACTTACTTTCGATAATGATTTGTAAAACTCTTAACTTTGGCATATTTAGAAACAACTGCTTGAGATGATTGTTAGATTGCAATTCAATTAATTCAAGCTGCAAATCTGACCTCACTGCTTCACAATTTACGTTGAAAGGCATGGTAAAAATATCCAATTCTGTTTGGCACTTAAAATCTGCGTTCGAACTCAAAATGCACTTTTTTCAAGCCATCTTCATAATTCTTAATATGGATATATAATATATAAATATATATATATTCTTTCAATTTCCGTCAGACTGGCAAATTAAATTTCCATCCACGGGCCGGATTTGGCCCGCGGGCCGTAGTTTGCCCATCCGTGGTCTAGGCAGTCTGTGCTTCATTTTCACGACACACGGCAAGATTTTGGGAATGTACCAAACTATGACTGTCTACAGTTGTATTATATTGAAGATGTTCATAGACAAAAAATTATTGAAGTATTTTTGAAAGTATTTACAGGGTGGTCCTGTAAATAAACTCTCCAGTAGATTGGAATCAAAAATCGAGATGCACAACTAGATGTTACAACAATCTTATATATGAAATTTCAACATTCTACGACTAATAGTTTTTGAGATTTGAGAGTTAAATACATACACACATACACCAAAAGTCACCAAGCTTGGCGATTATTGGGCGAGGCACGTGACCGTGGTCGGACCATTACCTAACTAATATGCTAGGACAGTATTGTGCTTGAAATGGATGAATGCCCCTGAAATTGCCATTGACCATAATGTATTGGAAATCTTTTGAGTGTTCCTGTAGCAGAACTATAAATGATAAAGACACTTTTTTTAATGGAGAAATTCATTTTATAACTCTGAACAGCATATATCACATCTGAGTCGTTTGAAATACCCCAATGCCCCTAAAATACGCTTTAATGAATTTCGGCCCATAGAACGTAATGTATTTAGAATCTCTTGGGCGGCCCTGTAGATAAACTATCCTGTCGAATGGAACCAAAAAGGGAGCTGCACATGTAGATGTTACAGCAATCCTAAATATAAAATTTCAACACTCTGTCTAATAGTTTTTGAGATATGAGAGTTTAATGAATTTCGGTCCATAGAGAGTAATGTATTTCGAATCTTTTGGGCGGTCCTGTAGATAAACTATCCAGTCGAATGGAATCGAAAGGGGGGGATACACAACTAGATGTTACAACAATCCAAAATATAAAGTTTCAACATTCTATGCCTAATAGTTTTTGAGATATGCGAGTTTAATGAATTTCGATTCTTTTGGGCGGTCCTTTACATAAACTATCTGTTCGATTGAGATCAAAAGGGGAGGTGCACAACTAGATTATAGAACAATCCTAAATATAAAATTTCAACATTCTACGACCAATAGTTTTTGAGATATGTGAGTCACATACATTCATACGTATGTACAGACGGCATGGAAAAACTGGCCAAAATAGACTTGCTGCTGGTCAAAATGAGTTGCAGACGCGTTTATATGATCGTGCATGCTAGCTTATGATGAGATGCATCGAAAAAATTCTTAAAAGTAAATTTAGAGGTAGTCAAAATCGTTTTTTTCATTGAAATTTGGCCCCCGAAATTTTTCGGGATCACATTACTTCCTTATACTCCGTACAAGGAAGTAAAAATGTATGAATAGTGATATTACTTGATGTGTTTTTGCTTATTAATTGGATTCTCCTTACTTTCTCCATTTAGAAGATGGAATGTATCCAGTGTGGCATTTCATCAGAGGTCTGCCTTATATTAAGCAAGCAGTTGAAAAAAAGTTAAAAAGCACGTCTGATGAAGTAGAAAAGCAATTGCAGAAAGGTCTAGAAAATAGAGTATTTATTCAGCATTTTCCAAAACAAAGTTGGGACTCAGTAAGTTTCTGATATTTTAAAAATTAAAATTATCTTGCACATCTATATGGTATGCATGTTTCACTGTACACCACTTATTTGTTTCCATCGATAGTATTGTACTATTGATTAGTACTAAAACAAAGATTGTAATTTTGTATGATAGCAGGGGTGATTCAGTGGCAGGCTGAAGTAAGGCAGGAATTGCTGAGCATATCTACGTTACTTATTTATTTTTTTTAGATGAATCAAGCATTATTTTCAGAGAATGACTAAAGAAAAAAAAATTGTGCCTAAGACTTTTACAATGCAAAACAATAGGACAAAAGTCTGGGAAAAATGTTTCTAGCGAGTATTCCTCAAAGGCATGACTGATCACTATCATCTCACTTTAGTGTCAGCTTCTATGCCAAATTAGGTCAAGATCACATAAGCAATCTCTTTGTAGTTAGTGAATAAATTTCATAAAATTCAACCATTAAGCTTCATGCATTTGGTTACACTCTGCCATTAGTATTTTCTGTTTGTTTATAGAACATATGCATTAGCCAGTGGTGGCTTGTATAGCAGATTTATATATTAGGTATAGCAAAGAAAGAAAAAAAAAATCCAAGTTTTAATTAGGAGCTATCAAATAGTGATTTGGTTGAATACAAAGTATCAGAAATAAAAAAAAATATTTAAAATTAAAACAGAAAAGAAAAGAAAATATCCAGATCATTTTAACTGAAGCAATGATTCACTTCTGCTTCACTTGACAGTCTGACTTATCTTTGTAAAGACAATCTGATTGTCTTTAAATCAATTGGCCCAATCAATGATTTTTTTATATCAATGATTTAAATCATTGACACCCTACTAGAAATTACTTATGTTAAACAGATTAGTTTAACTATATATTTTATTCATACATTGTAACACATTTGCAGCTCCCCAAAAATGACTTATTTTTAAGTTGTAAGTGACACTTGATATAGGTTCAGCAAATTAAAGTGTGCCACTTTTGTCAAGATGGAATAAGTATATATAGATAAAACTATTAAATTTATTCCAGTTTTGTGAAGAGGCTGTGTCAGTTTAGTGTAATTTATAAAAAACAGCTTTGAATTATAATTTAAATGTTAACTGATAGAGTATACTCGCAAACCTTTACATCAGTTTTATTAATTGATTTTGTAAATTGTCTGGAAGAGACAGTAAAAATAAATAAATAAATAAAAAATTGCACTGTTAGCTGCAGTACGAGGTCTGTGTTACTCATACTGAAAAAGATGTGTTTAAAGCTAATAAGTTTTAAATACAAATTTGGCACTTTTATGATTGAAGACTTTTTACTTTTGAACATGTGCCATGTAAGGAAAGTATTGCGATAATGAAAAAAATCGACTATAAGATTTTGACGTACTTACATGTTTTGAGGTATTCTGAATTCACTTATGCAGTTTTTACATATGTATGTTATGTCTTTATATGCATGTATGTGTGTGTGTATATGTCAGTTAGCGCGATAGCTGTTACTTAATTCATTCAATTGAGCTCAAATTTGGTATATATATTATAGACTACCCTCACACAACCAGTATTGATTTAGGTGTGAAAATAAGACCTATAGATTTTTTACAGGGCTACAAAAAGTTCTTATACATTACAGCCAACAGCCTTGAAAGTGCACTAGTATCTAAATGGTGCATCCGACTGAGTGCAATTTGGGTATAGATCATGGTCACATGACCTGCATAGATTTCGGTATGTGTGCAGCTGATAGTTAGAAATAAGCTCAAGTTGGGTTTGAGCTTATATTCCCAGGGCTTCCCTTTTTTACCTTCTTCTGGGTGAACCTACTCCGGAGTGCTCATATTGTCATACTCACCTCACTGTTCGTCACATTTTAACCTCTTGTACAGCTTTTAATACCGTTTACCAAACCTATTTTAAGTGTACTCATCCCAATCTTGACGATATATTGGGTGAAACCCCACATCATAATCTCTTTTCTTTTCTGCAGTGTACGAATTTTCTTAATCTGTTGTAAAGTATGTGTTTCTAACTGGTATCTGGATGGGAGCCCCCATCCAGATGACTCTTTCTTATCTACATTTTATCTCTCTACAATTCGCTTTTATTGTTTTAGGTTACATGGCTTTTGTGCTCTACTTACTTAACACTAAACCTTGGTTTTAATCTTTTACACATAGTCTGGCACAGTATGTCCCTTTTGGACCTCGTGCCATCAAACTTCAACCAACCAACCAACCAACCAACCAACCAACCAAGTTGGGTTTGAATATTATAGGTCACTACTGCATAATCTGTATAGATTTTGATGTGTGTGTGTAGGACTTATAGTTTTTGTACTGGGCTACAAGAAAGAATTCTTATACATTGCGGCTATTGATGCAAATCATTTAAAGATTGCTAATGTCTATATGATGCATTCAATTGAGCTCAAATTAGTAAGCATATTAGAGATTACTATCTTACATGCTGTATAAATTTTAGCGTGTGTAGGACATGTATCTTTTTACTAGTCTACAAAAACAATATTCTTATACATTGCGGCCAATACACTGAAATTATTTGAACTGCACTAGCATCTGAACACTACATTTGATTGAGTTGAGTTCAGCTGCATTCAACTGAGTTTATGAACTTAATGTGATAAAATATTTATACTTCAAAAGGCCTCCAGACAATTGCATAGGAAATCTATATTTGAGGAAGCACCAAATTATTATTATTTTTTTTTTAATATACTAAATTAATGAAATAAATATATGAATTTTTGGTAGTATGTTTTAAACACCGTACTATAATTTTCACTTTGTTTTAGCTAAATTATTCACCAATTCAAATTATTTAAATTGTTGTAGCGATCAAGTGTTAGGAAAGTCAAGGAGAGTGACTCTAGATTTTTGCTTTCCGAACATGCACCGTATGGCAATCATAAAAATATTGACTTACAGATTTTGCTGTATGTATGTGTGTGAACACAATAGCACAGTAGCTCTTGCACCATTGCACAACTGGTATTGATTTTGGTGTGTATAAGACGTATGTAGTTTTTTTACAGGGCTGCAAAAAAGAATTCTTACATTTTGGCCTGTGCAGGGGAAGTCTTGAAAGTCCACTAGTGTTTAAAGGGTGCATCCGATTGAGTGCGAGAGGGAGGGCTCTAAGTTCTACATCCCTTTCCCAAGAGAGCACTTTCTTGATAGTTAGCCCTATAAACATAAAAGAAATAATGAAAAGTGCATCCTAACTACTTCATTCTAACCTTCATATTCATATTGCTTTAAAGGTAACATGTTGCAAAAGTTTTTAGCCTGAGAAGGGTGTTCCAAATATTTTTAGCCTGACAAAGGGTACCGCAGCCAAAAAAGTTTGGGAAACCCTGGCATAAGTCATGATCACATGACCTGCATAGATTTTGGTGTGTGGACAGCTGATAGTTCGTTCACAGTGTTGCAAAAAGAATTCTGATACATTATAGTCTATGGACATAAATCATTGAAGTGCACTAGTGTCTAAATGATGCATTTAAATAATCTCAAATTGGGTATGTGTATTATAGGTCATCATCACATATAGATTTTGGCATGTGTAAGACCTGTGTTTTTGATGGAGTTACATAAATCACAATATAGCTTGAAGACAAACTATTTAAAGTATGCTAATGTCTATATGGTGCATTTAATTGAGATCAAATTAGGTACACATATTATAGGTCTCTGTTTTATGTACAGTATAGATTTTGGTGTGTGCAGGACTTTTTGTGTGTGTAGGTAGGATAAAGTTCACTTGTTTTTGCTAAATTTTTCTCTGATTCAATCTTATTTAAAAGCTTGATAATGATCAAGTATTCAAATAATCAAGTGCAGTCACTCGAGACTTTAAAAAAAAAAAAATTATTGTTATTGTTTTTTTTTTTTAATTTTTTTGGCTAATCAAATTCATGCTCTTATTAGTACTAAATACTTTTACTTTTTTATATGTAATCATTTCAATACATATGTAATTACTCTCCAACAGAAAAGAATTTTAGAAGAATTGAAAAGCTATCTGTCTCTAGGTGATTATAAGTGGGACAAAGGTTATGTTTCTGGTGCTGTATATTTAGGCAATGACAGTTGTCTCATAGACCTGATGAAAGATGCCTATGGAATGACTGCCTATACAAATCCTCTCCATCCTGACATCTTCCCTGGAATTAGAGTAATGGAAGCTGAAATTGTTAAAATGGTGTCAAGCCTGTTTCATGCTCCAAAATCTGTGGGAACTGTAAGTGTTAACTCATTATATTTCCAGAGATTTAAAAAAAAAAAGAAAATGAGAATTAGTACATACACAGGAATGTTTGAAACAATCCCCCCCCCCACTAGCTATTAAAAGCTCTCTAATTGGTCTTTAGGTTTTATTTCTAATTTTCAAAATCCTTTTACATACTATAACGATACAGTGAAACCTTCTTTGATAGTTCTCGAAATAAATCTTAAAAATTTCCCCTTCCTTTTAATGTAATGATAAAACTTGGTCCACCTGGGTATTTCTTTTTTTTCTTTCTTCCTTTTTTTTTTTTGGTGTGTGTGTGTGTGTATTAAACAAGTAACTTGCCTGCTTTATATTTTATCATCACAGTTTTTACAAGTTGAACCAATGCAGTATATCTTATTTATACCAAATGTTAAAGCATCATCTTTGCTTATTTTCTATTTATTTCGTTATCATTCCTTCTTAAAAAAATAAAATAATATAAAATCTGTATTTTTTGAATGGTTAAAAAATTGTTGTGTTCTTTAAAACATAATTTGACAACTCGTAATCAGTAAATAACAAGTAGAGTTTCTGCAGTTGGTTACCTAATCAGTGCAAATATAAGACACATAAGAAATTTCTTGCTTATAGTTACTCATTCATATATTGATTGATATTGTTATAATTTGTAACCATACTTACATTAATAAGTTAAGCAAAACACAAAGAGTTTTTGCTTGCTTATTAATTCTGTGACCACAAAATAAATTATCGAAAAATATTAATGTGATCCTTTTAAAGAAATATGCTATTGTTATATTTGTATTCAGAAATTCCCTTTAAACTGAAATATTTAGTCCTGTTAATTTAAAACTACTTAATTGTACAGGTTTATTTTCTGGATCACTGTTTTAAGAAGAAAAATGTTTGAACAAGCAAACTTTTGATTATAACTAAAGTTGTACTTTAAGGATTTATAAATTAAGTTTTATGTGGGACATGTATGTTCTAGTCACATCATACTTTGATAATATTTTTGTGTGTCAGACGTCCTGATATTTTTATTTATTTTATTTTATTACTTTATTTATTTTCATGTCCCATATTTCTTGTATGCCTTTGTTTTTTCTTTGGGGAGAAGAGTAATCCCCCCCCTTTTTTTAAATGACTGAGAAGCTTATACCTATTTTTTTACTTCATTCCAATTATAATTTTCAAATTTTATACCCCTAAATCCTATATGAATAGTAGTTTATTGAGATAGTATACAAATTATAATTTTAAGTTTCATTTAGCCATGATAATCTTTATAAGAACTAAGTTTTGTTTACTCTGAAGTGTAGTTTATTGAAACGTTTATTCTCTCTCTCTCTCTTTTTTTTCAATTTTGTTAATTTTTCTTTATTTTGCAGGTAACAAGTGGGGGAACTGAGAGTATTTTCTTAGTTTGTAAAGCTTATAGAGAATATGCAAGATTTGAAAGAGGAATTAAAAACCCTAACATGTTGGTATCTGCAATAAAGTATTGTGATTTAATGATATTGTTTTATTTAGACCAAAAGAAAATGTGTGTCATTTATGCTCCATTTGAAGATAATGAATATTAATCATTGTTTCACAGTTAGACATACAAAATTCACAAATTAAGATGTATGGGCATTTATTAATAAACTTAATAACTTAAGTCTATTTCTACTAAGAAAATTAATAGCTTTTTGTTAACATCAAAATACTGCTTTAAATTTGTTTGTTTATCTGCCTGTCTATGCTTTAATGTATGTAAATATGGATAAACATGTAAAAAATTAAGTGTACTATTGAAATTTATTAAATTTTACTAATGTAAATGCCCTTTTACTGAGGCACATAAAACAATTTTCATCGATCATACTGAATGGACTGTTATAAAATGCTTCTGTAATGCTTTATTCATCCTGTAATTATACAAAAATAATATATTTATGTTGGAAAAAGTTTTATAATTATGGCATTATTTATGTCTTGTGTTAATATTATTCTTAGTAATATACTTAATATCAAGGAGCAATTTTTAAACAAAGGAATTCGTTAATATTTTTAACAGTCACAAATTAGTTAAGTAACTCATTTTGGTTCGCAAGAAGTCTTTGAAAAGTAGTTTTTAATAAATGTACACTATGTAAGAATTCAAATGTGGGTAATAAAAAAAAATCTTTAAAAAATGCAATTTATAAATGAACCAGCATTAGACAAATGCCTCTGATGAAATAGTTTTGAACTATCCTGAGTGATTTATAATTTTTGTGCATTCTCATTTCACTTTTAGTCTTTCAGCTGTAAAATGCTGCTGGCAAATCTTGTGGATTTTTATTAAAATTTGGCATGACATAACAGCCTTCAGTGAATTGTGCAATTTTAGCACTGTGGTATGCAACATACCTCTTACTGAAACTTGCAGGCTAGAATTCTTTACTTATTTAATTTATACATTTTTTTTTTTAAATGCTAGCTATTCCTTTGTCAATAGTAAAATAATGAAAACTTGTCATTATCTCAGTTTTCATTATTTTACTATAGACAAGGGAAATTACAATAAATTGTTGAATTATTAGTAAACTTGGTTACTATAAGCTGTCATACTTAGCAAATCTTAATCCCTTCATCCTCTTTATAACTTAATTCAACTATTTTTGTATGCAGGTCCTTTTGTTAAAACAAAAGGTTTCGTTTTTCTCTTTGAAATTCTAATTATTTTTTGTCTACTGTTTAGGGTGATACCAATTACAGCTCATGCTGCTTTTGATAAGGTAATACTTTTGTAAATTATTTAAAAGTTTAAATAGTTGCTCTTTTAAGAATAATGTGTTTTAAATTACTTGTTATTGAACTGCATAATTCTGTAAGAATTTTTAATTAAATGCTTATGTTTTTACTAATACTTTATGCAAATTTGTATTTTTTATGACTTAATGCTTATTAAATATACTTAAAGAATGTTTTTGTAACAACAAATCTCTTAATATAATACATACTAATTATCAAAATGTATTTTCTATTTTAGTCAAATTAAGTATATTTTCAAGCTTGATTAGATAATAGCTTTAAAATCTTCATTAATACAATATGACCTCTTAATCTGCAATTTATCTGTTAATTAGTCTGATTAATTAATTTACTGTTTCTATGTTGGAAAAAATCTGATTTAGTAGTTTTGTTATGAAAAATTTAATTTTAATTTATGTTCACCCCCCACCTTAGAAAAATGCAATATCAATGTTTTGTTATGTTATATATATTTTTCTATGCTTTTGTAAAATATTTGCTTATATATTTTATATTAGAAGTTTTATTTAAATCAGTAAGTATATAAAAAAAAACTGCTTTTTTCTCATTGTCAGGCTGCAGCACTATTAAAAATAAAAGTAAAACACGTAAAATTCAATTCTGAAACTACAAAAGTTGATATAAAAGCAATGAAAAGAGCTATTGATTCAAATACTTGTATGGTAAGTGTTTCATTATTATAATGTTAAGATTACTAAGTTCATCAAATAATACCTTCATTAGTATATTTATTTTGGTATAACATATTAATCTTTGGTAGAATTAGATGTAAAGAATAATATAAAGACTCATAATGGATACAGAGACACATACTCTAAGTAACTTTCTTGTGCCCAAGTTGCTACTAATTTTTTTATGTTCTGTATCATTACTTATAAGTGTCTTGATTTTCTGAAATATACTTAATTTTTTTGTTTCTTAAAAATATATTTATCTATTTATCTGATCTTTAAAGAAAGTTTTAAGTGAAAATTGTCATACTTCTAAGAAAAAATAATAATAGTATGCCAGTATGATTATTAATGATATTGCACAGAATCAGATTAAAAAGATTTTTAAAAAATCTGTCTCCTTCTAAAATAACTTATTCAACAACAAATAGCACAATCCACGGTGGGTGTACATGCCATCTCTGAAGCTGTTGAAAAGAAATATTTTGAGCCAAAAATAAATAAATAAAATCTAAATGCAGTGGAGAGATTTGACTGTATTTTGTTAGTACTTTGTAGTTAGTACAAATATTAAAAAATGTATGACAAATGGCCAAATCTTGGCAAGCTGGAAAGAAAAGGTAAATTACAATGCCTCCTATCATCAAAAAAGGATCCTCAGTGATTTTATAATAGGATTATGCCTTAATCTTTGAAGATAGAGCCACTATAATTAAAAAAAAAAATAAAAAAAAATCACAAACTAAGAGAATGATGCCCTTTCCCCAAAAAAGGGAAAAAGATATGTGCTTCATGCATGAACAGTATTGTGAGAGTGATGACACTAAGTTAAAATTCTCACACAGCATATTTTCATTGTCTTTAGTATTTTTATTCTTGTTGCTTTATTATACATAATGGTTGTATTGGCTTTTTTTCCACCCCTCCTACTTCTCTATCCTTATTTATTATTTTTTCTGAGTGTATCATTTATAGTAACTTAGTCTGTAATTTATATAAAATTTTGGATAGCACTGTTCTGACTAATTTAAATGTTTTATTTCAGCTCGTAGGTTCTGCTCCAGCTTTTCCTCATGGTAGCATAGACTCTATTGAAGAAATTGCTGCAGTATTGTATTTATTTATTTTAATTAAATACTGTACATTTTTATAAACCTTTTTTTAAATATTCTAGTTTATTTATAATTCCACTATAAGTTTATTTTAGTGTATAACTTTCTTTCCTGTCTAATTTATTTTATTTTATCTTTAAGTGCAATTTGTATATATTTAGTGGATGAGTTTGAGAGAAATATTTAAACCACAATAATTGAACTTTTTGTTTGTTTTTTATTTCATTTAGTTAGGCTGTAAGTACAATATTCCTGTTCATGTTGATGCTTGCCTTGGAGGATTTTTAATTCCATTCATGGAAAAGGCTGGTTATTCCCTGCCTGGATTTGATTTTCGAGTACCTGGTGTTACAAGTATATCAGTTGATACACACAAAGTAAGATTTTATTTAGCCTACAGTAATAGATATCCAAAGATCAAGTAATTTCTTTTTACTTATTTGTATGAAGTAAAGGAAGTACTGTAATCATAAATTTTTTCAGTATTCAGATTTTGATAGAAAGATCAATTTAATTTATTCCTGAATTTATGTTTACAAGTTTCTGCATGATGTTGGTACATATACATTTATCTTGCATAACTGAAAAATGCTCTCAATTAAAATAATGCTCTCAAAATATTTTTATTTTTGTTTAATTATTTTTTAATAATGGCTATTTTTTAATTTTTAGTATGCATTTGCACCCAAAGGTTCTTCTCTAATACTTTATAGAGATAAAGTACATCGGCACTATCAGTTTTCTGTGCAGCCTGATTGGCCTGGTGGTATTTATGGTACTCCAAATCTGGGAGGTATAAAAATTATTATTTGCTATATTTTATAGGAATACTTTTGTTCAGATGAAAAAAAACTTTTTCTCTCTTTCTCTTTCTCATCAGCACTCATTCAATCATTTTTTTTTCTTTTTTCCTTAGTGCCAAGTCTAAATATGTAATTTCATTATATTTAATTAGTCATCTATCTTATTTTCTTTCTAATTTGTACGTTTACTTAATGAGCTATATGCTAGATTTAGATTTTATACTTTTAAATGTATTTATTATCTATCACAGAGCTTGTCTTATGGGTGAGAAAAGAAGAGGTATTAAAGGCCTCCATCTTATAGAAAAGTAACCTCCTCTCTACCCTCACTCTCAAAAATTTCTAGATAGATCAACATTTCCCACTTATTATGTTTTAGCAAATAATAATATTTTGTCTTCAATGCATATAAAAAAAAAGAAAAGAAAGCATCGGATGTGTACAAAACAGTTAAATATGTATGAAAAATGCTGCTTATAACTAGTAAAATTATTTGGAAACATTCTTTTATGATGCAGGGTTCTTGTGTTCCATTTTGTTTTTGATCTTAAAAGTAGTGATGGGAAAAATCAAATTCTTTTAAGAATTGAATACTTTGCATTAGAGTGCCACCAATAGTCAAATACAATGATGTTATCAAAAGCTACACAATTTGTGAGGCTATTTTTAATTAATGATGTCATATTTTTTTCCACAATAAATATTTTACGCAGTTTCTTTCTTATTGTTTCAAAAGGTAAACATTTAAATAAGGACGATAAATTAGTTTTCCCTGTAGATAAATTAGTTTGTTTATTGAAAGAATGGGAGATGAAGCGCTCAGGTTAAGCTAAAGATTCCCCCCCCCCTCCCCAGAGATAGATTAAAAACCTACCCAGTTTTTTTTCTATTCGGAAGAAAATATAAACTAAACTTTTTGAGTGAATGTTATATATAAATATTTCAAATCAGAGAAATCTTACAACTTATGACTTGAAACAGTCAGTTTGATAACTTTTTAGAAAATGAAATTCTAGAATTTTCACATACAAAATTAAATCACTATTTCATGAACATTTCCAGAATATCAGGTGAATGATCAGGGTTGCTACCGATCAGGGAGAATAGGGAAAACCTAGAAAAGTCAGGGAATTCTAGAATTTCTAGAATGAGTCTAGTCTGAAATTCTAGAATTTTCACAAACAAAATTAAATCACTATTTCATGAACATTTCCAGAATATCAGGTGAATGATCAGGGTTGCTACCGATCAGGGAGAATAAGGAAAACCTAGAAAAGTCAGGGAATTTCATTTTGGCAGGAGAAGTCAGGATAAATCGTAAATTTTAGCCCAAAACCTGGAAATCACATGATGTGACCTGGAAAATTATCAGAAATCTGTGTTTGTAAACAATATAAGCGTTTAAACCCTTAATGAAGGAAGCTGTAAATATTTAAGAAGGTATCCAAAATTGACATCCTAAACTTAAGAAATAGTCCGGATTTTTATCGCAAAAAAGTATGGAAAACCTGAAAATCAGGGAATTCTTTTCAGAAATTGAGTAGCAACCCTGAAGGATATATTAGATCAAGCACAAAACAAAGAAAAGCTGCTTGAGAAATCAAGTCCTATTTGAATATCTATTCATAATTTAGGCTTTCCACTTATGATTACTAAAACACAGAATGATAACTCTCCATAATCAAAATGTGTGGGGAAAACCCCTTTAAAAGTCCTCTGTCTAAGGTATTTCTCCCTTTGGCAATAATGTGCTTTGCCTTAAAACAACAGCTCTCTACAAATGTAGCACATTTTTGTTGACTACACTATAAATAAAATCCACTTATTTCCCACCATGAACCTTTGTGCATTGACCTAACCATCTACACCCTTCTAATTCCACTTCCTACTGTGACACTTTCAGGTACAGGCAAATTCCTTGTAATTCTTTAGATCTGTTCTCCGATTTCTTATAATTCTTACAGCTGTTGTATATTTCCTGAAAATGTGAAATCTTAAAAGTATGTCATAAATATAAATCATAATATGAAAATAATCGTAAACCATGGTATGAAAATTAGTATAAGATACCAATTAATACTTATGTAACATTAAACATTAAAAAGCAAGTTCTAAAATTATTAGAAGGGGTTGCAAAAGAACTCCCCTCTTTTTTAAAATTTTAACTGCTTGTTAAAATAATGAAAATAAATAAAAAATAATATGAAATCATAATGATTTACAAGTAATACCATCGAACTAAAAATCAAGAAATGCTCATATATGATACCAAAAAATGATGCACTATAGAAATCATAGAACAAAAATGTCATCAATAAACTCTTATAATTGAATTTCTTAGACAAATTTAAAAGTCAATCTTGAGAATAACATACAAATCATTCTGCTGCATTCAAATTCAACAACTTGGATGCAGTTGAATTTTTCTTTTTAACTCGAGCTCAAAAAGAACCATGCCTATATTTAAGTGGTTTTTTTTTGTTTTTTTTTAAACGCTTAAAAAAAAAAGTTGCTATCACTCAAATGACTTGAATTTCAGATGTAAAAAAATTATTTCTGTTACTCAGGCAATTTTTGAACTCGAGCTATAAAGAATGGCTGCTGTCATTTGAGTGTTTTTTTAAATTTAAATCTTCCCATTTGCACTCTAGTTGTTTTCTTGAATTCGAATCAGCCTATTTGCATTAGCAGTGTGGATCAGGGCTGCAACTAGTGGGACCAAAAGATGACATCCAAATCACCTCTAATTTCACTCCAGCATATTTTTGTGATTTAAATACTTTTACTTTTTATTGAATTGATTTGTTTGAATCCAAGTGCTTGTTTAATTAGGATGAAAGAGTCAAATGCGACACTTTTAGTTTGCATTATTATTATTATTATAATTTTTCTTTTTTATCCAAAGTGCATTTGCTTATTTGCTTGAATTGATTTGTTTGAGTTCAAATTCTTTTTGAACTTGGGTGAAAGAATTGAATGCAGAAGTATTGAGAAAATCGGTAAAAGTATCACTACTTCAAAGTAAACTATTAAATCTTCTCTCAAAAATTTTAAAGGAAGCATTTTCTTTATATGATCAACATTGTTCTAATTTTTTTTAAAGTTCAAAATTAAAAAATTAATTAATAATTCAAATTTTTGATTGATATTGGTGTACATATATTAAGCTTCAATTTGCAAAGCTGGGATTCTTATTTCAAAATCGAATACTAAATTAATGGAATCAAAAATTGTATGAATATTGAAGCAAAATTTTCATACTTCTTCAGCTTTAAATTCTGTATGAATTCATTTTTAAGAATATCTGTTTATGTTTATAAGGTAGTAGATCTGGCGGTGTCATAGCAACTTGCTGGGCCTCTCTTTTATACCATGGAGAAGAAAAGTATGTGGAATCAACACGAAAAATTATTTCTGTCACCAGATATATTGAAAGAAAGTAAGGAAGTACTTTAATTATTAGCTTTTTAACAGAATATTATAGATTCAAGTCAAGTCAACATCTTTAAATCCATGGATTTTTTAAAGAAAAACTTTTTTTATTCAAGCGTGTAAATTTATAATAACAGTTATTAGGACTATAAATAATCTGTATAGTAGAGAAATTATTTATAATCCTAATAACTATTATATGCATAAATAATCAGTAATGTGACATACTGATTATTTTTAATGCATAGAGTTTGTATAAATTTTAAGTAATACTCTTGTTTTTTGTACTTTGTAGATAAAACTGTGTAAGATCTGTCTTCTCTGAGCTGTTAATTTTTTTTATCTAAAAAGTTTTGACAATAAGTATATTTTATCTTACTAATTTACTTATAATCATGTGGCTAATTTTAATGCTACTGCTTACTAAATAGTGTGAGTAAAATAATTTATGCTTTTCTTTTCTGAATACATACTTTTTTATTATTAAGTATTGATATTTTCATTTATTATTTTATGACATTGTTGCTTGTTATGTTCTACCAATTAAAAAAAAAAGGGATATGGACACATATATGTATTCTTTTAGTTTTTCGTACTTATCACTGTCTCGGGAGGAAAAAAAAGAGGATTTTTAATTTCAGAAACTTCTTAAGATAAAACATTTGAAAGTACTACTAATACTTGAAGTAACAAGTTTTGCTTGTGAATAGTGTGACTTGAAGCCTCAAAGAGAGTACTAATCCAGTAATTTGCTATAATTTTAAGCGTATGTTGCAATAGTATGTGGGATAATTTATTTGAATTGATATGTATGCTTTTATGAAAAAAATTTGTAGATACATAATAATAAAAAGAAGAAAAAAAGAAGCTTAATATTTTCTTTATTTTCCTTTTAGCCTGAGAGAAATTAAAGAAATTTATATCATTGGTGTACCTGATGTGAGTGTTATTGCAATAGGCTCCAAGGTGTTTGATATATATCGTCTTAGTGGTGCTTTGACTGAAAAAGGATGGAATTTAAATGCTCTTCAGTTTCCATCTGGTTTTCATTTATGTGTAACAATGCAGCACACTTCAGAAGGAGTTGCTGACAAATTTTTGTCGGATGTAAAACACTGTGTATCTGAAATAATGAAAGACCCTGGACTACCTACATCTGGCTCTGTAAGTTGCTTTATCAAATTGTTCCAACAGTCAGATAAAAGAAAAAACTATCAGCGCACATAATACAAAACTATCTGCAAATTCATAATAGTTCGTGATAACTAAATACATAGTGCATATATGAATATGTGTATATGCATATGCACACACATCTGTGCAATGTACTTGGGCTATAGTGACTTAAAAAAGATATTTCTTTTAGGTAACTATCCATTAAAAAAAAAAAAAAAAAAAAAAAAACTTGGAATTACCGGAAAAGTATCTGCAAGACCTTTGAATGTATCCGCGCTCAGCATGCGCGTGTGCGTCTACATTATCTGACTGCGATTGTTCCACAGCTTAAAGTGTTGTATCAAATGATGTAAATTTTCTAATTTTTATTTGTCACTGTAAAATAATCTGATGTACAATAATTTTATACAGAACTTATGTTTATACAGATTTAAGTGCTACAGTTGTCATCTGTGTTGTTTACAAAGCACATAAAAGAACAATCCCTGAAATGCATAACCTTTGGTACCACTACTAATACAAGATCCCCCCCCCCCTCCCTATGACAGAGCATAGACATTCAGTGCTATATGAATGCATGTTGTATGAATCCAGATTACTTATGTTAGATTATACAAATACATTAGCCATTTATAGCCCAAAGTGATCAACTTACTCATTATATTTAAAATAACTGTCTTTAATAATCAGGATTAAGACAATGACAACATTTTTTATGACCATTGATTAATAAATACTTTTTTTTTTCACAAGAAATGTATAAAAATTTTAATCAATATATATTTTCTACCTTCATATTTCTCAATATTACAACTCCAAACAAACTGAGACAATCTCTCTAAAAACAGGGATTCCCCAAAGTTTGAGAATGTTTATCTACCCGTTTGAGACATTTAATGCTGCCAGCCAAAAAAGATATTAATTATTGGAGCTAAAACATAATAAAATTGAAACATCTGTCTTATTCTTTTACCATATTATATGAGCCTCTTTTAACATGTTATACAAACACTGTCACAAATTTCTACCTTGTTATAAAATTGCATGTTGCTGGGGAATCTACTGTACTACTTCTACTACTATGGCCATTGAATAACCACAGCTAGCTTTAAAAATGTAACAAATTGGCAGGGATAGTCTTTTTTTTTTAATAGACAGTAAAATTGTCTCTTATACTCCAATTCCAATTATGAATTAAAAAATGAACACCTAGTATTATGAAATTAACTCAGAAGGTTGTATTTATTACATAACCTTTTTATTTTCTAGTAGTTTCCTTAACTGGAAAATTATTTAAAAATAAGTGGCTTGGAATGTCAGGTTGGAAGAGGTTTTCTATATCATAATGTGAAATAGCTCTTCACCTTCTCACCACTCCAAAAAATTAATTTAACTTTTAAAAAGTTAGTTTAATTTTGTTTTAAAAGTTAGTTTTAAAAAAGGTTTTGGTTCAGTGTTGAAATGTGTAGAACAAATTCACCCCCCCCCCCCACACACACACTAAAGTTTTCAAAACTATATAATTTTCTTCACTATTTTAAAATAAACTAGAATGCTTGCTTCAATAAAAAAAAGTTGTGACACTGAAAGTTACAAATGAAATAATTTTGTAGTTTTTGAGATTTTGCACAGCTTGAATTATAATAAAAGCTGCATAAAGTTCATTATATTTCAGATGTTAATAAGTTGAAATAAGTAGTCATCAGACTTTTGGTGCTTCAAATATATGAGTCTGAATTCATCTCAAGCTATTTGTATTTATTTATTTTTTTGAGTTAAATTTACACTAATTTTATGGAAACAGCTATTTTATGGAAATTTATTTATTTTTCTCTTGAATTGTTGTATTTATTTTAAAACTCATTTCTACTGATGAATATTACTAATATGCATTCAACTTTTTATTTCTAGGCTGCTATCTATGGAATGGCACAGCAAATACCAGATAGGTCTCTTGTGTCCGAATTGGTATGGGCCTATTTAGATTCATGCTACAGTGTTTCATCCCCTGCAGTGAATGGAAATATAAGTTAAACTAAGGACTTATTTTTTTCTGTAACAAAAGATCTCTATCGAACATTTTTGTAATAAATTTTGCCTTATTTATTTATTCTAATTTTTAAATGAAATTTGCATTGCAGTTTTTTAATATGACATTTCCACTTAAACAATTTATCTGTAAAATGTTTGAAATCACACACACAATGCACATAAAAAAATCTCTCACTTTTTCTCCCTCACTCTATAATTCACAAGTTTAAACAGGCTCAAAACTATATTAGTGACTTGAATGAGAAACAAGACTGTACAAATAGCCATGAAAATAAAATATATACATATTAAATGAGGGTTTCATAGAAGTCATGCTCAATATTTAAGGGAATTAATTCATTAAGTGGTAATATAAATTCATTAATTGGTCTGGCTCAGAGTTTGACTTCAGTTGGAATTGGAGCACACATTCGAAATGTATTCATTCTTAATGTGACTGTGAATTGATACTAATAAGTGACACCTTTCCTTCCGAGACACCATATGGCATATAACTGTTCTGTATTATAAGTGGGAAATGCAGCATACTTCTTTATAGGTATTTACATGATTTTGTGCTCATCTTCACAATGTTAGAATATCATTATCTCTTTGTTTTAAAATGTCAACTTTATTTTCTGAAGATTTCATTTTTGTATTATGCATCATAAAAAGAAATAGAACTTCTATTGTTTTATTTTTATATTTTAGGTAAATAAAGTAAATTACTTTTTGGATATTTATTTATTGATTTACTTTTTGAAATACAATTTTCATATATTTTTCCTTAGATGTATACCTTTTAGACAAGTTTTTTTTTTTTTTTTCCCTTCTGGAGGAGGGGGGGGGGTAGGGAGATAAATCATGAGAGAATGCGTATTTCATTACAAAACTAATAAATGAGTTTTTTTTTTTTTTTTTTTTTTTTTAAATAATGTCAATATGAAGTATTACCGTAATATACTCTTTGTATTCTGTACATTTTGCGACCAAGATATGTAGATTATTGATTTTTTTTTTATGGCAACTCTCTTTTTGTTGTTATTTGGTATAAAGTAATATATAAATATTTGAAATAAAAGCTCTTGATATCATTAGCTTAATTTTCCTAACAGATTAATTTTGTCGCCTCAGTTTAATACTATAATCTATTTTAATCTATTCGGAATAAAAGAGTGTTTCTATCTATAAATGGAAGTGCTAAATTTCATTAAGCATTACAGTATCTATATTGCATCATTATAATTCATATAAATCAACTGTTTAATTTTACTAGTTTTAACATTTACATACCAATGTGAATTTAAAAATTAAAATACGTCACCTTCAGGGCCATATTTCTAAATAGGTCACAGTAGACGGTGACCTAAGGCAGCAAAATTTTATATAAGGGCAGCATTTTCTTTTTCTTTTCTTAAAAAGAAAATAATGCCGGTAAAATGCAGCTGATGAAGAATTTCTTTTATTTTTTTTGGTCCCTCCTCATCTATATGAAAAGGTATTTGTCCACAAATACATTCTTTTCATCAAGGCCGGTCACTTTCAATGGTCACTGTCATTTGCCAGGGCGAATGACTATTGATGCCTGCCTTGCAATATAACATTAGCATGAATTATATGTATTCAAAAATCTACCCCTTAGAAATGTTAAAAAATTAATTTAAAAGCAATAGGACGGACAGGATTAAAATCATTAAAAGCAGTTCCTAGTTATGGCATTTTCAATGTAAGCTAATATTTTTCTCTGGAATACATTTTTAAAATTGACAATGCACTAATAGTATGGAGATACAAAAGTAATAGGAGCATGCTGGGGATACGGGTGGCAGATTTTAATTTTTTCTATAGACAGCATGGACCCAAATGCGGCCCTGATCACCTTTGCAAGTGAAAACTATCTTCTAATAACATGTGAAAAGAAATAAACTTTTAGCATTTTATTTATTACAAATTTAATATTTTGGCAAATTTAAAAATTGTTGCAACTTTTTTTAAAATTTTTATTCAAGACAAATATTGTCACTTAACTTTAGAGCTGTGGAATATTAGATCTGTTTTTCTGGTTCTCTGATCAGAGAGTCTCTAATCACAAAATGCCTTTTTTCAGAAAAAAATGAAGCTAATCTAAAAAATTGGGTTCAATTTTAGAACAAGTTGCCCCAGATTGTGTAATGCAGCACAACAGTTCTCGATAATGGCACAGATTCAACTTCTGGCTTGGGCTTGGTTCTAGTTGGTTGTCTATCATTTCATACATGTGCTCCCCATAATAAAATGGCCAGAATTGCTGGCTGGAATAGAGGCTAATGCCTATAAGGCAATCAATAGAATAATCTTAGCTCTGCTTTTCAAGTCACATGCAAACTGTGGAAGGGATGACTTAAATAGTTAAGGAAACTACAATGAATATATGTGGCCACAAAGTTATAATCATGAAAAAAAAAAAAAAACAATGCTTAAATTGAATTCAAAGAGGGATTTTGTTATCTGTAAAGGCAAACCATTATGAATAAATGGCAGGACTCTGTGTGTTTGGAGGCAGGAAAGAAATTTGTTACAGCCCTTTTTTCAAAGTGAACTAAGTTGTATGGCATCGATTTTTATTGCATTTTTAAGCTGAGAGCTATGCAAAAATTTCTCAGCATATGTGGTATTTTAAAATTTTAATGCTAATTAAAGCTAATTTATAATGCACAATAAATTTGAATCATGAAATGCAGTGTATTTTACATATTATATATGCATGAATAACAAGAACGCTAAGCAATAACTGTTAGAATGTAAACTTAATAAAAAAATTCTAAATAACAAGTTTAAACCGGTAATTATCAGCAGTATGATCATTTCAGGCAGTACAAATAGTCTGCCCTTCCTCAGTTGCAAAAATGTTCAAGTATTCACAAGAACAGAAAGCCTGAACTCAAGGCTTTCTGCTCTTGTGGATGTTTGAACATTTTTGCAGCTAAAAAAAGGCGGGCCTTTGTACAGTCCAAAATAATCATATCGATGATAAGTACCTATTCATGTGTGTTATTTACAAAGTTTTTTTTTTCAATTTTATTCTATATGATTATTGTTGATAGCTATATCAGGATATAATCATTTGAATCTGTAGACAAACTTTCTTAAAAATGACAAACCAGCATTTTTCCTGAAATTTTTCAGCAAATCAAGAAATTGTCCTACAAACTTTTTAGGAAAACTTTCTGTTTCCAATGACATCTTCTTCACACTCTTCATTTTGGAAAAACATTAAATAAAAAAAAGTTTTGAGAATTTTTTTTAAAAGTGCATTTAGTAATTTTTTTTTTTTTTTTGGGGGGGGGGGGGGGGTTTGCAAAGTTTCTACACAGTTTTGAGGGGGAAATCCCTAAGAATTATAACTTTCAATTTTTTATGTGAACTTAGAAAATAGAAAAAGTTTTTTTTTTTTTTTCTTCAAACAACCCTTATGTTCAGCGATATCCCCATTCTGGATTTTTCTGTAATTTAGACCAGTAGTCTAATTGAAAATTTGTATACACTATATTCATTTTTAAGGATTATTAATATTGCACCTTTATCATAAAAATGAAACGATAATTTTCTTGATTATATAAATGGCACAGTTCCAATACTAATGTTTATATTCAAGCAAAAGCAATCTCCTATGGATGTTCTTTTTATTTAAAAATTACAATTTTCAATATACATAGTTTTATCTATCAGCACTCAATTGAAATAAAATATCTGCTTGGGAGAGTATTCTCAGCAAGCTGGAAACTGGGAATTTGTGGAATTCTGTCGATATTGTGTTGTTTCTTAAGTCCTCTGGCTAGTTACATTGCAGTGCTGAAATGGCTTAACTCTTCTCCTAATTACTATTTTTTGTGCGTGCATATCTTTCTGTCTTTTGGTTCACGAGTAATAGGATTCCTCCTATGCAAAGGTAATAGTCCCTTTGTAGCCGGTGGACAGACATAGCATACTTTGGTAAGCGTCCCAACCACTGCACCATGTTTTTTTGTGCATGCATAACGTGTCCGTTTTTTTGTGATGTACGTACCGTTCCAACGCTCTTTAGTGTTTTAGCATACGCTAATTATTTTACAGCGGTATAAAAATAGGTGTTGCTATTCGAAAATTTCGAGTTTTTGTACCTATAACCGTAACCGTGAGCGACACTGTTGCTGTTCACAGAATCTCGAGCCCAGACCACTGAATAGCTATCTGTGATAGTAAATAAAACTTTTTATAACAACACACATAAAAAGGTACTTATCAAACAGTACGATCGTTTCGGTCAAAAAAAAAATTCAACCTTCTTCAGCTGCCAACACACTGTGTAGCGGAATAGTGGGGATTTTCTAATGGATTTCTTAATTTCTAAGATTTTTTAATGGCTACCCTGCATAATTACTTTTGCAGAACTCCTGGATAAATTTTAATGAATGCATTTTATATAAACAGATGTAATTAGGAATTTAGCTTCTGACGCTAAAAGCTTAGAGGAGCTTATATTTTCAATTAAGCAGTTTTTTTATTCCCAATTTCTTGGGGAATAATCTAATTTCAAGTGAATTAACTTTATAATACAGTCGAGTTCCCATAATCCCAGTTGATCGGGACCGACACCTATCCGGATTATGCGGACTGCATTATAAAATCGAAGAGAGAGAAAAAAAGATCCAGTTTTATGTGCAGGGAGACCAAATAGCGAAAAAAAAAACGAGAGCATACGGATTTGTAAATATAAATGATATTTTAAATAACATCACACTTACTTCAATGTTTGTTGAAACTTGCTCCATGAATAGATAAAAGATCAATCTTTTTCACATGTTTGTGATTTTTGGGTTGGCAACAGTGCGCAGATGTTTGCAGCTTGCTTTGTTTGAAAATGGCGTAAGGTTCTAGTCTGCAAAAACGCGAGTATTTTCTTTTATTTTGATTTATATGAATAATTTCTTCTAATGTGTCAGTAATTTTTTTAAACAATGTTTATAAGTTAATCTTAGCATTAGAAATAGTTTTATTGTATTACTGGTTATAATTTGGGAAAAAATGGAGCGTAATCACATGTCCATTACAATGGACATTCGGTACACGTGGTTGTGATTCTTTAGGTAGTTGAATTATTGATATTTTTGCTGTCGAATTTATTTTAGGCAATTGAATTGTTTTTAAAACAACAACAGTTTATTAGGAGGATCAAATATTCATTTTTTATTTTAGAAAAATATAATTTGAAAAATTCGAAAGATCTAAAGGAAGTTTTAGATTATATAACTAGTGCTGAAATATCAGATACTGAAGAATTAGAATCTGATGATGATTGCTTTGTTGATAGTGGTAATCAAACTGTTGCAAAAGGTAAATTTTGTTAAAATTCTTGGAAATTTTTTTAGGAGTTTCAAAAAAGAACATATTAGATTTGTTACATTTCAAAATGAGATCAGCTTCAGATCTATGTACGGTTGGTTTAGCAAAAAATAATTAAAAAATGGGAAGGCCATCATTATCACCTATTGTACAAAATAAAAGGATATGCCAAAGAGCAGTTGAAACTCGACCTCATCCTGAGATTATCAATGACTCTGTAGATCAAAAGTTGATGATAAGCATGGAGCAACCCGGTGTAAAAATTACGGTTGCAAAGGTAAAACCCATATCTACTGCAATAAATGTACAGTGCATTTATGCTTTACTATGGGGAGAAATTGGTTTTTTTTATATCCATGTCAAAAAATTTAAAGTTTATCTATTTTGGTATATATAAAAGCAGGACTGTGTCAAAATTCTTTGTAAAACTAGGTATTATTGCTATGTACCTCCTCATGTGTAGTAAAATTACTACACTATTAACTGTTTTAAACTTATTGAGTGATGTAACATTTTTATGTAGATTTGTTACTTTAAAAAATTGATATTTAGAACAAAAATCGTAAGGGAAGTTCAAGCATTGAATATTTGACTTTTGCAACCTCGTAGACCGGTTGTCCATCCCAATGGACATTTGCATATTTTCTTAAATAATTACATTTTCCTTAATTTTTTACTTTAACATGCTTATTAGTATCATATTATGATATTTTAGAATGGTAATTATTTTTTTTACTCACAGCATTAAAGTGGGGTCTGAAAGGGTTAAAATATGAATCTAAAGTTGTTTATTTTTGAGCAGAAAGTTTAGCGCTACCTCGGATTAAGAGGAGCTCGGATTAGCAGGACTCAGATTAGCGGAACTGTACAGTACTTACGTAAAGAAAGTGGAGAAATTGATTTATTTATTTTTTCTTTTCCATATTCTTTATGCAACTAGGTACACTTTGTGTAGGTCAATAAAAATGGGCTTTTCAGTGTGTTAAAAAACTAGTGTGGTATTTAGTATTCTACCTTCGACTTTACCGAATTGACCTTTGGCCCTCGAAATACTGGCAACTGACGAAATTAAAAATGAGGATGGGTTAAATAAGTAAAGGGCTACCTAATATAATGAAATAATGTTATCAACATTAGTAACTGAGAATTGCGTGTCAGGGCCCTACCCAGAAAATAATTTCGGGGAGGGTCCAAAAAATTTTCACAACACTTTAAGTTTTACAAAATTTCGGAGGGGAACCAAACAGTGAAAAAGACTGAATTTTTCACAAAAAGACTTCATCATTATTATTTTGTTAACAAAATTTTAAATTTTGGTGGGGGACCGGACCCCCTGGTCTATCCCCCTTGGTACGGCCCTGGTTACTGTAGCTTTATCGCGCAATTTGGAAAAGGTAATTATTGTTAAAAATGGTCGGCGATATATTATAATATGTAAGTACCGCCAAAACGCTTGAACAAATTACCAAATTGTTTATGAATGTAACTTACTCTTGAATATTGTGTGAAAACAGAATTTTTTTCTGCCGTTCGCCTTAATCCACTTAGACCGCAGATGTTAGAGATGAGACGGGCTCAGCCCGAGCCCGGGCCCGGATCGGGCTCGGGAAAAATTTCTATTTTATTGAACACACTCCTCGAAACAGATTTTTAAAAAGTGATTCATATGGAAAATAAAAGTACTTATAAAAAAAATATAGCGGCACGCGTGCCTAGAAGACGCGTGAAGCTCTTTGGGTATATCAGAACGGTGGCTCATATTGTTTAGTTAGTCATGAGATCCGACATTATTTCATAAACATAGATATAAAGAATTAGAAAGTGCATTAAAAATTTGCAACTATATTAGTCTTTGATAGTGTCTGATATTAGTCTATTGATAGTATTCTATCAAAGAATTACTTCTTTGAATTTTATTGAATTTTATTTATCTTTAGCTAAAATTTCGGGCTCGAGCGGTCTCGGGCTCCGACTTAAATAATATTGCTCGGGCTTGGGCGGGCTCGGATTAAAAGTCTTCGGACTCGGGCTTCAAAAAATGAGCACGAACTCATCTCTAGCAGACGTTCATCATACAGAAAATGAAAACAACACTTTTGGTGTGTCAAGGTGATTGCCTTTACATTCAGGCACCAGGCCTGGACCGGCTGGTCGGCGATTGCCGAGGGCTCCCGACTTCAGGATGCCCCAGAGAAGCCCCAATAATGGATATACTACTTTACAATTAGAGTATGTTGATATATATCAAAGTAATAAGTATCAAAGTAATTTGATTATTTTTTTCCCAATAATCTTACAGCTTTACAAAGTTAACGTAGCAGAGGACCTCCCTGAAGAATCAGGGGCCCCAACAGCTTTAAAATAATTAAATGCGGTTTTTAGGCACGTAAGCCTAATTTCCAAATATTGCATATCCTAGTATTCTAATCCCTCTAAATTCTCTAGTATGGGGCCCCCAAAAGAGCCAGTCCGGGCCTGTCAGGTGCATAACATATAATTATCATTGACGATTAAAACTTATTTAATTAATTAATTATTTAATTTTTTGAGATTTGTGACTTTTTTAGGTTTTTATCCCCCATGTTGCTATCAGAAAAAAAATCTGATGTGTCCAACACATGACTTCCTTGCACGTCCATTAGATCAAAAATATTTTCGACGCACTTCCTCTAAATTTATTTGTTTGAAAGAGATAAAATATCAATAATAGTAAGGTTTAGCGATTTCTAGCCAAATATTTCGATATCGCCAAGCTGAGTTCAATTTGAAAGATTTCCTTCAGACACTTTATTTGGCGATATTTCACCAAAAGCCGACAAACTTGAGATAGTCTGCGAGATTTTGGGGATAGCCAAAGTAGTCATTGACCACAGACTTTCAATGAATTGAATGCATCCACATACCTCAATGTATTAGAAGTCATTTGGCTCACCCTGTAAATAAATTCTCAGTCGATTGCTGTCAAAAAAGATATTAAAAACAGTTAGATATTACAATAGTTCTAAATACAAAAGTTAAAAAATCTACGGGTTAGTTTTAGAGT
This sequence comes from Cheiracanthium punctorium, assembly GCA_038373885.1. Classification (NCBI taxonomy): domain Eukaryota; kingdom Metazoa; phylum Arthropoda; class Arachnida; order Araneae; family Cheiracanthiidae; genus Cheiracanthium; species Cheiracanthium punctorium. The sequence goes on along the minus strand of JAWZYV010018244.1, from coordinate 528,317 downwards.
TATACAAAATACGAAATAATTTTTGGCGCCAAATTTGGCGATATTTCGGCGAAACTCGTCAATGTCGACGACATTTGGCGAGATTTTAAGCATGAACCAAACAATGACAGATTATCGCCAAATTTGGCGATATTTCGCCAAAACTCGCCAAGAACGATGACAAATGGCGATACTTTGGGCATGGACCAAATGACTGACTATCGCCAAATTTGGCGATATTTCGCCAAAACTCGCCAAGGTCGAGGACCGACGGCGAGATTTTGGGCATGTACCAAACAATGACTATCTACAGTAGTATTATATTGAAGATGTCCATAGACATTAAAGTACTGAAATTCTTTCCGGTGGTCCTGTAAATAAACTCTCCAGTAGATTGGAACCAAAAATCGAGATGCACAACTAGATGTTACAACATTCTTATATATGAAATTTCATAATAGTTTTTGAGATTTGAGAGTTAAATATGCACACACGTACACCAAAAGTCGCCAAGTTTGGCGACTTTTGGCATAGTTCTTGAGAGAGGCACGTGACCATGGTCGGAGCATTACCTAACTTATGTGGTAGGACGGTATTGAGCTTGAAATGGATGAATGCCCCTAAAATTGCCATTGACCGTAATGTATTGGAAATCTTTTGAGTGTTCCTGTAGCAGAACTATAAATGATAAAGACAGTTTTTTTAATGGAGAAATTCATTTTCTAACTCTTTACAGCATATATCACTTCTGAGTCGTTTGAAATAGCCCAATACCTCTAAAAAACGCTTTGATGAATTTCGGCCCTTAGAGCGTAATGTATTTCGAATCTTTTGGGCGGTCCTGTAGATAAACTATTCAGTCGAATGGAACCAAAAAGGGAGGTGCACTACTAGATGTTACAACAATCCTAAATATAAAGTTTCAACATTGTACGCCCAACAGTTTTTGAGATATGCGAGTTTAATGAATTTCGGCCCATTGAGCGTAATGTATTTCGAATGTTTTGGGCAGTCCTGTAGATAAACTATCCAGTCGAATGGAACCAAAAAGGGAGGTGCACTACTAGATGTTACAACTATCCAAAATATGAAGTTTCGACATTCTACGCCTAATAGCTTTTGAGTTAGGCGAGTTTAATGAATTTCGGCCCATAGAGCGTAATGTATTTCGAATCTTTTGGGCGGTCCTGTACATAAACTATCCATTCGATTGCCACCAAAAGGGGAGGTGCACAACTAGATCATAGAACAATCCTAAATATCAAATCTCAACATTCTACGACCAATAGTTTTTGAGATATGCGAGTTACATACATACGTACGTACGTACGTACGTACATACGTACGTACGTACAGACGGCATGGAAAAACTGGCCACAGTAGACTCGCCGCTGGTCAAAATGAGTTGCAGACGCGTTAATATGATCGTGCATGCTAGCCTACGATGAGATGCATCGAAAAAAATTTTTTAATTAAATTTAGAGGTAGTCAAAATCGGTTTTTTTGTCGAAATTTGGCCCCCAAAATTTTTCGGGATCACATTACTTCCTTATACTACGTACAAGGAAGTAAAAAAAAAACTAAACTTAAGTAATTTAATAACAAGCAAAACATAAAAGAGGATATATACAAGGGTGACGATATAAACCGTTATAGACGCCGAAGGAAATATAACCAAATCCTCACTGACATTCATTAACCTTCTGTTTTTTCCATATTACGTTCTTTAATTATATATTTTTTAGATGAAAGAAATGACAAATCAATACAGTAACTTATTTAGCTAGTGTTTTTCTAATTCTTTTTCGTAACTAAAATACAGAAATACAATTTTTTTAAGGCTGTCTCTGATAATTGAGTCACCCATTGTAATTGCTTGAAGCAACTGAATTTCTTAAATGCAGTAAGCAGAGGAACATTATTTATCACCCAATTAAAAAGAAAACTAGTGTTACGTAACTGAGCTTGGTTAATCTAACCCATTATAGTTTTCAGCTTATGCAAGTATAAATTTGAAAGACCTTTCGATATTTAAAATTTTTAAGGGTGCTTATCCAGCATGAGGGGATCAACTTAACTATGTGGTGTTTAAATTCCTTTCATTTCCTGGTGTCTAGCAAAAAGTAAATAAAGTGGATGTGCTATGGCAAGTCTGCACGAGGGGCACCCGCCCACAGTGAGGTGCCTTGAGCAGAGGACTTTTTAAGGGGCTCTAACGCGTATTCAAGTTACATCTGGAGAAAACCTCCCCAAACTCCAGACCGTTAGATCGACAGCCGCGCGGCGGGCCCGAATCTGGGACCTTAACACTTCAGGAGTTTACCATTTTCAGTGTCTTATCCACTTGGCCATGGTGAGGACAAAAATAAATATTAGGTTGTAACGAAAGTTTCCCGCCACCTCAAACATCGTCAGCACACAGTTCGCGTTGGCGTATTTGCTCCTATTTTGTCAAACGATTTTTGGCATTTGGAAGAAAGAGACTTACTTTATAACACTATGGTGTGAAATCTGTAAAAAATATAGTTATCATTAAGTACAAGGTGTCTCAAATGACACTATCACTCTAGAGGATTAGAACCATCATTTACTTCCAGTTATGTTGCAAAAAGTCAGCTACAGAATATCAACGAATTATGAGTACAGCTTTAAGTACTATTGTTTTATCATGTGACACTGTGCAGGTTTGATACCGAAAGTTTATAAACAGTTATCTAAGGAGTTAGAAATGAGTTTTTCAGGCAGATTTGGCGGAAAACTTTCGTTACAACCTGATAAAATAAAATAATAATAGGACATCGAACTTAATACACCTTTTCTGAGTTTCAGAAGTAAAGAAGTACTATAGATTTTGAGTCTTCTGCAATATGACAAATATCTGCTTTCTTTCCTATGATCCAGTCATGAGTTCATACTAGGACTTGGAAAATGGCTAAATTTTTTCGATCAAAAAAGTAATGCAAAAAAATCTCTAGATATATATTGCGATTAGGAATATAAATTCTTAAGATAAAACGTCTTGACACTTTTACTGCTTATTTTTGCCTTCACGCAAACAGGAAATATATATCTGACTAAACACATATTACTACACCATCGTTTTGACAAGATTTTGGCTCAATCACCGCATTTCCTATTCTTTCTCAGCGTTTACTGACCCCTCCCCCTCCTTTTCTTTATGGCTCGCACTCAATTCAACCGAAGTTCAATTTTTTCCTCTCGCATTTTCTATTAAAACAAACGTGTTTCTAAAATAGAATTCCCTCGACTTCTGTCTATTTTGTGAAAGTCGCAAGGGTTTCATCTGAAAACGTGGACGGTTTCACAGGATGGTAAATTCTAATGTGGCTAGCAAGACCGTCAAAAACAATACGGAGGCTGGAAAATTTAGGCCTCTGTTTTTAGTATGACGTGTAGCCTTTCAGGAAACACGTATTAATATAACTTTCATTTGGTAAACACTCTGCAAAAATTACACAAATTTTCCAACTGTGAAAATTTGGCTTATTTTTAGTTTATAAATTTAAAAAACTAAGGAATGTTAGAAAAAATTTTGGGTACATTTTTGTACAGATTTGAAAAAGAAAGAAATAAATCTTTATTTTATTTTATTCTGAAGTAAATTAATTACATCAAAAAAGGCGTTCTATATATATATCTGGCAAACTGCAATAAATCAAATAAGTTAATAAAATCATTAAGGTACTCCTAAATGACTCATTTTGACTTGAATGCTATTAACTAAACCTGACAAGACTCTAATATAGATCAACATCGATTTTATATACATGATAAGAGTGAAAATGTTTCTCTTTAAATTTTCTTGTGAGCCAGGAATGAGCATGTATAATCCGCAAACCGGATAATCCGCAGTATACTGTAAGTACTTTCTCAAAGGTCTTTCCATGAGGAACTGTCTCGCTTTTTCTTATGGAATGAAAGAAAATTCAGAAAAGACAAAAGATACGAAACGAACAATTACAAACGCCGGTGGTTTGCTATATTGAGAGGGGGGGGCATCGTGAGCAAGTTGTATTAAGGGCATGTGTGCCATACATAGCACACACAATATGTAGACCCTATGGAATAAGATCCTACAAGTATTATTGCCGTTATAGCGACAGCTTTAAGAATTACCATACACAATCGAAGGAATCATTGAGGTCATTCTTACAGAATGTACCGCGATAGAAAGTCGTTGTAATTAAGCTCTAGCCGGACCAGTGTCCAAGCGCATAACGCTCTGAACTGGGAGACGGAAGGTGCCTGGTTCAAAACCAGGTCACCGACCTAACCGTTCGGAGTTTTCCGTGGTTTCCTACAAAACAGCGTAAATACGGGTTAGGACCCCTTAGAAAGACTCCCACGGAGGTCACCCCCACCCATCGGTCTAGATGCCACGTGCAGATAATTGGCCGTAATCCAACAACAGCAACAGTAATTAAGCTCTCATGTGTTTGTGTGTGCATGCGTGTGAACGCACATATGCATATGAGAGAGGGGGCCAGGTTTCGAAAAATCTATTGTCCAGCAAGCTCAGTGCACATAAAAATTACAGTCAGTCATGTAAAAAAAAAAAAAAAAATCACGTCACCTTCATCTAATGACGATGTTTCCATTGGCGTAAGTGTGTAGAATTTTTGGATATTTCTAGAGTGGGCTTCAGCCCATAATAGGGGGCTGCTTGTGCATCCTTGCGATACAAAATCTAATTTTTCTAGAGTGGGCTAAAACCTTCCTAGGCTGACCTTCCATCCTAGTCCCTACCTAGCTACGCCAATGGATGTTTCCTGATATAAATCTTTTTCGTAATTTTTTGTCACTAGTTTAAAGGAAAGAGAATGCGGTCGATTAAGTCAAAATGCCAAATATTAGTGTAACTTTAGAAGTAACTTCTTCGTTCGTATTTTTAGAAGTACTGGGGGGGGGGGAGAGGTTGGATTTCCCTTGGTCGGTCACTAATTATTAATCCACAACTATGATACACTTATGTATAAATAAGCGTGTTTTATTTTTTGTGGGTGAGAGAGTGGGGGGGGGGGGAGATTGAAACTTTTTGTTCGAGCATGTATTTTTTTTAACAATGTGCCTGTTCGGGTAGGTAGAATATTTCAGATTTAAGGGCGCAGTTTTGCTGTCTGTCACGGACACTACTTCACAGACATGCGCCACTGCTTGTTACTCATAGTTTTATACATAAAGCACACACATGTGTGATAAAGTATTTTGAATGGCTTAGAATTAAAATGGATAGGAACCAATAATAATAATACTATCTATTTCCAACCAAAGTTCTCTATCAGTAAACTGTCAGTTATTTCACACACGGTTGTTTTTAGTTGGAAATTTCTCTTAACACTATGATTTATTTTTCCCTGCTTTGTAATTCATTCATTATATATTTAAAATAGATAACAAATTTTGTTTATTGTTGTTGTTTTGGCTTGCTCAATTCAAGTATGAAGTGAAAAGAGAGGTGCTAGTGAAATTTCAAAACTAATGTGCTGTTTTAATATGTAGATGAACCATTTTGAGATAAAATTATTTTCTATACGTAATGAAACACATCTATTGAGATGAAATAGATTTGTTTATTTTATTTCATATCTATTTTATTTGATAGAAATAGATGTGAAAAAGGTGATAGAAGTTTTAACCGATTTAAACAATAGTTATGTAGGTAAAAGTATTATTTTTATTTATATATCAATAAATGCTGGTGTATTAACGTTCTATATTACGCCAGAAAAGAGCATCGAAGTACTTGTTACTTATCGGAAGTAACAAGTTTTTACTGTTGAAAATTATTCCCGTAAAGATGAAACATACGTTTGCTACATAAAAATTTCACTGTGCTTAAGACTGAAAAAGATAGATTTGCAGGAAAAATTTTGTTCATATATTTCCTACCAATAAATAAATAAATATGCGCAATGTGTGTATGTTAAGCTTCCAAAGGTAACATACTTAAGATTACCCTGCCAATCCGCATACTTGATATGTTCCAGGCGAGTGTATATATTTAATTTGTTTTTTTCCCCCACTTCCCAGTTTTGTGTAAACAAACATTCAACAGAATATTTCGCCTGATGTAATCGCATTCACAGGGACCAATCTGGTGTCAGATTCTGGGCAGAAATCCTAGTGTGTTTTATTTTATTTACCGCCTCTTTTTCCTTTCACTCCCACAACCCCTACGCCACGGATAACTTGGGGTATTTATTCCAGAAATACTTATTTTTCTGGAAGGGGGTGGGGATGATGCTCCCCGCGAGAGGGCGTGTCACCCCAAAAAGATGCGGAAGATGAGTTTCGGAAGACGGTAACAAACCTCTTCTGTTACGGTAGAAACTAGGCATGGACGGAGCAGTTTTAGATCGCCCAGAGCTGGCAGCGGAGACCAGCTTTGACGTGCTGCTGTACATTTACGACCTGTCGAAGGAATTAGCCAAGTCTTTCAAGAAAATTCTGAAAGGTTAGTCACATACCTCCCAATTATGCAAATTCCCAAACTATTTCCAGGAGAATCACAGATTTGGATGATTTCTCCCGGATTTAAATCAAAAATTTCTTTCCCAATTTTCTAACTATTTCAGAGTCCAATGATCCAAATATGCAAGTTTTGAAGTAGCTTATTTCGTTTAATAATCAAGAGATTTGATGTTTATCATCATCATCATCATCAATTACATCCTATCTAAAAATTAATCAAGTGGAAACCGAATTTTTTGTCGTAATTTTATGGCTGAGTATTTAGTTATTTTAAAATTACACGATTCAAAGAAGTATGGGAAGCTGTACGAAATTGTAAAAAATCCAATGAAGAACACTGTTTTCGATATAAGAAATTTTACCTACACTCTATAACTTTTCTTAGAGGGTGTATTTATTTGTAAGAGTCCCCCTTAAAGATCTCAAAAGTCCATTAAAACTTTAAGTTCTTTAATTCTAATATTTGTGGTTTGTCCTATTTTCAAAACGTCCCAATTTTGTGTATTTTTGCCAATCTAAGAATTAGATTTTTGCAGGTCTGAAACTTTGAGTATTTGTAAACATTTACGAATCTAAATTTCTAAACATTTAAGAAAAACGCTTTGTGTATCTGAAGAGGAATTTATGATCTATTGAGGTTAAGTTAAATGTCTAACTTTTTTCTAGTTTATAGTTTATTATTTAATCCAAGAATTCATAACTTACTGTGGCTCTAAAAATTCAGAAATTGACGTGTACTTCAGGTTTAAAAAATTCAAAATATTTCCATACATTCCTAATCCAAAAAATCTTTGAAAATTCATATTATTTTCTGTGTTTAAAATTCTGAAAGTATCATTACAAAAAGTAATTATTCTGATCATTATTTGAATTGCTATTAAATGGAGTTCTATTCTATTTTTTAACTTTTCAGTTTGCTAAAATTTCCAAAGCCATAAAAATTAAACTTCTCCTTACTAAGCCTTGAAAAAAGTTACTTGTAACATTTTAGATCAAAATGTTGAAGTAAAGTTACATAAAAATGATTTTTTTTCAAGGCTGAGTCATACCACCCAAAACTCGAGGTAATAACTGGATTATCTGTAATCCTTTTTGTTGTATTTTTCAATGTCTTGTTCTAATTTATGCATTTTACTATAGGAAATAATGTTATTCCTATATTTGACTTTTAACAAACTGACATGCATAATCGTCAAAGATCTATTGATTTAATAGTTAATAAAAAAAAAAATGTTCATTTCTCCTAAATTTCAGGCCTCTAGTATAGGAACACGAGGCCTAGCACAAGCATAAGTTGGAATCCCCAACCTCCCCGTTTCATTGGAATACTCAAAGGGGGTTATGGAGTTTAACTTCCCACCTTATGAACTCAGGCTTAACTTTTGCGCTCGCTTATGGACTGAATGATAGTGAGGTGCATTGATCTTGTTCCTTTGAGTAAATCAACAGTAATATTAGTGGCTGGTAAAAGATAGTAGGTAGTAAGTCACCAAATATACGTAGAGTACAGAAATTAGCTCATTATATTTTATAAAACTATCACATTTTTTTCCCGAATATAATTCATTTCCATACAAAATTTTGTATGAAATTTTCAGACAAAATTTCAATCTTGATATTTAAATTTTTCAGCGATGTTTCAGGTTTTCGAAAAGTAAAATTTTAGTCTGAATTTAAATAAAACATTAATTCAAACTACTTTTATTTAGAGCTGCTTTAAATAATTGCTGACAATTTCTTTTTTGAAGTGTGTGTGTGTGTGTGTGGAGGTGGGGGGTAGTAGAGTGGAGCAACTGTAATAAAAATTCTTACTCTACGCACAAGGATTATTTTTATATGTTATTTGGTATCTCTACTTATAATTTCATCACATGAAATGATAATTGGTAAACTCAAAAACTAAACAAAAATAGTTAAACTTTATTGCAAATGCTTGTTATATGAACAAGACGGGGAAAATAAAAAAATCTCGACTTATCAGCAAAAGTTTAATAAAAAATGAAGGTTACTAAAAAGATGATGTTTGCCCTATTATATGTAAATATTTACAAAGATTCGAAGGACTTCATTAGAGGAAAATAGTGTTTAGATTGTTTTTTATTTTTATTATTATATTTTTTTCGATTTACGTCTGTATGAATATAGTTTTAGAACTTGTTTAAGTTTTATAAACAGTTTAACCTCAGCTAAAAACAGAAATTACGTAAATAATTTAAAGATGTTTATCAGGTATAAAACAAGAGAGTACGTGCATGTCAAATTATTATTATAAATCAATACCAGGAAAATATTAACGGAATATTTTCCTGTATTGGTGTTAAAGGTGTATGGCAGAGTCTTATGAGTTTACGCTTTGAAAGTATTTTCAAAATACTGTTAGTCAATGTTCTCGAGTATTGGAAAATATGTTGCCAATCAGAATAATGAACTCTGAAAAAACCTTTAATTACAAACGCCACCATAGTAATTTAGATCTTTGTTTCTGATTGGAGTGTTGCCAGTTTCATGACAATACTTCTGTCGAAACCATGACCGACCAAACCACAATATTATCGAACAACTGCCGTATAGTTTTATTGTTTAGTTAAAAAATATCCAGTTCAAGTTTGACAGTTTGCAAAGACCAGAATTTTATTTGAAATATGTCTTCTTTAAAGTCAATAGTTTTGAGAAGTGATTTGTTACTGGGGTAACCCGATATTAAAGTAAACTTCCAATTTAATTTTACTTACGTTTAGAGATTCTGTTGAAAGTTTTTTTATTCTTTCCACTTGAACAAAGCTTTCATAGATTTATTCATATATTCTGTTTCGTCTACATTTAAAATTTGAATTGGCTTTCTTCTTTACACCTAATTTTTTATATAAATGGTCTTTTTTTATTTTGTTCCGATTGTTCAAGTTTTAAAAACTTCTTTTAAACCACAAATTGTTTAATTTTAATGCCAGTGCATTTTCAGAGACGTCAGCATTCATCGGCTTATTCAAATGCACAGTAAGGGCAAAACTGGATTAATGTGTGTTGTGTATTGTATATATCGCTATGAGAAAACTTGCGCACATACATAGAATAGATGCTAAATATTAAAAAAATCGAGTAACTAACTTCCTGTAATAAAGTATCGTAGGACCTTAAAAAGATCTCATTTCGGAAGAAAAAGTGATAAAAAAAAGCATCACATTTAAAGTATTTAGAATTGGGATTACAGGAAACTGACATGGAAATTAGTAGAATAGCATTAACAAGGAGAGTAAATTTCAGCTTTAAATTCTGTATGGAGCAGAGATATTAAAAATAAAACAAAGAAAATTATTTGCAGTACGCCAACATCGTTGAAAATACTTTTTACTCTATGGAGCAGAGACACGAATCATCACCCCCCCCCCCAAAAAAAAAAAATAATAATAAATAAAAATAAATAAATGAATAAATAAAAATAAAATAAAAATATTTTCAGAAAAGGATTACAGGAGATCAGGGAGAGTATCCAGATTAGAAAAGAAATCAAACGCTTATTCGCACTGTCAATGCATGTAACAACAAATGTTACTAAAAAAATGGATGAGAAGAAATGTAGATGGTTTGAACACGTAAAAAGAATTGGAAGTGGGGAGCTCTACCCAAATTATTAATGAACTTGCAATCAAAGGGCAGAAACTGAAATGGATAAATTCCTAAAGAAGATATCGAGAAAAAAAAATATTTTCATTAACTTTCATTGAATTTCATCAACTTTCAACAGATTTTCATTAACTTTCATTGAATTGTGTACGAGTTATAAAGCACTGAAAAATGGCATGCATAATGTTGAGGAGAAATTTTAAAGTCATACATCCTAAAAAATCAAACGCATTTCAGTACGGAACTTTATTTTCAAATATAATTTATAAAAGTCCAAGGATAACCATTCCGATTTTTTTTTTTTGGGGGGGGGGATTAAAATATTTTTACATTCATAATAAATTGTTAAGTCATATTTTATAAAACATCATAAATATGAATACACATACATTTTATTTTTATTATGATTAATTTACTTCCTCACACACCTAAAAGTAAATTTTAGTTACATTCTGGCCAACTGCTTTGAAAGTATCCGCTAATATAACTAGACGAATACTTTAAGTAAACGTATTATTCTACGATCCTCTAAATTTAGTTTTCTAATAGCGGAGCTAAATGTTGATGCAATCTTCATTAGAAAACATGCTCACTTTTTACCAATGAAATACCAAACCAGGAAAAATTGACGCTCAAGAAAACTTTTGAGTACATTGAAAAATAATGATTTATATAGGCAATTTTAAAGTTCAAAAGATAAGAAATGTGTAGATGATCCCTTGAAAGTTAAAATTCATATAGAATAGGAAATATTAAGCCTTAAACATAGGTCTAAACAGCTTGTTTTAGTGACATTTAAGAATATCAGAACACTGGTAATTTATAAGGTATATATTGTAAAGTACAGGTGTCGCACAAATGAATGACCGGATTTTAAAAATTTATGTTTTCAAAAGTATTACACATATTACAATAAGTGATACACCTAATGAAAGAAAAATATACCAAGATTCCCCCCCCCCCCCAAAAGTTACAATTGTTTAATGCGCGACCTTTTTTGTTACACGACAAAATCTAATCTGTAATAATGCTCGTTCCATACATTTTGTAGTATCACGCTGTCAATGATTCTAAATGCTGCACAAATCCATTAGAAGTATTTTCGGTTGGTTCATAAACAACATTTGTATAGCATTAGGAACTATTGATAGTATGATACTATTAAATTGACAGTATCAAATGAGTGGAACGAACTTAATTGTTGATTAGATGTTTATCGTATAATACAAAAATCACATGTCAAACTTTTGAAAGTGAAAATATAATAATAATAATAATAATAAATCGGTATATTTCTTTAATTTTGTATGTCACTTACTGTAATGCATGTAACTGTTGCGAAAATATAAATATTTAAAATCCAGTCATTCATTTGTGCTAATTCTGTATTACTTAAATTTATGATTTCAGTTAGATAAATATTCCTGTTATGTTAAACTATATTTTCCTTTTGAGGAATCAAATGGTGAGACAATTTAAGTTTGATATTTATGCATATATTTTTGGGGATGATAGTAGTAATAAATAATCGAATCTGTTTAATAGTTAAAAGCTACGTCAGACCACTAGACAGTTACTAATTATAAAACTTCAAAGATTACACAAGTTGATGTAAAAGGCAGGAAAAAAGTTTTATTGTAATGATTTAAAGTGTAACAATAGTGCTAAGGCACAAATTTTTAAACATATGTATCACATTTTCAGTACTTTAGATTTTACTGAAGAGAAAAGGATAGGTTGGGGTGATTAAGGCCACGGGGTAGTTATAGACAACGGGATTTCTTAAAAATCTTGAAAGGATAATGTTTCGTCAAGACAGTAGTCATGAAGTTTATAATATATATTTCATGATAGTTTTCGGTTGTAACAATTGTAAAACTACTAACATAGAAACTGTCCATAAATGATGTCACATTTTTTTTTTTTTTTTTTCAATATTTTCGCCAATCTAAATATTTTCGTCAATTTCAATATTTCAAGAATGATTGGTTTAGATATTCAACAAAACGTTTTGTTAAATAAAAAAGGCATTTTGTTAAATCAATTTGGTTAAATCAAACAAACTTTGTTAAATCAACAAAACGAAGCTCCCAAATTGTTTAACCAAAAAGTTTTGATAAATTCAACAAAATACTTTTTAGCATACATTAATTATGTTTTTGTTGTGAATCTTAATTCTTATTTCATGCAAAATAAGTACATGATTCATTATCAACTTAATGCTTACAAATGTCATTAAAGCACATAATTAAAGTCTAAAAATGAAATTTTAAATATGATATCTATAACGTAGAGCTTAGTTTCTGATCTGCAAGTATATGTTTATTTAATAAAGTTTGTTTGATTTAACCAAATTGATTTAACAAAATGCCTTTTTTATTTAACAAAACGTTTTGTTGAATATCTAAACCAATCATTCTTGAAATCGTGCTACAGTCAATTTACTCGCGTGTCAAGGACATATGCAGTAGGGATTGCAATCCGGAAAACCGAATCCGGTAATCTGGCGGATCCGGAATCATTAGATGTTTACCGGATCCGGTAAAAATTTACTGGATCCAATGACCGGATCCGGAAAGTACTAAAAAAGGAAAAGACTACAGATGAAAATGAAGGCGTTCAAGCATAATACTTGTCTTATTCATGACTATGTGTTGACAATAAAACCGACATGCATAGAAGCTGAAAGGGCTGGCTATATTTGTAACTCTCCAAACAGTCGATTGACAGCTGACACGATTAACACTGTTTGTTTCCTACGATCCTTTTTTAAAAACTAAATTGATTTTTTATAATCGATATACCCAAAATTATTATTTAAAGAAAGTTTATTAAAAAAACTCGATATTGTGATAATTCTTTCGTGTATAATATTCTTATTAACACAATCAGTGAGCTAAATACATCGATTACAAGTAGCATTATTACACTTTATTTTTCCTTTCATAACCACTAGCACATAACGAATCTTTGCTTGAAATTCAATATTTAAATGCTACGCCCCCATCTGCTAAAAAATAAACAAAAACACATGGTTCTTAAAGGGTTATGGGTTCCTATATGCAATTTTGAATCCTTATGATGGTCCGGGCGCTATCTCATCTTAAAGTTTGTATCTCTAATTTTGAAACACCCTGTACAACACATTAAACATTTTACTGGGAGGCAAATTCACGTCAGCATGTGTGCAAAATCATTCTTCCGGTTTGGGGAAGTAAACACTTTCCTGAGAATGATTAACAGCATATGGGAGAAAATAAAAATAAAAGACAGGACTTGAAATCTTCTACTTAGCTATTTGCATGCCGGATGATAATTGAGCGTTTACTGTAGTATTAAATCTGAAACAGCACACCGAAACAAGTTGCAAATATGAAGTATGTCCACAAATGCAATACAAGTGAGACTCAATTCAAAAATAGCATTTACAAGTAAGTTTGCTTAACATTTTTTTTTTAAATTGATCTGTTAACTTGGGTATTATTAAGCCAAGTAAACTAGATAGCTGTTATAAAGTCCGAGTTACGATTCATATTACACTCATGTCCATAAATTAAGGATAATGAATTTCAGGCAAAGAAAGAGAAAGAAGCAAAACAAATTTGACTTCTTTGTAAAGTCTATTTATTAAACAAAAAGTAAAGAGCAAAAAAGATGCTATATGTTTGACATAATTAATAAAAATTGCAAGTTTTACTCCCTTCACCAAATTTCAAAAAAGAACCTATTTACAAAAAACAGTATAACATGGTTAGTAGGATGGTTAATACGGAGTATGTCTCCCGGACGATGCAATACAGGCCTGACAACGCCTAGGCATGCTGAGTATCAAATGATCAATCTGATCTTGGGGAATATTACACCACTCATCAAGCAATGCACTCCGAAGTTCCGGTAGACAGGTGGGAGGGGGTTGACGGGCTGCAATTCGTCGGCCAAGCATATCCCACACATGCTCTATTGGATTCAAGTCCGGTGAGTATGCTGGCCAATGCATACGGGTGATATCCTCCGATTGAAGGCATTCGTCTACAATGTTTGCACGGTGAGGACGGGCGTTGTCATCCATAAACTCAAATTCAGCACCCATGGCGCCCCGAAACAAACGTACATGTTCCAGAATGACATCCCGATAGATGTGGCCTGTCATCGTTACACTCTGAACATGCAGGTCAGTTCTGGAACCAAGAATATTTCCTCCCCAAACGAGCCATCCTGCACCACCGTAACGGTGTCTTTCAATGGTGTTCTCTTGGTGGTAACGGGTACCTGGCGCTCTCCAGATGAATGTCCGGCGAGAATCAGACTCCAAACTAACCTGGACTCGTCGGAAAACATCACGCAAGACCACTGTTGCGGTGTCCACAATGCATGCTCTCTACTCCAGGTTAATCGCAGGCGACAGTGAGTTGCGGTAAGTGGAACACATCTAACAGGCCTACGAGCATATAGACCAATGTGCCCTAAGCGTCTGTACACGGTCTGCCTTGAAACTGTCGTACCGGTAGCTGAAGAGAGCTGACGAGACAGGTCTGATGCTGTACTCCGTCTGTTTCTTTTGGCAGTAACTGCCAAATAGCGGTCCTCATTCGGCGTTGTAACTCGGGGGCGACTTGTGCTCTAACGTCTACTCACATTACCATCATCTTGGAATCGTTGCCAAAGCCTGGAGATGACACTCTGGGCGATTCCAAGTTCCTCGGATACTTCCAGCTGGGTACGTCCACATTCCAGTCGTCCGATAATTCTGCCACGTAAAACATCATCCAAATGCCTCCTTTGTGCCATAACTATGCGGTTTCTGCACTGAAAGACTTTCACAGCGCTTGTGAACAATTTTACTTCTTTGCCACCATTCCTTATATACCCCTCTCTTACACTCTCGTCATTGTGACGTACCATCCACGCCATCTGGTGGTTTCCTGCAATTTGCATATTCTTCTTCAAGATATGTGTGATCATTCCACAGGTGAAATTTTTATTTTAGAGATCAATTTCTGTGTGATTCTGAATTATCCTTAATTTATGGACATGAGTGTATTTTATTTTATCACGAATGCAAAAGCGATTCTGCGTGCTTCACTGTTTTATATGAACAACAGGGGAAAAATCACTTGAATATCTTCAAATTAAAATTGTAGAAGTGTGCAAAATTTTTGATGAATAGAAAACTAATTAGATTTACTTTTGAAAGTTTTAACCGACTTTTTTGTTGGCAAAAATAAATAAATATATGTAATAATAATAATAATAATAATAATAATAATAATAATAATAATAGTAAAATAAAAATAATTTTGTTACATGACAGCAGTAAAAAAAATTTTTTTTTTTAATTCAGCCAAGTAATTTGTTTCCTTTTACCAACTAAACCATTTATAGAAATAATCTGGTTAAATTACAAAACATTTGTTAATTTTAACCAAATTAATTTTTGTTAAATTGACAAAGTTTTTTGTTGAAAAAACCAAACAATTTTGTTAATTCAACAAAATTTCGTATATCTATATATATTTTCGTATATATGCTATCTCAACAATGTAATTTTGTTGGTTTAACAAAATTTTTGTTGATTCAACAAAACCTTTTTTTTCAGTGCATACAGTAGAATGATGTTTTCTTCTAAATGAAGAATTTCTGCTGCTACCATATTCTCAGACTGTACCTTAAGTAACCTTTTGGAAACAAAATTAAAATAGGGAAAAAAAAAAAATCCATAGTGACTCTACTCGACTTTCAGAGCACTTTACCTTTACTAAGCGTTTAAGTAAATTTGATTCAACTCAATCGAATGAAGTGTTCAAACGCTTGTGTACTTCAAATAATCTGAGTATATAAGCCGCAATGCATAATAATACATTTTTGTAGCACTGTAAAAACTGCAAGCTCTACACACACCAAAATCAATACAGTATGTAAGACAATGACCTATAATATTCGTACCTAATTTGTATTCAGTCGACTGTAAACGCTAGCTCAATTTCGAGAATTTGCGTCTATAGGCCGTAATGTAAAAGAATTATTTTTTGCTGCCCGTATAAAAATTATAAACCCTACACACACCAAAATCTATACAGTTTATGTGACGGTGACCTGTAATAAACACACACAATTTGAGCTTATTCAAAGGCACCATTTAGCACATTTTAAATGATTTGTGTGCACAGGTCATAATGTCAGAATTATTTTTTTAAACTCTGTGAACAAATTATCAGCTCTACACTCGCTAAAATCTATGTAGCTCATATGACCGTGAACTATAATATACGTACCGTATTTACCCGCGTATATGTCGATCCCGCGTATAAGTCGACCCACCACTTTCCACCTTATCCAGAAACGTTTTTATCTTTTAAATACATTTCTTCAAAATCATCGGAAAAAAAAGAAAGTACTAAATATACGATAATAATATACAAAAGTAGTATACAAAATTAAACTGAAAGTAATGAATAATAATAATATGACGCTGTAGTATGATATGGTAAAGTACTAATATACAAAGTTAAACTGATTCAATATCCGATTCAGTATCGGACTCGTCAAACAATTTCACAAAATTCCTTCGTCGTCATCGGCTCATCATGATACACGTGTTGGGTTAGGATCCCTTAGAAAGACCTCCACGGGTGCACCCTACCCTTCGGCCTAGAACCCACGGGTAGCTAACTGGCCGCAATCCCACAACAACAACAACATGATACACGTTTTCAATCTTTGTATCGCTGCATTCTTCCTGGTATGGAAATCAACCTTAACGTCATTGTGTTATGGAATGCGGGAAGGGAACAATTGTCTTTTAAAAAGGCATTTTTGACTTCTGATTAAAAAAATAAATAAATTCAATTTAAGGACCCACGTATAAGTCGACCCCCCCCCACTTTAAAGCCTTTTTTTTGGTCCAAAATTTCTCGACTTATACGCGGGTAAATACGATATTCAATTTGCACTCCGTTATCACTCAATTTGCACAGGAGTGCAAATCAAATTGAGTGATAACGTAGTGAAAATTGACCTGCATAACCGTTTAGACGCTAGCCAATTTTCAAGAATTTCCGTCCACAAGCTATAATGTGAAAGAATTCTTTTTGAAGCCCTGTAAAAAATCGCTAAGTCCTATACACACTAAAAACAAACGGGTCGTGCGAAGGGGGTCTGTGATATATCAAATCTGAGCTCTATCGAATGCACCGTTTAGGAGCTAAGGAGCTATCGTGTTCACTCGTGCATTTTACACACACGGCAAGGTCCAACCGTAATCAAAATAAAAAAATGCAGACCTGCCCGTCCCGTAATGGAAATAAAAAAATTCAAACATGTCCGGCTTGGAGCGTTTATAAATCATTATTTAAGGCACCGCCAAATTAACCTCTTCGGCCCTGACGTCCTAATCCTAATATTAGAACATATCTTTGCATGACACTATATTCTTCATTTTCAAGAATTTTAACACCAAAACCTACTGTCCTACTAATAATACATGCAAGAATAGCAGTCAGATATCATTTTTGCTCTGTAGATGGCAGAAAATCTCCAGCAGAAAGATAATGGACGTATCAAGCCATTTGAAGCCAAAAGTTAAATGCATATTTATGAATGCTTATACATCCAATCAAAATGCATGAGAAGTGTGAAGTATTTTCCTGTTTTCACGCACAAAAAAATTGTTTCAAAAGGTTTCATACAAAATAACTAAAATTTTTTTCTCACTTTGCTCAATTATACCTCGTGTCCTATTATTAGAACATTTTTTAATTAATTTGGTAATTCACTGAATGTTATAATATTTCATATTTAAGATACTTAAATATAGGGCAGCACATCTAACGACTCATTGATTTTTTATCTGCTCTATTCAAAATTCAGGACCGAAGGGGTTAATTTATAGGATATATCATTTCAGAACAATCATATTTTACTAATGACTTTATATTTTTGATTTCATAACACAATACGTAGTATAAAACACTGATAAATTTATGCTATGTATAACAAGAATTTTTACTGAAAAACTTTTTTAATGCTTGCTGTGCTCGTATGATTTATTATTCCGAATCACTACGACGATCTAACATGTATTTTCCAAGATTTGATATGGGTACCCTTAGATTAGGTGTGATTTCGATGACCGGACTAAATGATCGGTTGTTACGTACCAAGTTTGATAACGTGAATAATTTATTAAATAATATTGGTGATAGATTATTATTGTACTTTTCCCGTTGTGAGAAGAATGTATTCGTTTTCCAGCCGGTGGGGCGCAGAGCGTTTGCGGGGGGGGGCGAGAAAAGCCAAAGAGCAAGTAGTGATGTATGTTTTTTTTAAAATCATCTTATTTATTCTTATTATTACTTAAAAATACGTCTATTTTCGCTTAAAACGTTCATTTGAACTTTACTAATAAAATTATTTTGTAGGAAATTGTACTAAATGTTCATTGTTGAAGAATAAAAAACTGAATGCATGCTAAGAAAATGTGAGGGGACGGGCGGCACCGTAAGTTAGCCTCGACGTTAAAAGGTTAAGTAACATTGTATTATTGTATACGAGGGCTGTACAAGTACATTAGGTATTGACAACGTAGGTATAAATCAATTTTTAATGAACTTACAAGCACAATTGCATTACATCCCTTCTGTGTAATCACCAGCAAAATTTTATAACCTTTTGCCAAATGTCGGGGAGGCGTTGCAGACCCCTGGCAAAATGTTAATTGTTGACATCAGCGGCGGAGCGCCCTACTGTGCGGAGTATAGATGCAATGTCATGAAATTTGGCGGCCTCGGAGGGGTTCCTTCAACTTCGGAAACAGATCGAAGTCACAGGGGCTCATGTCAGGTGAGTAGGGAGGGTATGCCAAGATTTCCCGCAGCCACCGTTGCAATAGGAGAGCGGCATTGTTTGCGACATGACAACGAGCGTTGTCATGCAACAGAGTAGGAAGATTGTTTTGCGATAAACACGGACGTTTGCGCCTCATAGTCGGACGCAGATGGTGATGCAGAAATCCCATCGTGCAGCCGTCTTGCTCTAATGCACATTCGCCACAGGCTTTCAGTTATCCTTGATAACATTCTGTCTTATTTATGCACACGGCTAACCTTTGTTTTAAGCCACGACCGCTGATCACCTTTTGAACATATGCTTTAGAGCGATGGAAACGGAACTCTTAACTTTAACACCACACAACAACTATTCTCTTCTAACTAGATCGGCTGTTTTTTGCAGTCTACTCATTGACAACAGCGCCACCTCACCACTAGCACCAAGAACTTAAACTACCATATTCTATTTGCGCATGCCCGATCTTTTGCGAGTTTCTAGGTTAAGTTGTCACTACTTAATTTACAGCCCTCGTATATTATTTTAATCTTAACAAATTTGTTATCCATTCATACCTACAAGCTAATAACGTATGTTAAATGTTAAATGTATATGAAGTACACGAAAACGAAAGTGTATATTCCCGTTCTTGAAAGCAGAGGCCCGTGTTTTAAGAAAGAGTTCGAGCTCGGCCGTGGCTAAAATAAAAACTGTAAAAACTAATTAACTAATAAAATAACTAATAAAATAAACACAAAAACTAATAAAATAAAAACTGTAAAATCATGCTGCAACGACCCGGGCCCGGCCCTTAGCCGGGTCTTCCCCACACATTCCCCAAGTGTGACATCGCTTGTGGATATCTAAATTTTCAAAGTCCGACCACATTTACTATCACTATTGACACTGCCATAGGAAACACCAGCGTTGTCGTTGAATGATCGTTCACACTGAAACCGTTTAAATTCCTAATAACGTAAACATACCCTCAATTTGGCTGGTCATCAAAAATAAAATTGTTATCTATCGCTTATTTTATGAAAAACAAGGGTGAATTCAGAAATGTTTTTGAGGAAACGGGGGCGCAAAGTTTGTTTATCAGGAGAGGACAGCTCACATCACCGAATGTGTGTATAAACGACATATACATACTACATCCTTCTTAGTTTTTCCAGAACCAATTTCGATCCTCATCAGAAGGAGAGACTTGAGCATTGACGACCCTTGGAAAATGCTAGAGACCGCTGGGGGTATCTTCGGAAAAGTGGATTTAAAGTGCACGTACACGGTTGTTTTTAGTGGTAAGTTGGAATCGAACCCTCAACTTTCCGACTACCAATCCAACGCCTTAACCACTGGGCTACCATGGCCTGAGGTACAAAGTTTGAATACCAATTCAGAATCGCATAAAATATGTAATCCTCAAAAAGCTAGTTTTATTTCATTTAAATATTGGAAATTTTGTCACGCCGAATTCAAAAGGGTTATCCCCCCTGTGTTAGACAATGACCATCTAGCATAAAAGCAGTATAATTATTCTGATTAACTGTAATGCCGTTTAACAATGACCACTTTTGATTAATGTTTTCGTAGCTCCAAATGTCATATAGTTAAGGACGGTATAGAAATATACGTTGAATAAAAGAAATGCATAGCTGTTTAGTTTGTTTAATTATCGAATTTCCTCCGATGGATTTGGTAACATCAAATTCACCGTCTTCAGTTTTGGCATCGTTTGGAGACATTTACTTGCCGTTCCGCCTAGTTTAGTTTCGCGCCATGTTTTCTGTAGTAGATTGGACCTTGAGTGGATACATGAGCTCTTTTGCTAAGCCACTTAACTGAAATCCCACTATTTGGGTTATTTATTTGGGATTTGGGAGAGAGAGTTTATCGAGATGTATGGCTTGTTTAGGCCCTCATTTTAGCTGTTCCTAAGTTCAAAGTAATCTTCATTTCAAAGTATAATTTTACATCACAAAATTTTGACAAACACGAACATCCGTGGGCTAACTGAATTCGAACCTGAGATGAAAAACGCCGGCCTGCAGCGACAGGTGCGCTAACCTGCGCAGGCGTGTTATTTATATTTACAATTTTGTGTGTTTAGCCCCTGATTAGTGTCACTGCGACAGTACAGATTTACGTTCCATTTAGTTTCCGTAGCTTCATTTTTAATAACAAGCTAGCTTGCTTATAATAGCCCAGGCAAATAAGACCAAAATAAAACCGTGCTGCCCGAAAAATAGTGTAGAGCTGGGGATGATTTTAATCCACCGTTGGCATCCTAAGTAAGTGCTGGGTGGGTTTTGCGAAGTAAATTTAGGTGGGCTTCACTTTTAGGAGCCAAAAAACCGCGAAATTTTGGCACTTTTTTCAGTTTTTCGCATATACCTTGAAAATGGCGCATCGTACCGAAAAGTGATTCGTTACAAAATTAAAGAGTATGAAATTCCACGTCTAATGAGTCCTTAAAAGTTAAATTCGGTTCAGCGGTTTAGCCACAATCGATTGTCAAAAATGGGCAATTTTTGCCAACTTGGAGAAAAAGATGGTTTAACGCCTGTAATTCAAAAACGACCAGCCCAAATGAATTAACGCAAAGAGCTACCACATAGCTTTTTGCGTGTTATTTGAATGTTCTTTCAAGTTATTTGAATTTACATCATTATATGTGTACATAAGTTGCTTATGATGTCTTTCGTCGTTTTGGCAAAAATGTCCCATCGGCATTAAAATCTTCTTCATCATCTTCGTCAGGGAAGGGATTCTCCTCCTCTTCTTCCTCTCGAAAATCGCAATCGTTAGGGCGCGTCTTCTATGAAGACGCGCCCTACGTAGAAACCCCACCGCAGAAACGAGCCCCACCGCAGAAACGGGTGAGGGAATTTCGACATGTATGCGGAATCAGACAGTTTCGGGTGGTCGTCCATCCCCACTGCTCTGGATTTAGAAATTTTTTCTACCAAGCCTGCACTTGCAAGTAGACCCTCAGAGAGTGCTGCCGAGCAGCCGCTTCTGTGGGAGGCAAAGAAGCTAAATTGAATGCACTTTTTGGGTGGGATTTTTGAAATAATTGTAGCCTTAGCAAATTTAGCGATGTTTCGCTGCCGCCCGTGTATACATACACAATAAACTTAACTCCTGCTTCACCAACCTGTCCAGGTGTTGCATCGGGAACTGAAAAAATGGCTATTGCATTTTGAAGGCTGAAGTTATTTTGTAATTTCTTTACAAATTTAATTTTGCCCTGTCGAAAGAATGCGGATGTACTGTCGCACCCACTGAAGGCATGCAGAAACAATAAATGGTTTTTTTGTGCCATCTGAAAGTTTACACTGCCTGAGATCATAAATCACGGTATCCTGATTCCCTTTACCAGGTTTTAAGAGATGGATGTTGCAAAAAGGAGACGTTGCAGATGAGAGAGCTACATAGGCTGTCAGCAGGACCAATAAATCTATGTCCTCTCCGACAATGAACATATTTTTTTTCAAGTGTACATGTTTCTAATGCAGTTGTTATAATCAAGAGATCTGCGTTCCCGATATCTTGCTTGACCCGAAAACCTCCACTAGTCAATTTATTCGTAATTGTGGATGTCAGACGTTTCTGATTACTTTCGTTTGATAAGAAACGTTCTTTCGGCATTGTTGCACTCATAGTTTCATCAAACAAAACAGATGCTGATGACATAGCACGGGCTCTTCGTATACGTACAGCTGATTTTATGCCTTTCTCCGTATCATCTTCAGGGTGTTCATCAAACACTATGGTGCAATTGGACCCATAGTGTTTTTTAACATAGTTGATATATTTTTCAATGATAGTGGAAAAATTTTCATTGGTATTCCCCATAAATCGATGTAACAAGAACCCACCTCAACAACGAAGATAGCATTGCTTGTATTAGCATCGATTGGACTGAACAGCTTTTAGAGATCGGATTTTCTAGTCTTCCGCATTCCACTGTCATCGAAAAAAGATAATGGATAGGGGGCTAATTCAAATCCGAAGTATGACTCTAGCTCCTTTGGTGATTTCATGCGAACAGGGATTCTGCGGGAATATTGTATCAGGGCTGACTGGGACCGCTCCACCGTTAATCTTCACTTTGCAGTTCACTGCTCGTAGTGGCGAAGGAAAAGGAGCAAGCCAGATGGCTATTGGTAGGGGTCCCAGGGAATGAATGCCATATAATAATGTAATAACAACATACCAATTGTATATAATAATATTATAGAATGGTAGATTTAAATTCGAGTAAATAGTATAGACATAGACCAATGTAATGTGGTTAATTTTTTCTTCTTCTTTTGATAATATCATTATATATATATATATGTGTGTGTGTGTGTGTGTGTGTGTGTGTAATGAATGGGCCTTACGCCATCCCTTGTTGAAATGACTGACATAAATCCATTGGGGTTCTAGGTTAAATAGTTTATTTCAAAGTTCGGGCAGAGGGCAGGAGTCAGGCCGGCGACCTTATTGCTCCGGGGCTATCTTCGTACATCGCAATCTAAAAGCTAAAGCTCGAAGTTAAGACGAAGCTCTCGAAATTTCCGCGCTCTCGCTTAAATACTCCTTAGTTACCACACCTGCTGGCAGGGTGCAGCACGATCGTGAAGGCGTTACTCTCAAACGTAATTAGTTAACTAGATTGTCAATCAAGACATGAGAAACACCGGCTTACCCAGGAGTTCTAAAAGTGCATAATGATGAAACCACAGGAAACTGAAGATAATGCTGAATCAACAATTTTCTCTTTATGGAACTTCAAAAAACGTCTCCGAGCGTAATATTTGTATGGCCGCGAAACAAACTTTACAGTAAGAGTAAAAGATTAAAAAAGGATTTTTCAAATAACATTAAATGAAATTAGGTTAAATTAGCAAAGTTTATTTTATTATTACATATATATATATATATATATATATGATGATGATATTATGCAAAACATGTGTATATATAAGTTCGAATAACTTGACCTATGTGGTAGCTCTTTGCGCTTATTCATTTGGGCTGGCCGTTTTTTAATTAGAGGCGTTAAACCGGCTTTTCCTCCAAGTTGGCAAAAATTGCTCATTTTTGACAATCAATTGTGGCTAAATCGCTGAACTGAATTTAACACTTAAGGACTCATTAGACGCGGAATTTTATGCTCTTTAATTTTGTAATAAATCACTTTGTGGTACGATGCGCCATTTTCAAGGTATATGCGAAAAACTGAAAAAAGTGCCAAAATTTCGCGGTTTTTTGGCTCCTAAAAGTGAAGCCCACCTAAATTTACTTCGCAAAACCCACCCAGCACTTACTTGGGATGCCAACGGTGGATTAAAATCATCTCCATCTCTACACTATTTTTCGGGCAGCAAAAGTCTTATTTGCCTGGGCTATAAGCATAAAAGTCATATTTGTTTCTGAAACGCCATGTTTTTTTTCCCCGTTCACACCAAATAATTTACGAGCAATTTTAATAACATTGGTAAAATATAATTTTATAATACCAAAATTGAGGATTAAAAAATTTAAATATATTTATTAAGTAATTAACTTAATCCTAGATATCAGTAGCGTATCTTTTGGCCCAGCTAGGCTCTAGCTGCACAGCTCTTCAAAAATATCAGTTTCCGTTAATCTTACGCTTTAGAACTGACACATTTCAAGCATTCCAATTAGAAAAAAACGAGATCTCTGAACAGGATAACTGGATGAACTTCTGATATCATCTCACCGTTTTGGTTTTAAGCATTTTTTGCTGTTTGAGTATTTTGCTGTTCAGCGAAACCCCATATCAGGGTCCCGGGCCAACAGAGCAGGAACTTTTCTTTTTCACAAATTTTCACATTGCTTTACATTGATATTTGACATGGTGACACAGTATTCAATAATACACAATGTACAGCAAGGACGTACACAGAAAACAATTTCGGGGGGGGGGGTCCAAACGGTGGAAAAGGCAGAATTTTTCACAAAAAGACTTCATCATTCTTATTTTGTTAACAAAAACTGAAATTTCGGGGGGGGGGGGGTCCGGAACCCCTGGACCACCCCCCCTGAATACGTCCTTGATGTACATTAAATATACAATAATATACAGTAAATACAACAATTCTTTCACTTTCACTAAATACCTTAATTGTATAACTGCAAGTCAAATTGTACTGTGAGATAAGAAGAGGTGGGAGGGGGATTAAATTCTCATGTTAACGTTTCCCGAAAATATGGGCAGATGTAATTTTAAAATAAAAGTAAATTTTGTTATTCTAATATCAAAAGAGAAAATCAGATATTAATGCATATGAATTATCTTAGAAGAATAGAGTTTTGTTCAGAGAGCTGTAGTTTTATAAAATTTTGAAGCAATATGTAAGGACATCCGAAGATAAAGAAAGGGAAATATTTTTAATATTTCAGCAATAAATAGATTGTGGTAAGACAGTAGTTTTAAAGACTTGTGAAGTCAGTATATATATGTAAATATTTAGTCTGCGTCACTTAATATTGGAAAAGGGTTATTCAATATTTGAAAAAAAAAAATTATGTTTTTTCCTAAAGCATCAATACCTTGTATTATCTTACTCCAAAGCAGTTTTTTAAATACGCCTTTAGCCCACTGTTCATTTGTTTTAGGGATTTTTTAATTTGAAACTGTTTAAATAATGGGCAAGATTTGCTTATTTTAAAAACAGAACACTACATTTTGCATTTAAAATATCTCATCAAAACTTTGGAAGAATTCTTTTTAGTCATTCCACCCCCCCCCCCCCCACAACTCCTGAGCAAGTTTCAAAAGTCGTCAACCCAGCTTTATTTATAGAGAGGTGCACTAAACTTCAGCTATCACAATGTCAAGAGGATGAAGGAAGAGTCTGTGTTAGAGTAATCAGTTTTTATGATAGAGCATATTATTCTCAAGGTCTTGAAGCGTTGCTGTGCCAAAGTAGCTTTAAATTTTTCAAGGTACTTCGTTGCATGTTTGTAAAATGCTAGTTTTACGACTAGCTTCTTAAGTTGGCATGCATTTTCTTTTACACATCATTCTTGTAAGAAAAAAGAAGAAAGTACTGTAATTGCGAAAAATTTCGGTTAGTAATATTTTGACATTTCCTAAATTTACTTTCGCCAGATTTCTACATGACGTCGCAACGTGCGTATGTAAATATCTACCTCTTATACACGTACGAATCCATTTTGACCTGCCGTGAATTCATTTTGATTAGTTTTGAGACGTCTCCTCATATGTATGCACGTATATATCATAATAACTCAAAAAAAAAAAAAAAAAAAAAAAAAAAAAAAAACTAAACCCTGGAAAGATCAGATTTTGTATTTAGGACTTGTTTAACATCTAGTTTTGCACCTCCCTTTTTTGATTGCAATCAACTGGATAATTTATTTACAGGGACATTAAAAAAAATTTGAATACATTAAGGTCTATAAAAAACTTCAGTAGATTAAAAGTATGTATTCAGTCATCATTTGGACAATGTCCAGAATCTTACCAAGGATGGCGTCTTTTGGAGAAATGTTACGAAATTTGGCGCCAAAAACAAATTTTCGAAAATGTATCTAGCTTGATGATAACTCTTATATTTCGCGAGAAACCCCCGAACTTTAATATTATTGAAGCGGTAGTATGGTCTCTCAATTTTGGATCAAATAAGTTAAAATGAAGTTTATCAAAATTGTGTAATTTAACAGACATACATGAAAGTCATATGGTGTCCACATTAGACATCATCTACTGTTTTTTTTTTATGTTTGAGGAAAAATACTGTATCTCCAAACTTCCTGCCCCCCTATAGTCTTATTCAGGAATATGAATCGTATCTAACTGTTTATAATTTTAAAAAAGCTGTATAATGGGTTTATTTTAAGTATGTGTACGTGTGTTATGGGGTGATGTCATTTATGGGTGTATTTTAAAGGGATAAACAATTCGAATCGCCTAGTGGGTGCCAACATAATAAAAAAGGGTCAGCACTTTGGGCCTTAGTAGTGGCAAATGGCAAGTGTCCGCCTTAAAAAAATAAATGAAAAATATTAAACTATAAAAAATCGAATTATACGTTTAAAAACTTTAAAAAGTTTGTATAAACTAACATTTCAAGTTGATTTACTGTGCATGCGTAAGTAAAAGACCACAATTCATATTTCCAAAACTTGTAAAAATATTTTTAGAAGGGGTTTTTTGATTTTATCCTAATGGAAAACAATAATGGTTTGCAATAGTGGACACATGTTGTCGTTCTGGACACGTATTCCGGACGGAGAAATTTCGTCCTTCTTCAGCAGTTGTCTCTAAGAACGATATCTTATAAATAAAAATGAAATTCTGTTTGTTTGTTTGTTTGTTTATTTGTTTGTTTGTTTGTTTGTGGATTTGATTCGTATACAAATCCACAAAAATGAACCTATCGGCCTGAAATTTAGCACAGATATGTAAAATAATATAGAATAAATCGTAGTCCACTTTAAAACTTTGAAAGTCCACCCGTTCCCGCAATTTAAGAAATTTTTTATGCTCTCCACGCAAAAAGCTTTCCGTAATTGTAACCCCTGTAGTGAAAAAAGTGTGAAATAAGGATCGTGGTTGCCATGTGTGGCGATTTTGCCGAATAAAATGTTTTAAATTCTCAAAGTAAAAATAAAAGAATAATAATGATTTTTTTTTTGTTAGTTTATATTCGTAAGATTATTTTCTTTAAAATTATAATATCGTGTGCATGGGAAATCGGAGCAGGAATGAAATGTATTATACGCAAAACAATAAGAATATAAGATTTCCGAGGCTAATAGGTAAATTTTTTTAGTTTGGCGAAAAAATAAAATGGCTCAAATGCCGATTTTGAGAAAGTGAGTTCTAGCAGTCTGCACAGATTTCGGCTTGGCGCAATTTATTGAGAGCTTAAGGAAATATATTTTTGAAAACAAGTGCAAAGGTTTTATTAGAATACAGCGTTAAATTTTAATAATCCGTGAAGAAATAATGCAGTTGTTAAGGGATTTCAAGCGATCTATCTCCAGAATTCTCGCCAAATGAGTACATTTATTTAAGTTGGGGGAATTCCGCCAAATTTCAGAAAATTGAAATCTTCTCATTTAGTACATCTGAGTAACGATGAATAAAACACGTTATAGTTGATAATTTTAAAAAATTCGGCTGTATTAAGGGATTCCACTTTTCAAATAAAGGCTTGCTTTACTTTTTCGCGGTCGAACCATTTTCCATATTGATTGCTGCTAAGTCAATGCTTCCAATGATTTCCTGAAAAAACGCTTGCAAAATGGCGTATGTTGGCACTTTGGCGAGACTTAGATTTGAAACTGGATTTTATTTGAGACTGGGATATATAATGACACTGGTTATAGATAAAAATGAATGTTGGTACAGAGACGGCCCGAGGGGCGTGCGGTGCCCCAGGCGAAGCGCAAGAGCGGGGCCTCTTCTCTATCATGTCTTATGAGATAGCAATAAAAATATCCCAGGAGCGGGGCCTCTATAAGTGCGGGGCCTTAGGCGATCGCCTACATTCGCATCCCCCTTGGGTCGGCTCTGGTTGGTAAATGTGTATGAGGTTGAAAAACTCCAGCACCGTTGAGCACCGTTGCACCATGAAATTTGGTTCACCTAAGTCTATCATGGAGAAGCTTTTTATGCTTTCCGTTTTCCTCTAACTAGCCACCACGTGGCGCAGCAGAACGTCAAATTCTAATCCGTTTAGCCGTTTACTATGCGAATATCGTCCAACCGATTTCGATGAAATTTGGTACACGCGGATATTAGAACACGGAGAATATTTTTCAGTATCCATTTTGCTGTAACTTGCCGCTAAATGGCGCTGCGACGCATCAACTTCTATACCGTTCGACCGGTCGGCATAAAATTTCTTATACTTACACATTGCAGCACGAAGAATATATTCTAACTGTGTTCCTTTTGATGTTATTCACCACTAGATGGCACTGCAATGCATTATTATTTTCACTCGCCACTAGATGACGCTGCAGCAGGCCAAATTCTTGACCATTCAAACGGTTGCTATGAAAATCAGTATACATAGCTATTTGAACAATGAGAATATTTTGGTGTTATCCATTTTGCTGTAACTCGCCACTTGACGGCACTGTAGCAAATCATTACTTTAATTGACCACTAGATGGCGCTGCAGTGTATCACTTCTTGACTGTGCAACTGATCGCTATGAAAATAGGTATACATAGATATTTGAACACGGGGAAGAGTTTCGCGTTAGATGTCGCGTCAACACATGAACTTCAGGGCTGTCCAACCGATCATCCTGAAATTTCGTATTCATCGATATCTGAATGCGAAGAATATTTTCGCCGTATCCGTTTTGCTAAAACTCGCCACTAGATTGCGCTACGCCGCATGGCCTTCTGCGCCGTACAAACGATTGCCTTGAAATTCGGTATGCATGGTTATTGAACACAATATAATGCGATATCCATTTTGCTATATCTCTTTATTACAATGAATAGTAATCACCACAAATCGTAATATCAAAAAGTCCATTCATTCCCGTGCGAAGAACGGGTACTTCAGCTAGTATTTAAAATAACATATTTATATATTTATGATAAACTGTTTATCACATAAAAGTTTAGTAAAATATTCATTGCGTGAACTTGTGTGTGTACTATCTCCATCTTTCTTCCTGCCAGGCCCGCCGAGAGAGAAGAACAGGAGGGGCAATTGCCCCTGTGCCCGGGCTTTAGGAAGGGGAGCGTAACCGAATAAAAATTTTATCACGTATAAGGTTTTGTCTTAAATAAGTCAAATGTAACCAATACCGGTAATCCTAAAGTTCAGTTCTAATATTAAACTGAATCCATTCATATGTTACTTAACTCTTGTCATTTTTAAGTAACATAATTTTATAAAGTTCAGTTTGGAGTTATGGAATAGTTACCATAATTTTTCCTCATATTTCCAGGTTAAATTACATTCTGAAAAGAGATGGGTACGAAAAAGCAGTGCAATTTTAATGAAGCACACAGCTGGAAAAATAAAGAGGGGGGGATGGGGCCTTCTTTGATCCTGGGTCCAGAGCCCGTAATTGAATGGGGGGGCCGTGACCCAAGAGTTCTTTTTAAGATACTTTCATGCACGGGGCACGCCTAAAAACCTCTCATACAAAGGCTCGGAATAAGTTGCGGAAACCACGGCAAATACCGTGAATTTAGCACGAACTGCGCGATGATCAACGATTTTGCGGCAAGTTTATCTCATTATTTAAATCTTTAATGTATTGCTGGAGTGCTTCTTTCTATCTCATTTGTATTTTAAGGTTACATATATATAATTGCATATGCTTACAAGAAAAGCTAAGCATATTTTTTTGTTTATTTCTTTGTTCTCTTCATTACATTATTTATTCATTTTTGCAAGTTGAAGGGGAAAAAACTACAACTATGCAAGTCACCGTTATTACAAAAATTTTAAAGTTTTGTCGCGAGCTGAATAGTTTTTACAGCAGGTTTAGCAAAGCTCACACCATTTTTTGCATTCAGCTTCAAAATCTTATTTCAAGCCCTGGTCCACACTACGCATATAATTCGTATTTTTAACGTCTGAAAACGTCGGATATTTAAATATTTAGTCTTTCCAAAGAAGGACGCATTTTTTAAATTTTGAAGCGTCATCTTTCAAAAGTAAACGCCCGTTGTTCATACTTAAAGGTAAGTTGCCTAATGTGTCTAGGGCCAACCGAAAAAACCCTCTCTTAAAAATTTTGTCTGTCAACGGGGAGCATCAAAATCAGTATTCTTTCTTTTGTCCACGAACGGGGAACGGGTGTTTTGACGACCGAAATAGCTGTTCCCAATATTTTCAAAAAGTTGGTGCTGGAAATCCGCCAGCTTACCCCGAAATATCGCACAGTTCTGAAAGGGAATTTTCAACGACGACGGGGGAAATTTGGACGACGGATTTCCCTTAACATTGCATCCTTAAAAGAGATCTTTGTTTAGCAATAGTTGTCAGCCATGACGTGTTGTGAAGCGAATCTCGCAAACCTTATATTTCGCAGCTATAAGTTTAAAGGCAAACATCGCAGTTTTGGTATTTGGTTTACAACATGTTTACCGCACTCTCTGGTATATGAAACTACTACGCATTTTATAGATGTAGTTATACTGGGGGAGAATCTCATTGGCATCTAGAAATTAATTGATGGAACTAGTATTTATGAATCTATATACTCCCTATAAATACTAAATGATAGAACGAGACACTTCTGAACCCATTTATCCAATTTTTAGATCTCTCCTCTATGATCTGTGCTTGTACCCAGATCAAAATATCTGCAAATCGCTGCATATGCTAGCAGGTAGACTCACAAAAGGTAATTCTAGTTTTCCAAATATCGAACGATAATTTCTCCTTACACAAACTAGTCATTCTGCTGTGATTAGCTGGAATACTACGGACTTGAAATTCTTGACCATTTCGTCTTTACCAGCTATGTGTATCATCTACACGCATAATCTCTAATCTATTCTTCTAGTTTTGGGACACAGAAAACAGTCATCTATTCGTTCTAGATGTGAGCGATATTTTTTTTTCCCCTCCTTGTACTGGCAATTTACAGTGCGCTCATGCGGAAGCGAGCTAAAATATTGTAACAGCTTTCTTAGGTGCATTCGAACTTCTTTTTTTGTATTAATAAAAAGCTCAGAATAAATAATCCTTAATTGAAAGTTTACGAAATGAAAACGACAATTCTTTCACTTAAGCATGAAATACCTATGAATATGAACTGTCGCATTTATCTCAGTTACTTAATAATTTATATAACACATTTTAATGCTACTAGGAAACATTTTTCAGGCTAGAGCAGGGTAGCATATATGGATAAAATTTTTGGAGTTTACAGATTTCTTCACGCGAAGCGCGCGGTACATAACCCTCTTTGAAGCCCAGCCATTTCCCAATGCTGAAAATGGGCTGCCGTTGCTAAAGCTCGATTTTACTACCAGCAACATGGTTTTTTTTTGACACAGCTAGCTGTGCCGCAAGCCAGCTGTGTCAAAACATGGTCTCTAGATTTGTGGCACGCGATGAACGATTCGATCGTCCGCCATGTTGCTGGTAGTTAAATCGAGCAATGGCAACTGCTGCTCTTTTTTTCAGCACTGGGCAATCTGTCCTGTTGTTCTTCTATATCAATGTATTTCCATGGTATTATTCCATTTTTCAGCAGATGCCAGTGGTCTGTTAAAAATAATTCCGACAATTTTACAAATAATCGACAATTTTCACGAGAAATGATGTCCTAAAAAATAAAAGATTCTCGTGTAACTATGTCACCCTCATGTATTTTTGTAGAAATCAAATTTATTCTTCGTGACTAACAACAGTGAAAATGTCAGAGATTTGTATCCTCACGGCGCGGACACCGCGCGTTAGAAGTATTTTAAATATCTTAAAATGTGCGATAAGCGGAAATTAGTGAGCGCAAAGGTCGGAGAGATATTGTACTTTCTTTCTCATACTCTACACAGGATTAAACTTAAAAATCTGTCGTGTTGTTAGAATGTTTAACCTTTCTGCTCCGATCGTTGAAAAGAAACAACAGAGACTTTCTTTGTGACCAGAGTTGCTTCCCAGAATGGGGTCTTTGAATGCTGCAACAGAACCGAGGCCTCGGTTAGGCGTACGCATCGATTAAAAGCACTTTCCAAAGCAACTGTCTTTATTGTGCAAGGGTCATTCAATAAAAAATCGATTTAAAAAAAATCTGTTACGAGAATGGCTTATGATACTTATCGTATTTTCTTTTTTCTGTTATACTTATATGTGTATATTGTATTGGTGATGGTATTTTTCCGTACAGATTTGTATTTTTTATACGACTTTCCAGTTATTTATTGAATAGACCACGTGCGTATAATATGAAAGAACACAGCGAAAGTTCAGAATCAATCTCTGTAAAGTATTCAGTCGTAAATGCATTTGGGGTAAATTGTTATGTCGTAGGGGAAATTGAAGTACAATGAAAGAAAATTTACTATTTTTTTTTCCCTGTTCACAATTTTACATGCACAAAACTAAAATTAATGGACAATTTTAACCTACTCTTTTCCCCATCTAAATGATATTTTATGAGTTTGTAAATAGCTTTTTCATATTCAAAAAATTACAAAAGGTAAATGTCTGTCAGTATTTCATTGTTCCCTAAGTACGAGGGTACAATAAAACACTTAATAACATTTTAAAACACTCAAATAATGAGACAAAATTCACATTTCAGCATATATGTTTTATGCACATTTATAATAAACATTAGTGAGACATAAATATGAGATTTAAATGGAAAAAAAATTAATTAAACTATTATAGCTTAAGATGAAAACATAATACGTTTATTAGAGGTTAGCATATAGCTTTTCATTTTATAATGAATTTACTTAAATTAAATTAAAAAATTAGCATTTCTGCTTCCCTTTCTGTACCACCTGAAGGAACAGGAGGTGGTAGTTTTGATAAAGTTTGGGGTTTTTCAAAAATACATGTTTCAGAAGAACGCACACATTTGAAGCATGGACTTAGTCATTTTACGTACAGATCTTCGCATTCCATTTGATTTCAGTGTATTATATCTCCAACAGAGAACATTTCTTTAAATTTAAGTTCAACTTCCTTTATTAAACACTGTACCCCAAACTGAGGCTCCGTACTAAATGAGTTTTTACTAATTCCTAATATTTATTTTTACTTCCTTGTACGTAGTATAAGGAAGTAATGTGATCCCGAAAAATTTTGGGGGCCAAATTTCGACATAAAAACCGATTTTGACTACCTCTAAATTTAATTAAAAAATTTTTTTCGATGCATCTCATCGTAGGCTAGCATGCACGATCATATTAACGCGTCTGCAACTCATTTTGACCAGTGGCGAGTCTACTGTGGCCAGTTTTTTCCATGCCGTCTGTACGTACGCACGTACGTATGTATGTAACTCGCATATCTCAAAAACTATTGGTCGTAGAATGTTGAGATTTGATATTTAGGATTGTTCTATGATCTAGTTGTGCACCTCCCCTTTTGGTGGCAATCGAATGGATAGTTTATGTACAGGACCGCCCAAAAGATTCGAAATACATTACGCTCTATGGGCCGAAATTCATTAAACTCGCCTAACTCAAAAGCTACTAGGCGTAGAATGTCGAAACTTCATATTTTGGATAGTTGTAACATCTAGTTGTGCACCTCCCCTTTTGGTTCCATTCGACTGGATAGTTTATCTACAGGACTGCCCAAAACATTCGAAATACATTACACTCAATGGGCCGAAATTCATTAAACTCGCATATCTCAAAAACTGTTAGGCGTTGAATGTTGAAACTTTATATTTAGGATTGTTGTAACATCTAGTTGTGCACCTCCCCTTTCGGTTCCATTCGACTGAATAGTTTATCTACAGGACCGCCCAAAAGATTCGAAATACATTACGCTCTATGGGCCGAAATTCATCAAAGCGTTTTTTAGAGGTATTGGGATATTTCAAACGACTCAGAAGTGATATATGCTGTAAAGAGTTAGAAAATGAATTTCTCCATTAAAAAAAAGTGTCTTTATCATTTATAGTTCTGCTACAGGAACACTCAAAAGATTTCCAATACATTACGGCCAATAGCAATTTTAGGGGCATTCATCCATTTCAAGCACAATACCGTCCTACCACATAAGTTAGGTAATGGTCCGACCACGGTCACGTGCCTCCCTCAAGAACTGTGCCAAAAGTCGCCAAGCTTGGCGACTTTTGGTGTACGTGTGTGCATATTTAACTCTCAAATCTCAAAAACTATTATGAAATTTCATATATAAGAATGTTGTAACATCTAGTTGTGCATCTCGATTTTTGGTTCCAATCTACTGGAGAGTTTATTTACAGGACCACCGAAAAGAATTTCAGTACCTTAATGTCTATGGACATCTTCATTATAATACAACTGTAGACAGTCATTGTTTGGTACATACCCAAAATCTCGCCGTCTGTCCTCGACCTTGGCGAGTTTTGGCGAAATATCGCCAAATTTGGCGATAGTCAGTCATTTGGTCCATGCCCAAAGTATCGCCATTTGTCATCGTTCTTGGCGAGTTTTGGCGAAATATCGCCAAATTTGGCGATAATCTGTCATTGTTTGGTTTATGCTTAAAATCTCGCCAAATGTCGTCGACATTGACGAGTTTCGCCGAAATATCGCCAAATTTGGCGCCAAAAATTATTTCCTATTTTATATAACTCTAAAACTTTAACCCGTAGATTTTTTAACTTTGTATTTAGAACTATTGTAATATCTAACTGTTTTCAATATCTTTTTTGACAGCAATCGACTGAGAATTTATTTACATGGTGAGCCAAATGACTTTAAATACATTGAGGTGTATAGATGCATTCAATTCATTGAAAGTCTGTGGTCAATGACTACTTTGGCTATCCCCAAAATCTCGCTGACTATCTCAAGTTTGTCGGCTTTTGGTGAAATATCGCCAAATAAAGTGTCAGAAGGAAATCTTTTAAATTGAACTCAGCTTGGCGATATCGAAATATTTGGCTAGAAATCGCTAAACCTTACTATTATTGATATTTTATCTCTTTCAAACAAATAAATTTAGAGGAAGTGCGTCGAAAATATTTTTGATCTAATGGACGTGCAAGGAAGTCATGTGTTGGACACATCAGATTTTTTTAATTATGGCTTTGAAAGTATGAATACCACACCATAGAGATCACAATATTTGAAAAATAAATAATTATACATATGAAAACAAGGAGGTAAAGCAAAATTACTTTTAGTAACGAAATTTTCTTTGGTGAAAATCCAATAATTTTCTATATCTCTTGTTATAAAAATGCCATTGTCTCCAAATCACACCAGTAACTGGGAAATATACTTGTATAATAGGTGTCTGAGTTTCAACTTGTTGTGACAAATCCTATTGATTTTAGATAGCATGTTTCATTGCACCCAAACTTCCTCTATTCATCGGTTAATCAGTTATTCCAAATTTAGAAATTTGCTGCTTCTTATTTGTCTTTTGATCTATGTTATTCTAATTTTTATTGAAACTAAAATTAATGGTCTATGTGAGAAATAATTAAAATTTCTTCTCTAGTTGCATAAAAATCCGTCAATTAATTCGCCAGGTTATGATACTTAAATTCTCACTGGTTAAAATTAAGAATGGGTGATAGCAAGCCAAATTCATACAATATGACAAATGTGAAAACAGTTTTGTAAAACAAGTTTTTTTCACAATTTATTACGGAATTGAAGATATAAACTGACATAGTGTCAACCTATAGATAGTTCTCCCTTGCTCAATAATTTTTTTTTTATGAGCTTATTTTTCCGAAATTTTTTCAACCTTTCTCTGAAAACCAAAAATTCCAAAAAAAGTTGACATTTTGTGTCAGTTTTCTTTTTGACAAAATGTGAACTTTTATGGTTATTCCAATCGGCTTTTCATTTGATATTTATTTCGAAATGAATAATACAGTATTTATCAGATAAAAATTCATCGAGAAGAATGAAATTTCATTTTGAAAAATACAGCCCTATATAATTTTACTTTGTTCTTCTCTAATGAAAATGCACCATGGAACATAGCTGTGAAAACAAGCTTTAACATACAATTTTAAACCTAATAGAGAAAGAAATCTCAATTATTCAGTTTCACTTTTACATTATTTTTTAACAAAACTGAATTAAAGATATGATACTCAATAATAAAGAAACTAGCTTTAAAAACATTTTTTCTAAAAGTATCAAAAAGAAAAGAATTGTGAAAGGATTTTATTTTTGTATCTCAAACCATAATTATTAGAATTTGATATTTCGAAAGCATTATTTTATGATTAGCGTAGCAGATTAAGTCTAAGGTTATGAAAATATACTTTTTGTAAGACTTCATACTAGAAAGTTTTATCCCTTTTTTTTTTTTTTTTCATTTTCTCTCGAAAATATTGCTATATCGCTTAAAAACATGATAAAATAAAAAAAATCACATGATTCTTAATACACTATATTTTTATGAGAACTTTCTAGTTAAGGAAAAGGAAAAAAAAACTTGTTTTTAAGGTATTGACCATTGCACTGTAGGATTCACTTCACAGTGTTGATGCGAAGTGTCGCAATTCTACAAAAAGAGCAAATTTAGGTTATCTGTTGCTGAATTATCGCTAGTAATGTTTATCGTTTAAACTGAAAAGAATTAAGAAAATAAGAGTACATTGCTTGTTTATGTCGAAATTTATTTAACTTTAAGTCTCTTACTAAACGTTTTGAGAATTAATTTAATATAATTAATTCATAACGGAGGAATTATTTGCCAAAATATTCTTGGTAAAATTAAATGAAACTCATATTTGACGTTAAAAAACTTTATGATTCTATAGGGGAAAAAATGAGCAAAACCTTACTAAAATTTTGGAGATTTTTACTTAATTTTGGTTAATAGATGGTTAGCTATAAACATCCCTCCTTCACACCCGCGCTTTGGGTGTGCGGTGACGATCTTTCACTCACACATTCAATGTAATTTAAATTAGGACAGTTCAAATAATATTAAAATTAAACTAATTTTGAAAGAAATTTTAAACTACCTCTTGTCGATAGAAAAAAATCTTCATAATAATAATAATAATAATAATATAATACATAAATCAGAGAAGAATTAAAGAAGAAATTAATAGTCTTTTCTTACGGGAAAGAAGAAAATTAATTTTAATTTTCTCCCTTTTTGAGAAGAAGAGAGAAAATTTAAAAAGAACTCACATATAACTCTTATCGAACTCGTAATGTTTCAGTAATACAAAATAAATAGTTAAATAAAAGTTTTACCAATCGGGTTTTGAATATTTTTGATTACTGGATAGATGCAATCCATTACTCCGCGAAATCACAATAATAAAACTTTCTGGGAGTCCTGAAAGTTAGGCATACTTAAATGTGCTAATTTTGCTCTTAGTTTTGGACTTTGTTTTCATGCATGCATAATTTTTGCAAAAATTCCTCTTTACCATGAAAATCTAAGATAAATCAACAGAAAATGTGCAACTTTAGAGGATTTTTTAAAATTATTATTTAAGGCCAGTGTAAATATGACAAGAAAAATAAATCATGCCGGACACATGGAATTATAAAACATTATCTTACTTACTCATATACAACTCCGTAACTAATCGTTACCGTGAAAACAATAAAGAATATTGGAATTAACGCATTTAAATATACAAAAATAAACAGTACGGACTGTTTCGAGTGGTACAAATGGTTTTCGTCTTCAACTGTAAAAAGTTCCTCCTTCAACACAAGCAAGAAGTGAGAAAAGGTGCATTTGGTTTATCTCTGAATAAAAGATCAATTTTTAGTTTTCTTTAGATATATTAAAAAATCTCCAATTAATCTCATGCAAAGACATTTCCAAAATCATGTAATTCTTAGTGGAAATATATTATTTGCAGTATTACACCATTATTTGAATGTTGGCATTTTAAAATTATTTAACAAGTATTGCAAATAGTTAGAAAACATTTTCAATGCATCGCTAGTATTTACAAAATAATGGGAATGTATTGGTTTTGATTTCAACGTAAAATTAATTTTGCAAATCAAGATTTTTTTTCTAAACATCTAGCTAATTTTACGCCAACATTTGTTTGGCGGTTTTTACATTAGAAATATTTCAAAGTTACTTTTAATAATGTGTAAATATAGGTATAAAATAAAATTATTTTGAGTGCGGCCCCAATATAGTGTCAACACTTAAAAATGTCAACACCCCAATATAGGTACAATATTTTTCTCAGTATTATCTTGAAGTTATTTTCTCGTAATATTGAGAAAAAGAACGAAAAAATTGCCTCTTTAAACTATCCCAATTATCTTAGATGTACTGAGAAAGGGCTACAACTCGTTTGAAATATCACCTGATATATGTAATTCGGATGATATATCGATAGGATACAAATTCGATACTATACACTACTTACTCTTTACATTTTTACTTTTGAAAATCCTTCTTACTTTTAATTACTTACTTTTAAATATCCTTCTTGTGTTGTTGATCTATATGAACATTTATTCTAATTACAAAATTCAGAGTCCTATTCGATCATTTCTAGAAGGATACTGAAATGGTGGAACACACACTATAAAAAAGGTTTTATTTTTCTTTGAATTTTTTACCACTTGTATTAAACAAAAAGGAAATAACAACACTGTTCTCATTTAAAACGGCAATGTATTTAATGTGACCTTACAGAAAATGTTTTAATGAAGACATCATTCGGAATAAAACATGCAAAATGTGTAATCTGACTGGAAAACGTCAATAAACCTTGTGTGTGAGCCTCATGTGACCGGTTTCAGTCCACATCTATTTTTTGCTTCAAGTCTCTTGTTGTTTAATCTTACCCCTTTATAAAATTTAATAAACTTTGTTGAAACGGCACTATGTTGGTAATAGCTTTGATTTTTCTAAAAGAAAAGTCACATCAGTGGTTGACCGACTTTTAGATGATATATCGCTGTGGAGGTGAAGCCTTTGATATAAATACAGCAGTGTCGGTCAAAATGACTGTCGACAGCTTTATCTTTTTTTTTCTTTCTTGGATTTAACGTATACAGCTATCTTGGAAGAGATTTTGAAAACTTGTCTACATGGTACATTCTCAAAGAAATGCATTGAGGAAAAAATTTTTGGAACATTATATGAATAAAATCTTTTTAGATAGTTTTTATTGATTTCCCTACAAACACAGTGGAAATATCCTCTAAAAAAATTAAAAGGAAAGAGCTTTAAAAATCATCAATTTAAGGAAAGCAAAGTTTGATTTCGTATATCAGTAGCGTTTGATACCAAGGTGGAATGTTCTATTCTGCGCCATTTTAGATCGACAAAAAACGCATGGACTGAATCAGGACACACTGTCGCGAGTCGGATACTTTCCATTCTCCGACAGAAAAGAATGGAGGCCTATTTTCTCCTGATCTGAAATTAAGTAGGTTAGTAAAACGGGATTAAGTAATCATCGTGAATGGGTTTTCAGTTCCTAAACC
Organism: Cheiracanthium punctorium; assembly: GCA_038373885.1. Taxonomy (NCBI): domain Eukaryota; kingdom Metazoa; phylum Arthropoda; class Arachnida; order Araneae; family Cheiracanthiidae; genus Cheiracanthium; species Cheiracanthium punctorium. Next base: position 488,303 of record JAWZYV010018244.1, on the reverse strand, counting down.
GTTGGAGCATTTCGAAGTACACTACACGCGCTGCATAAGAAAGGAATACGGGAGCAAGGATCGCGAACATAAATAGAATCCATGGTGAGCGACCCCAACTGCGTTCCAGACAAACCAATGCCTCTCATTCCGCTGTAAACAAACCGGCGTCGACGTTGTGCATCCACATGCCACCTTGTGCGGTGGATGCATGTCCTGGAGGATGTAGTCACGTGGGAAAAATGATCTTCTTCCCTTTCAATTACAAACATCCAGGACCGCAACTAGAGGGGCGCAAACGGGGCACGTGCCCCGGGTAGCGTGTTGAAAAGGGCGACAAAATCCTGGGGGAAGGGTGCCCTAAAATTAAGGCTAGCCCCGGGTGCCGTAACTATATCTGCTGCATTGCAAACGCCAAAAGATTAATTTTTCAGTTTTTGTTTCCGTCAATTACATTTCATAATTATATGTTCTATTCGCCCTTGCTCTAGCTCTATAATATCTCAAAAGGAAAACTAAATTCTAAATACATTAATGCTGATGTGCGATGAAGAATCGATGCTCATTATTTTATACACTAGAAGATAAAGCCCGTTGTGGAGGCAATGACAACGGGCGCTGGAAAAAACTTTTGACAAAAATATGTCTACTTCCACTTAAAATAAATAACTTCATATTTAATTTTTATTATACTAGGGATCAAGGTCCCTAGACTCGCTACGCTCGCTTTTCGTATGAGGCATTCGTCCATTAATAAGGCTTATTCGTAAAAAAGGCATAATTTCAACAGACAAAACCCAAAGATTGGATCAGATAGAATGTTACTGAGCTACACACTGCTTGGTTCTTGCATGTTACTTGGAACATAAAAATTTAAACTTCACACTACAGTAGACCCCCCTATAACACAGTCGATACTTTCCGTGTTATAAGAATCCATGTTGTGCGGGTCCTGAGCTATACTCCACCTGGAGTGCGGGCTCCGCGTGTAATCGCTGGAAAAAATACTTGCACTCCTCAGAAACACAATGATATTTAGGGCGAGATTCAAGTGAAGCGCGCGATCGAGTTCGAGATCGAGTTTTTCAGTCCACAGTTCGAACGTTTTGGCAGAATGCTTCCAATGAACAAACCTATCGCGCTGTCACGTGATCGAAACACGATTGGTTTGTTTCAGTTGAATAAGAAACATTGATATATTTCGAAGTTTCCCCTGTTCGACGCGGAAAACGTTCGAATTGTGTTTCACTGGAATCTCGCACTTAATGTTGCCATTCAGAAGTTATATTAATTAGTAGCTAAAGCGTAATAAATCAGAACATCTGTCTCAACTGTATTTTTAATTATGTAAAAAGTATGGGACACCTTGCGTATTTGTCACCCATGGCAATTTTTTAGAACGATTTACGTATATGTATACTTAATAATTTGTTTTAAGAAAACAGTACTTCATATGGTTTCTTTGATAAGATGGGGGCAAAGGCCCGTAGACTTTTCTACGTTCACTTCTCGTATGAGGTATTCGGGCCCCTAATAAGACTTATATGTAAAAAAGGCATAATTTCAACAAACAAAACCCAATGGTTGGATCAGATAGAATGTTACCGAGCTACACATTGCTTGGTTCTTGCATGTTGCTTGGAACATAAAAATTTAAACTTCGCACAATTTTTAATTAAGTGAAACCCATGAAACACCTTGTGTATTAGCCAATTATGGAGAATTTTCATATTTTGGTGACTTGCGTATATGCATAGTTAATAATTAGCTCTAAGAAAGCAGTACTTCATATGTTTTCTTTCATAAAAACTACACAACAGCTTGCCACCAACGGCGACTTTTGGCGATTTACACATGCCCACAACCTATAATTACTGCTCATGTAAGGTTCCCGGAAAGCCGTTATCCATAATTTCATATACATAATCTTTTGCAGAACTGCGCATTTAGCACCACGAATTATATCATCTTGTCGCAAATATCCAAGGTGTACTATAACTGCTATAATGGCATAGTTAAAGCCACCAAATATTTCAACTGGTAGCAAATACTCCGGCTGGACCGAACCGGCTTTAAAATAATCTACATTTTAATTATTTTTCATTTTCAAGATATTGGGTTCTAACATTTTTGAAATCGCGGTTTCGATTCACCCTGCTTGTAAAGATAACATTTTGCCAGGTCGCACCTAATGCCAAAATGGCGCTTTTAAAATCAGTTACAATTAGCTATTCTGTTTTGAAAAAACGAATAATCGCTAATTCTAAACTCCTTTTATCTAAGAGAACTTACTATTTGAAGATTGTCAACTTTGTGTAACACACATTAACCAATATATTTCATACACTTTTTAATTTGGCGTAAAATTGGTGTAATTCTACTTCATGTTTGTCAATTTCATGCGATTCTACATACTCGGAATTGTTTTGTTGCAACATCATGAATGATTCTATGCTGGCGAAAATTGCCAAACCTGGCAACCATTATGGGTATTTATTTTTTCAGTTTTTTATTAATTTCTTCTAAAATAATTCGATTTTCGAAATTTAAGTCAGCTTATCGAGTTTCCCGGAATTTTCCGAATCCGTGGACACCTTAGTCGAAACTCAAATCCCCACGGTTTTGGAGAAAACCGCAGAACAAGCTTCTGACAGCGGCGGCGAAGATAGCAGGGACCGTTACTTTTTTTTTTTTTTTTTTTTTTTTAAGAATAGAGAGATACTGAAATCCAAATTTATGCTCCCAGGGGCATAGCCAAGGGGGGGGGTTAGGGGGGTCATAACCCCCCCATGAGGAATTTTTTGCCATACAAATGTGTGTTCTTCACTCCTTTATCGCACACATGTATGAATATATGTGAGTTGCATTAGTCGTAACCCCCCCCATGAAAAATTTCTCGCTACGCCCCTGTATGCTCCTCTAAAAACATGCGGAAATTTTTCGCGTTCGAACGATTTCGTTTTGTGTAAACAGCCCCTTTTAAATCAATGCTTTATGCAAAGGAAAATTGTGAAAAATTTGTGAAAAAAAAAATTAAACTGAAGAATCTGGAAAAACTATTTTAAATGAATTGGAATCGTGCAATTTTCCCTTCAAAGCCTGATAACCGACACTCAATGCGACAATATCAATTGCGGCACCTAATTTTCTCAAGCAAATGATTAATTTTTTTTTCTCTCGTAAACAAAATAGAGATGAAAATATCGCTTACAAATCAGGAAACGTGTGGATTTTCAGATTTTTAAAGTAGCGCAGATTGTTCCTGAATTTTAGTCGGTTTCCTCCAGATGTTACGTGAATACATCTGTAGACAAGTGATTCTCGTGCAGGCTTTCCATAACACAAACACATGAAAAATATCCATTGTATTTTATCCACGTAGCTTCAAATCCTACTGACTACGAGTATAATGTTTTCGTCTGCATTTTACGTAAATTGTAATTCTCGTCATACATGTAAAAAAAACACCGATTTTTGCTTTATTTAATCTTTTTATTTTATTTCTTTCTCTCTCTTTTTTAAAAAAAACTTATAGTCAACTTTTTAGTTATGTTAAGATTTAACATAGGTTTTCAAGTAGTAAAGTTACGTGTATAAGACAAATCTGCAGGAGAGGTATCTGCCTAGGGAGGAGACTTGGGCGTAAGACTTTTTAGTTGATTCTAACGCGTATTCGAAACACCTGGAGAAAAACCTTTCAAAATTCCACACTGTTAAATCGACAGCCGCGTGGTAGAGGTCCGACTGGACCTTCATACTTCAGCTATCTACCATGTTCTGTTCTGTGTCTTATCCGCATAGTCATGGCCTAGCCTCACGTAACTAAGTAACAGTAGCATTTTTTTTAAAAATTAAATAAGCAATTAAAAGACTTTTTCTCAAGTACCATTTTCAGCTAGTACCTTTCAAGTACCTTTTTCAGATTTTTATTTAAATACAAATTATAAAACAATTTTTGAGAGAATTTTCAAGCTGAAGCACTTATAAGCAATACACAAAGGCATCCTAGCTCACTGATTTGTGACTGTGTACTTAGAAAATTTATTTTAATTCCACTTATTTTAATGTAAAATATTTTATTATTCATAAAGGCTATTCAGGCGTTTAATTTTTTTAAAACTCACATTAGTTAAGCACCTCAAGCTTAAATTACATACTATTTTACATTAAAAAAGTAAAATGTTTTCCAAGTATATCTCGCCGCTGATCGGTGAGCTAGGGTGGGTTTGCATGTTGCAATAAGTGTATGAGTTTGAAAATTTTCTAATAATTAATCCATAACTCTTCTGTCTTTCTTTAAATAAAGAGCTTGATCTTCTTCTGAACTTTTATTTTATTAAAACTGCGTTTTCTACAAAATGTTTGTTTATACTATTATAAATGCTGATGAAGTAATGCAAACTGAAATATGTAAGAAAGCAATGGCATTTTCGGAATAACATTTCTAATACGTATTGTCTATGTATTATAGTATCATTCTAATTTTTTTAACGCATTAGTAACTTTTAAGAGTCGTGAGGATTCTACAGAATGAAAATGTTTCCTAGAAAATATTTGAAATCAAGAAAAGTAAATCATGCCAAATACGTCAATTATGAAACACTTTCTAACGCAACAATCTTTTCGAGCCAAATTTTGCGATGCACTGTTTTCGAATTTTGGATAGATTTTAGAGATCAACTCAAAAAACCTGCATATCACTATTAATGTAAAAGGACTTTAAATTCTATTTCCATCGTTTAAGTGAAGAGTAAACTGCTATAAACGTTTATATACTTATTGTGTTGTGCTTGAAATGGATGAATGACTCTGAACTGCTATCGAGCGTAATGCATGTGGTTCTCTTAAGTGCTCCTGTAAAATAAGCACTGTTTGAAAAATGCCGAATATCTCTTAAGGAATGGCTGTTCATAGAACATAGCGCTCTTGTAAAAGAATTACAAATGCTGCGTATGCTATTTTCAATAGCGTGCATGGTACAGTGCATGTGAATTACATATATGAAATTCGTAAAGAAAGGATATTTACGATAGTTAGCGCACGGACGGACCGACAGACAAACCGAAATCATATGAACTTTTCAATCTTGCTGGAAAGTGTTAAAAAATTAATATTTACTCGGTATCTTTTTGGATAGTGCTACTACCACTGGAGCTAATGGAAAAAAAAAAACAATTTCGCAACTCATATTTTCTTTTAGAAATATTTGTGAAATGATCTGTTTTGCTCGATGGAAAAAAGTAACATCTATCACAGGTGAAAAAAAAAAAATATATATACATTGACTCAAGTTTGAATATTCTTCGGCGTTTTAGTAACAACGTGTATTATGTAAGGAATTAGGATTTCTTGTGTGGGCATGTAGGTTGTAGGTGTTTGTAGTTACTGTTCACCTTGAAGTTGATTCGGAGAAAGCGTAATTGAGACTACGCAGTAAGTGAACGACAGTTCATAAACACCTTTTGTATTTTCTTTATTTCGAAATGAGATTTAAGTGTTTTGGCGTCGGTAAAGCGCACGTTCACGACTTCAACGCACTGATTACATCTGCCTCCGACGCATCTAGAGCAGTGCTCGTCAAACTGCGGAATACTGGTTGTTCTACGGTCTTAGTTTAACTACCTTACAAATTAAATACTACAGCATGAAAGATAAATTATACCAAATATACTATAATAAAACATATATTTTCAACACAATGTTGTATGCGCACTTACTAATATGTATCGAATAGAGAACTTTTTTGCTCCCGATATAACAAAGACGCGGCGGTAGAGACTCATTTCTGTATCCGTCGTTGCTTCCCGATTTGGGTTCCGCAATGTCCCTTTGTTCCCAGCGTTTCCGAAGGACGCGCTGGCCACAAAGTGAAGTATCGCTTTTGTGCTCATCGTGCTCAACTAGGAGCAACGATGAGCACAAAAAGCGGATCTCTACCACAGTGTTTTTGTGATCGTGAAAACTAACAGGTTAAAGCAAATAATACCCAAAAGCATTTTTAAATCTATGACATTAAAGCCTAATCCCCGAGTTTCTATCTTTTTCCCAAAGGAAGAATTTTTTTATAGGATGTATCCTAATTTGATTTGAGACAGTTTGACAATATCAACTTTGGCGTTTTATTCAAATCACCAGTTGCATAAAATAAGAAATCCAGTGACTGTTGACTAAGTTGCAGTCTTGTACTATCATGAAAGAGAATCTTGATGATTAGTTCATCGGTTGACATTAAAAGATCTCCCAAGGAACCATTTCAGGTCTGTTGATTGATTACAGTACAATATACAATAATTTGCTGCCTTTAGGTGAAAAAGAGACTGTAATGTTCAGTTTAAAATAATATATTAACATTTAATTATATCCTATGACAGTAATGTTTTAACCTTTTGAAGTACCATTATAAAAATGCGGAATATTTTTAGAATTATTTTGTTTATTTTACGAATAACTGCGCATTACTCCACCGTGGTAAAAGTGGTATGTAAATTAAATAAATGATGCAAGGTCTGAGAATGTAGTAGTATAATAACATCCTGTATTATTGTAATTTTCTTAGAAAAAAACTACATAATACGTAATCAATTAATTGCTTTGAATGTTTTTTAGAAAATGTACATGAATTATTGTTCATTTTATGTTATTTATATAATTTTAGGTAAACCCCTACCTGGTATTTGGCACACTGGTCTAGTTGCTTACGGGAGGGAGTACTACTTCGGTTCTTCTGGAATTGAGAGCTGCAGGCCTGTAAGTCCAGTTATTTTAATGTTGATCCTTTACTTTTCCATTACTCCAGTTTAATACTTGGTTCGGAAAATGAGTCTTTAATTTAAATATCTGGACTTAAATAGATTGATTATTTTTGAAACAGGATACAGACTTTAGAGGATATTTCTAGCATTCTATTAGATAATTCGCTTTATAATTCTTTAATCTCACACACACAAGTTTTTGTTTTATTTATGCTCTTCTATAACTATATCACGAAATAGTATTTTTGAATGTGTAAAGCATTATCAATATCGTATCTGGCTTTAAATTAAAATAAATGTATTTTTGTTTATTTCAAAATGTAATAGAATAAGGAATGAAAACATAGAACCTCATATAAAATTTCCGACCACCATTAGAAAAAAATTTATATTTGATTTCCTAAAGAAACGACCATAAAAATAGAAATTATAGAATTTTTATTCCTTTTATTAAATGTGAATATGCATGCTCACAACTTATTTTTATATACGAGGAAATAGGTAAGAGCAACATTTATAAAATTATTTTCGTAAGTCTTCAAATTATTATATTAATAATTACCAATTACTCAGATGAAAGTTAAAAAAATATATAAAGCTTTTTCTCATAATACGACTAACAGAACAGTCCAAATATGCTTAGATGCTAGTACCTTCAACAAAAATACTCCAATCGTAACATAATGCGAAGCTATACTTCTTAGAAACATTCCGTCTTAAAATTTGTGAATTCACTTCTTTGTTTCACTTACATACGTATACTACATCTTCATTGTAAACAATAGTGCTTAATTTGCTACTGGCACAAAACTGTAGTAATAAAGTCTGTTTCAATTTTCAGGGCGAGACCATACTGGGAGAGCCAGATCAAATTCTTAGGCTCGGCAAAACCGAACTTCCATACAGTGTTTTTTTAGAATACATATTTGCTCTAGGAGAAAGCACTTATAAGTAAGGCATTTATTTAAATCAAATAATAATGTTATTTGCAATATTGTAATGTTGCTACCACCTCAATTTTGATTTATTTGATTGTTTGTTTATTTGTTCATTTATTTGTATATTGATAGAAGACGTATTCAAGCTGTGTTTTTAATCTTAAAAATATATTTATATAGATTACAAAACTGTACACGACCGTGAAATATAAGGTTATCGTAAGCTTGGGTTTTGGTTGGCATAGTTTACAGCTATTGTCTCAAAAAATGTCTAAATCACAAGCTTATAAATATCTTTTCCATATTACACTCAATATATATTAGCTACAGAGCGCATTGATTTCAATTAAGGAGCTGGTTATGCAGGCATTAACTAAATCTTTTTTTTTCACCTTTGTTCTCAAAAATTGTTAGAATGTAAAATAAATTTATTAGAAATTTTGAATTCGTTTATTGAAAACATTAATAAGTGATATTTTAGAAGAATACACGAATTTCATTAAAAATTTTCATAGTATTTTCTCTATGTTTCGGAAAGCTTTAATCCTACTTGATTTAAAGCATCTGTGAGGTTCTAAAATACACTGATTATAACCTTGAAATAGGACAGTAGTTGAAAAATCTCTATTAACCCTTTAAGACCAGCTTAAAAAAATATTATTGAATTAAATGTTTTTATGATAATAGAGATTAAATTTGTAAATAAAATAAAAAATCTTAAAAATTATTAAATTTTATAGAAAAATTGTTTTTTATTAATTTTTACAAATTAAGGCATTCATCCTGTGCGACAGTATAGGTAATTAATGTGTCCGCAATTGTGCACCCAGGATCTGAAATTGTTAAGCAAGAATATGTGCTGCGAGTTTTTAAGTAGCACGAATTTTAAAAATTAAATTTCATTTAAAGTTCTTTTTGAGTATCACTTGGACATTCAGACATATACCCTCTGATCAGATAAATTTCGGGAAAATATTCTGGATGGGTTGACAAAAAGTAGCATTGTCCACAAAAATGGTTTGACTTAACTATTATAAGTTCTTAAGGAAAATCTAAACTTCGCGTGAGGGACCCAGGTCCCTTGGATACATCCCTGCCGCAGATGTTCTTTAAACGATCACACAAATTACATTGTTTCATCTAAGAAACATGTATAAAGATAACAAGGTACATGCTTGTAATGAAACATTGTATTCTTAGTGACTTACCAGTTGAGAAAAAATTTTATAAATGATTAATGTGCCCAGCTGGCAACTGTGGAACCTGGAGGAATAATATCGATGTAAAAATTGTAGAAATTCACAAAGCTGCAAACGGCTTCACTGTTTTTCATGCCAATGGTTCTAAAACAAACAGGCTGTTCTCACAATAGTAAAATTAGTTATTCAATTTCTTTCAAATAAAATATAAAATTACAGCACTGCCTTAATGGTGGAACACCTGATTACACGAAAAATTTCAGTCTCAAATTTTTAGTGACCTATTAAATTAATTAGGTCTGCTATCTGTATAATTTTGCCATACGAAAGTAATACTGGTATCGTTTTTTACCCAAGTCCATATATATATAAATATATAACACTAAACTGCCAATTAACATAAAAAAATGTCAACCCAGAAAGACAAAATCGAGACAAATTTCAAAATACTGCAACTTTACGAGGAAAGACTGCTTAATAACTTTGACAACTTCACACACACACACACACACACACACAAAATCGGATCTCAGAAACTAAAAGATTACGGATGAGACCTTTATTATGCTACTGCACAACTTTACAATTCCGTTCATTATGATGATAATTTTTGCTCTGTTTCACAATCTTTAAAAATCTTTACTTCCTAGACATAAATATATTTTTCCGGTTATTTTTTAGTTCAGTTACAAATAAACAGAGAGGTTATTGTTTACGTGAAACTTCGGGGAATTTCGCAGAGCGACCAACTAAATCGACAATACCGTTTAAAATGATCTTCTTTACTTCGATTAGCTTAGAGATATATTTATATTAAAAAAGCCATCTCATGCTCTTCTCTCTGAACGGTCTATAAATGCTGTAACTTTCTCAATAGTTTTCACACTAACATGAGCGTTGCAAGAATAGTCACATAGTAAAGAGATATTTATTGTTTCTCAAAAATACTTAATTTCCTTACTGCAATAGGAAATTACTGTTAACAACTTATGGTTGCTTGTTTTACTATGTACAGCTGCGGAAAAGAAATACCCACTTGCTCTTTATTTGGCCGTCTTTCATCGTACAGCAAAATTATATATGCCATTAGTTTGCAAATAACGTATACTTTAATTTACTATTAATTTAATTTGCATAAGGGGTCGTCTTCATATTTAATTCTGCATCAACTTCGTTTTTTTTCAATAGCAACACTCTGTTTTGACTTTATTAAACTAAAGAAAAGATTCAAATTGCCCTAAATATTAATTTTCACCAATTTTATACGATAATTTCTTGGGATATCGCGAATTCTTTTTTGCGCGATTTTAAGGGATACTTTCTGCAAATTGAAAAACACTATTTGTAGGTTCCGAACTTTTCGCCTTTCTTTCATTTCGTTCGCGATGGTCAAAAGAATTAACTATTATTTACAGGGAAAATACTGTTTCTAGTCTTAAAGTTTCTTGTACAGAGATTCTCAGGAGTAGAAATTAGACTATTTAGTCAGTGGTCCAAATGAACCGTGACTCCAAAATTTCCTTTGACCGTATGCAGGGTCGTAGCCAAGGGGGGGGGTAGGGGGTCATAACCCCCCCTCCCATGAGGAATTTTTTTTGCCATACAAAATGTATATTCTTTACGCCCTTACCAGACGCATGTATGCATATATGTGACTTGCAGTAGTCGAAACTCCCCCCCCCCCATGAAAAATTTCTGGCAACGCCCCTGACCGTATAGATGATTTAAAGAAAAAATGCAAAACGACTGCTTACGATCTTGAAAATCTTACTAATTTTGAAACTGTTATTGAGTATTTGAAGGTTCTCTTAGACAGATGAAATGCTTCCAGGAGTGAGAATCTGTTGTGTGTTCTTCTGACTACATTCATGAAAGTTACTCAACTACAGTTGAACATGAAGAATGTTTTCATTATTGAAAATTTATTAATTTATTTGTTTGAATTTCATGTAAAAAAAAAAAAAAAACGCAATTACCTTTTTGCCGACCCAATAATATCAGTGTTTGTTATTCTACTTTCTTCATTTAATCTTATTGTCTGCAGTGTGCAATATCTATATTAAACATATGCGGTATTTTAATTTATAATCTGATGAAAATTTAGACAACAAAAAGGGGGATTTTGATTTTTGTTGAATGTTTGATAATAGATGGAGAAGTCTAACGACCTGATGTTTCTGATATTAAAAATGGTCAAATTCATGCCTGCAAAGTTGATATGTTAAGGATGTTAGTTTTTTAAAAATAGGATGTTGCATTGGAAGACATACATCTACTGCATCTTATTCCATACATGGAAAATAGTAGCAGACGCAACAATAGACGCTTTATAAAATCACCATCAGGCTGTACAAACCTCCACTTTATTTGCTTCAAAATTTACTATTTTTTAAAATTTCGTTAAATTTTACTATTTTTATGCAAAAGCAATCTAATTTACATTTATTTTACCCAAATTTTCAAAAGAATTGTCACTTAATAAATTCATATATGGTCCCTTAACTCATAAAAATAACACATTTTATTTAATATAAATGAAACTACTGAACGTAAAAATTTGAAATTTTGCATAGCCAGGTAAGATTACTTTCTGCATCAATATCCATCGAAATTTGGCTCGATCGCTATTCATGATTTTTTAAAACATTAATTTAATAATTCATAATTCATATTCACAATTTATTAAAAATTATAATAATAGTAAATTATGTTTGGGTAGTTTAGTTCTAATAGTACGAATAAAAATCAGCTTCTTATTATCAATATTATATGTGATATGAATTAAAGCATGAAAAAATATTTGAACAGAGGGGTGTTATGTTAAAATAGTTTTTAACATTTTAATTTGCGAAAAAATAGTTTAACATATGAGGGGATTTTGGAAGCTCATACTCACTCATGTTCAGTTTAAATTTATTGAAAATTGGTATCCTGGGTTAAAATGAGCTACATTTTTGAAATACGAAGTGAAATATAGGGGCTGCTATTGAGAAAAAATATTTGTGTGAATTTTAATATGGAAATGGCCTCTTATGCAAATTTTATGTATAGCAAATTAAAGTGTACGTCAATCGTAAGCGATTGGTATATGAAACTTTGCTCTTCTACAAATGACGGCCGAATAAAATGGGCGTTTTTTTTTTCTCACCTGTACAATCATCCCCTCTACATATCCTATTTCTTTTAATTTACTATCGTCAATTGCTTTTTTAGTAAAAATTTTGAATTAATTTATTTGCGTGTTTAATCATGTGAACTGTTTAATTTATAAATATTACCAAAAGCTTACGTATAATATTGTACGGTTGAAAATCAGTTGCTAAATCACTCGAAATAAATTCTTACATGACATTTCGTTCTTATTTATTTCAATAAATGCATAAACAATTAAAGATTAATTTTTTTTTTTGCTCGAATTATCCTTTAAACTTTTCGTGCATTTTACCGACAATTTAATTTCGTAGTTGTACTTTATTTTCTTATATAAAGTTTTTCGAATACAGATTTTTGAGAAACAAGCTGCATTTCTTTAAAACTCATAAAGACCTGGTTTTGTTACCAATAAAAACACAAGCATATAAAGTTAAATTTTATGTCTAGATCTAAAAAATGTAGGGATCGTAAATATTTTGAAATTGTATATATTTATGAAAGTAATGAGAAAAACTCAAAAAAATATTCAATTTTTCCATAACGTTCTATTTCAATTCTACTGTAAATGTTCTTAAGTGCCATTATTTTTACTAACGTTATTCTTTGCCGTATAGTGTTATGTCCGCATTTTAAGGCAGCCACCGTTAACCCCTATGACGGGACGGACGAGCCAATCCTAAGCCCATGCCGGGAATCGAGCCTGGACCCAAGGTGTGACAGAATGATTTGTTAGACGCTACACCACATGGGCGACGCATTTTAAACGTGAAAGGAATAGGAAAATTTAGGAATGCATCGAGGCATTTTAATGATGTGGCACATTAAAATTGTTTTCCAAATAATTTTGTCAGATAATGTTGAAAGCTGACAACATGGTACATGAAAATGGCAGTTAAAAATTCTTAAGATTTCTTGATTCAATAAAACAAGAAAGTTTAAGTTTTACAGAAAAAAAATTAATGACCTTAAACTATAATTTTTTCTCATATTGAGCCTTTTTAATATACCGCATAAAATAAATTACTGTAAATACTTGTTTAAAAAGTTCAGGCCCGGTGAATATGTTGGAAATTTACCTACTGTGATCATTTGAATTTGCATTGCACATTTAAGATGCAATTTTTAGTGTTTCTGTTTTGAAAAATCTCTTTTGTCATAGTGTAAATATTCAAAACATTTAAAAATAATTGTAATCATTATTAACCACGATTGTTTTACTGTAGCTAAATTGTGTTATGAAATCTACATTCAATACATCAAAATAAATTTGAAATTTCAAAAAGTACTTTCAAATTCTTTCTTTATAAATAATATTTGCTTGCTATTAACAGTAAAATTAAACGGGAGATGCTGCAATCTACTGTTTCAGATAAATACAGCTAATGCTTAACTGAATGTAGAAGTTACAAAATTTAATGTGCATTTAAACAACATAACTTTGAAAAATTGGTAAACGACAAAACACTTTGCTTTTTTTAATCTGTGTAAAAGTGATAACGCTCCTTAAATAATCGTTTGGATTTTATTTTATTGGTTATATCAAAGAGTATTGATAATTTAATTTATTAACTTTTAATAACAAATTGTATTTATAAAAAAAGTATTTGCATACTTCATTTTATTAAACGAAGTTATAGTTTTAGCGCATATAAACGCTCCAGTTAATATTTTGTTTATGTAACTCGTTTTTACCATGAAGTACTTCTACAATGAATACGATTTCTTTAATGAATTTCTAAAGTAAATAAGATTCATTTGATGCATGGTTTAAATGAATATGATTATTTTGATTCGTTGCTAAAGTGAATATGATTTCAGACCTGGCTCTTATCATTTGCTTGAACACAACGGAAACGTTTTCAGCCAAGAAGTCTGCCAATTCCTGACAGGCGGACCCATTCCACCTGAGATCAGGGACCTACCTCAAGAAATTTCTTCCAACAAGTAAGTTGATTGTCTGACAAATTTTTAAAAGTGTTTTCAAAGAATCTAATGTTTGCACCACATGACTACTCTGTACGTCTATTAAGTCGCGTATTCTTGATGCCCTTTTTTAAAAAACTTATTTTATTTTAAAATGAGACACGATACTCTTCAATATTTCAAACACAGTTGCTAAAGTATTAGTTTTAATTAACAACAAATATTAATGCAATTACAGTTGATCCCCTCCCCTCTTTTTAACTTTGTAGATACGTTCCGTTTTATATGAATCCGTGTTGTACGAATCACAGTGTAACAGCATCAGAAGTGTAAACAGGCAATTGCTGAAACATTCATCTCATTATTTTATTGTATTGTTAAGTCTTTTTTAGCGTGTAACAGGAAAAGGACTCCAATTTTTCAGCCTGTTATACGAATCCATCTTATATGAATCCGTGTTATATGGGGTTTACTGTACCGATTCAACAATCTCACCTTAAATAGCTTCACTAATATATTATTATTATTATTATTTCTAAAAAGATGAACGACTCCGAAATTTAGTTTGAACAATGACTGTCCATAGACTTAAATGTGTTGAAAGTCTGTTGGGTGACCCTGTAGTTAAAACATTGGACTTGTAATCAGAAAGGGAAGTACAATTAAAATTTTGAGTTTACCAGTTCTTGAAAAACTACATTTTTCAAGAACTGGTTAAAGTTTTGAAGTTCCTCGAATTTTCTGAATATCTCACATTTTTGCCCTCCCAGCCCGAGTTTGGACAGTTTAAAAAATGTATATACATATTCTTTTTTCTTCGAACCCAACTACACCTTCTGTGTAACATGAATTTCAAGAATTCTGATGTGGACACCACATGACATCCTTGCATGCATATTAAATTATTTTTTTCTTTAAAAATAAAGATAAATGACACCGAATGCAGTTTGAACAATGGCTGCCCATACTATTTAAGGTATTAAAAATCTTTTGAGTGACTTTGTAAATAAACTACCTAGTTGACTGCATTTTTGAAATTTTTTGTTTAAGAGAGAGAGAGAGAGAGAGAGAGAAGTGTACGAGTAGATGTTACAACAGTCCTAAATAAAAAATTGTTAACATTCAACGGCTAATCGTTTATGAGTTACGCAAGATACATAAATATACGTATATGTACGTCCTACTGAAAGTAGTCAAAACGGATTCAAAAGATGGTCGAAAAGGATATTTCTCTCAAAATCTGAATTCCCAATTTTTTTCGCGATCACAATATTTTGTTTACCTTGTACAAGGAAGTAAAAAGCGGACAAGCCTCACAAAACTTGAGCGAAACATTAAGAGATATGTCGTCCGTGGAATTGCTTAAGTGCATTTGTACCACAATGTACTGAGAAAAAATGTTTCGCTAAAGCCACAGACTATTTTTCAATTGATTCAGTAGAATGTTTTTAAAGAAGAAATTTTCTTTTTCCTTACTTTAGTCAAACATTTTTTTTGTGTGTGTATGTGTGTGTGGTTGGACATTCTATAAAAATATTTGTTTCCACATTTTTTTTAGTTTCAAATAAATATAGCCTCTAAAAACTGAACTTTCTGAACACTGATTGATGATTAATTCTGAAACTGAACAATGATTAAATTGGAAGACTTTTGTAGTCGATAAAAGGGCAAAATTTGAATCACCAGAAATTGTTAGCTGTTTGGAATTTCGACGACTTCAGTCCTGCGTAATATGAATGCAATCCAGTTCCCAGTAGACGTCTAAGAAGTCGTGCAACTGGCATGCCATTTGCAAGCTGACATGCTTTATGAATTTCAATAAAGATCCACACATAAATAAGACAAACACACCTTTATTTAAAAGGACTGGGAACTCCGCGATTTAAATTTACACATATTTTTGATAATCTCCGAACTTTAATATATTATTCACATTGAATATTTTTGTAAATTAAAAAAAAAAACTAATACAACAAACTATATTTATAATTTTTTCTTTATACAGGGTGTCCCAAAAAGGTGGTAACATGCTTTAATTCTTTATCTATTAGAGATAAGTGTGTAATGTAAAATGAAAAATATGTTCAAAATAAGATAGGGAAAAAGTCTAGATAAACAAAATATATTCCCGTTAATTTTCTCAAAATTACACTTTTTAAATTTGCATATCCCCGTACAAAAAGTACCCAGTTAGTAAAATGTGCCCCATACACTAATGAGGTAATGTACATAGTTTCCAGCCTTTCATTATGAAACGTCTCAGAGATATCTTTAAACAAATATGGTATCTGGCTACACATGAATTTGAATGCAAACGTTTATTACTAGAAAGAAAAAATGTATTTTCTTTCGTAATTTCTGCAGGACTCCTGAAACGCGATCATACGACTTGAATTTTTTCCTATTAAGAGCAATTGAAAGGTAGCGTCAGTCAGTACTTATTTATCTTTATACTTCTGAAAGTTTTTAGGATATAGTTTTCAAATTTTTTACATCACTTCACTAGTGTATGAAGCACATTTTACTAATCGGGATTTTTTTTGTACGGGCCTCGTATACAAATTTAAAAAGTATAACTATAGTCTTCCCCCCCACCTTATTTTAATAATTTTTTCAAGTTACATTGTCCCTTTATTCCTAATTGATAAAGAATTAAAAAAAAAAGAACCTACTACCTTTTTGGGACACCCTGTATATATGTATGTATTTTTCTGTCAATAATGTGCATGCATAAACCAGATATAAAATCTTGTTTAAAATCTTTGATAAAATGCTTTAGTAATAGTAGTAGTAGTTTTAACTGAAATTTTAATCATTTTAAACAATAAAATTAAGCTTAGCTAATAATTTGATATATTTGTGGAATAGTTATTGCTAATAAAAAAAAAACATCTATAAAGCGTCAGTATTTACAAAGTGTAATCTACGAACTTAAAATGCAATTTTGAAACAGCAATGTGCATTTAATTAATTGTAGAAAAAAATGCACGTAAATATCAAGCTTTGATTTTATGGTAAAATATTGACATATATAGAGCTCATGCTCTTTCTATTTATAAGTTAGAATGAAAATTTTCTTAGCTAAATGCTCTCTACATAACTCACAGCATTTTATGAAAATTGCCTTATTCTGGGATTTAAATAGTTTAATGATATTCATTTTTTCATCTTAGTAAATTTTTTTTCGAGAAAAAGGCGATTTTTATTTTTATACATCCCGTAGCATATACTCTCACAAATTTCATTAATTTTATCAAAAAGGGTTGTCGCACTGAATGATTCAATGAAAAGCGATTTTCAACTCTATTATAAGGTTAATACATTAAATTATGTGTTAAAATACATTGCAAACTTTGAAAAATAGGGAGGGGGAATGAGAGGTTGCTGTTTAATTTTTTGAAATGAAAAAAAAAAATGTTTGTATTTTTACTGCACGTTGAAAAAAAAAATGCGTATTTATGTATTTATTTCTTCTAATGCATAAATAGACATTTGATATTCAATCGACTCAAAGCAATTACCATATCTAGCTTTAAAATTGCAAGGAAAAAACTTAGTGTAACGTAACTACAGCTTGATTATCTGATTTTGTGAATGAAAATATATAGGGGGAGGTTTATTTAAATGATATGGTAAGGTCATCACACACAATTTCACATAAAAAAAAAGTTCATTCTCTGATAGAACAGTCTCTAAACTGGTGAAATTATTACTTTAAGTAGCATTTTCCTGCTGAAAGTTTGGGATATTTTGTTTGCATAAGAGGTTTAATAAAAGATAAATTTATTTTCAATGTTTTATAAGAAAAATTATTATGATTCATGGACGCTCAAATGAGAGGTCAATTGAATTTGTAGGGCAAGGGGGGAGGGAGATCATATCGAGCTTTCAAACAGTACTAAACTTAAGAATGCCATAAAACTCTCCACATCAAAAGCTTATTCCAATTTAACAGATATATTATTAATTTAAAACAAGTTGTAATATCTAATTTGTAATTTGAGGGATAATTTGGTTCGATAAAATATATTTGTCGTACAACAAAATTCCATAGCTGGATTTTTGAAAAGTAAATCCCAACCTGGTATTTACTTTTCAAAAATTTGTAAATATTATTTTGGACAGATGTTAAGAGGCTAATTTTCTAATAATAAAAGTGAAAATACTTTGCATATTGCATGAATGGGGGATGTAATGATTGTTTTTAATATCTTAATAAGAGCAACAAGTACAGTTGCACGAAAAATACCTTTGTTGGGTAATTTATTAACCACTCTGTATACATTTGTTTCGTCTCGTTTCCATCGTTACTTGAATCAGTATCGAGACTAATCAATTAGAACCTGTATATTGATTTTATTCATAGTAAAAATGTTAAAAGTATATGTATAAGGAAAGTTTATTTTACTTTTTGAATAGTATTATTTTTATCAGCAGATTTTTTATAATGATTGAGTCCGGATATAACAAAGGAGTCGATTAAAAATAGCAAATATTGGAACTTTTTATTAAAGACATGATCGACAAATTTTATGGAAGTTTTTAAATTATTACTTTTAATTCATCAAATATTAACTATTATTTATTATTAACTCATAATTTTAAGCTCTGTCAAAACTCTAAAATTCCCTTAAAATGTTCTACTGTTGTTTCATGCATGAATATTTTAAAATGATTAATCTTAAAACATATACTGTAATAAAAAACTATCGACTTTTGTTTCTGATGCAATTTTTATAACATGATTTCAATAAAAATTATTGCAAAGTAATGAAGAAATATTTAAAATATTGTTTAAATTCTCATTTTTTGAATTTTATAAGCTTTTAAATTCAGCTTAACTGTCTATATTAAAAATTAAATTACTTAACAGACATATTTCATTTCATTCTGCTTCTAACAGTTTTTTAAGCATTTAGATTAAATCATATTAAATTTGTTATTATATAGATAAATTACGTTAACATTGAAACAAATATTTTTAACTAATGAAAATATGAGATATGATCTATTTTGCTTTAAAAAATGTTTTTGCTAAAATTTTGAATCTAATACTGACTAGATTAGAAATTCTCAATGGCATTTAAGACGGTCCCCTTGGGTGTTGATACCAGTCTTAAAATGCTGTAGAGGGTCGAGGATAAATTTTTCTGTTAAAATGTGTATTGAAATATTAGCAAGTATAGTTAATAGATAATAATATTCGTCTAACAAATAAGAATATGTAATTGTTGTTTTCACAGAGGTCGAATTATTATAAATGTTGGAAATTCTTGTTGTATAGGCAGTAGGCTATTTTTAGATTGCAATATATTCTTTGATATATTCTCTACTTTTAGATCTTCAAACTTGATAGAAGCAATATTGATTGAACATTTTTTGTAAGATTCAGTTTTTAATTTCGACAAATAGTTTAATAAAATAAGGTGATTCGGAAGAAGATGCAAGTTTGTTGCTAGTATTTTTATGTGACAACATATAGCATTTAGCATTACTGACCCTCTTGTGCGAGGAGTCTTGTCTCAGTGTGCACATGGATTGTGAATGTAACTTCGATTATTGCCTTTAATCGCCGTTATTTTTAGATCTCGTGCGCATTTAAACGGGACTTCAACGAAATCTTATAAGATTTCGTTGATTATGTTCATAAATGAATGCTTTATTTTGAATTATAATTTAAAATAAAACATTCAGTTAGCTATATAAGTGAGTTCCTCATTCTATTACACACACAATGGAAGCAGAAGAGACCAAAACCATGCAGTATTTTGAAAATAAACATATGCGGCATCTTCACACTATACTTGGAGAAAGACGCAATATGGCTCAGAAATAAATTAAATGATCTTTACATTTTATTTTTTTACTTTATATACTGTTTATTAGAGTGTAAAATCTAAATAAAATTCATAATTACAGTTATAATCCTTTTGTATCAATTTAATTAACATAATATTTAATATAATGTTTTACATTGTCTATAATGTACTGTGTGTATTGTAGTAGTTTTACATATCTTGACAACTGAAATTCACATTTTATTATCATAGAGACTACAAAAGAAAACGGATAGAGCTTTTTAGTCAGAATCAAACTTAATTCAATACAACAATTAAATTATTGGTCAGAATTAAATATGTATTATATGTAAAGGATATTTTTACCTTAAAAAAAGTTTCAAGTGTGATTGGATTCAGTACATCTGATGCAAGAAATCGTTGCACGGAGATTGCAACAGTGATCATTTGTACTGAATGAAATGTGCAGGCTAACATTCAAACTTTCATTTTGAAAAATTTAATTCAGTTTACGTATTTTTTTCCCATATTTATTATTAATTCACATGTAATTTTCCAATGTTTGTCTTATTTTTCTTACATCATAACTGGTGGCATCTTTCCGTATATTTGGAAGAACATGCTACAATTATGAGTTTATTCAACATCAAATTTCCCAATCATGTATATACGAAGTAATTAATAAGTTTTAGAAAAGCAATTAAATAATTAAGAACATAACATGTTGTATTCATCACCCTGTCATTTCAGTTTTGACTCTACGAAGCGAACAATCCTGAAATATGGTGACTTCCCCCGAATTACCTTATCTTTTTTTCATAAAATCCCATAGTTTTGTAAAACTTGCTGTTTAATATTTAAAAATCTGTGTTTCAAGGTGGATAGACATTAAAATGTTCTAGTAAAAATCGTTAACATTTTTTGACATCAAGGTTTTCAGCGTACCCCCAATTGTCAGGGGTAATAGACGATTGAAACACCGTGCATCAAACTTGCAATCAATTTTTCCATAAAATTTTTATTACTTCTTACGCTGAAATTCCAACAAACATATTTTAAATCTTCTAAATCAACTTTCTTTTCCGTTTTCGTTTTAATCTAAAATATTATTTTCTGCTATCTCATTGTGATCTCAAAATACGAACTTGAAAGATTCTAAAAGATAATACAGCATACATCAGAGGGGGTCAAAGTTGATTTGGTCTAAGACACATAAACGATGAATTTCAGATCTTTCAGAGCCTCGCGAAATAGAATTTTTTTTAGTAAAAAAAAAGGGGGTAAACCATGATTGGGATACAATACTTAATATGCTAGTATACTTCTTAGCTAGTTTTATAAAAAAATAGAAAAAAAAAGAACTAGTCTGAACAAAAATAATAATATTAAATTAATTTTACTTTTTAATTCAATGTTTAACTCCAATGCTATTTAAAAACATTTCGAAAAACAAATTGATTCAGGCAATTATTATTTTTTTTGAGTTTTTTAAACATATTTCAGAACAAAACTATTTTAAATCACAGAAGGTAGGCTGATGACTAATCTCAGCTTTCAGTAATACTTCCTATTCTTGTGAGTCTTAATATTCAACAACTGAATATTTTTTAACTCTAAAATTTTAATTTGGTCCAATTTTTTTTGGAGGGGGGAAGGGGGATTGGACAACCGACCTTTTCATATTAGTTTACCGTTTTGTTTCGTACACACCCATAACCCACTACCTGCCCCTGCCACCCAAAGCGAGAGAGGGGGCGAAGCCTTGAAAGAATTGTATATGTAATTTAAAACTTTCCTACTAAATCTTTGAATTCGACGAAACCAGATTGTCGACCTCTATTTTCTAAGTTCTATTTATTTATTTTTCAATTTCCCCCTAAAGTTCTTGTTTTTTTCTTAATACATAAATTTATTTTTAAAATTAAAATGCTTGACTTATTAAAAAATTTAATATTACCCCTCTTATGGATATTTTAATTAATCTTTTGCTTTTACCTTTTAAAGTTTCGTTCTTTAAGGCTTGACTTTGAGGTTGTTGCATGCCTTTAATTTCGTCTTCAGCTACTTCGTATGGTTATTGATAGCAGTGGTGCAGTTTGGAAGAGAAGATGCGCGTGGTACACCGTACCCCGACTTTTTGCATTGAAGGGGGACTCCGAAAGCTCTTTTTAACTCTTAAAATTTCCATTTTGCGAGTCTAGAAGAAAAACACAAGGATCTTTTCGGATCACCTAAGTAGACCATAAGACTTAGTTGCAACCTCTTTGTAAATGTTACATAATTTACAAATATCTTAAATAAACTACAAATAGAAATAAACTACATGTGTCATCTTGTCAAACTTATCCTTAGTAAACGGACGTCTTTCCGAATTATCGAAAAAAGAGAAAAGCTGGTACAGCCGGCGGTTAAGTACAAATCCAAAAGGAAATCTCAATAAATGTAACATTGGATTGTGGACGATGATAGGTCAGAATTAAGTTTATCTTAAGCCGCCGTTGATCAAGCTTACACAGGCAACAATAATTTAACCATACCAAAAGATTATTAACATTAATCAGTTAATCAATAGTAAAAGACTAATGATTTAGTTAATTTAATTTATTGTCATAAATAATTTAAGTTAAACTTCTACAAAGTGAGCGTCTTTCTACTTTTTTTCCCAGGACTACACTTCTATGATTGATAGTAGTCGGATACAAATAATGCATGTAACTATATGATACTAGTAAACAGACGAAACGCATTTACATACGCAATTCACTTATATCAATAGGTGTGTTTTTTCAGTTTAGGAATCGATAATATTTTATTCATTGATCCACACTTTATAACTGATATTGTTCGAAGAATTTTCAAAGGATATTATTTCACAAGTATTTGAATAACTCTTTTGTATACTACAAACCTAGCTTAATTTATTTAAAAATTAATTTTGTGGGAAAAACAGTTGTAATTTATATAATTTATGTAGGCTTAAAAACAAAAACATTTTGCGCATTTAAGTAAGCTGTTTTTAAAATAAAAGTTAGTGCGAAATTAGTGCGAAAAGGTTACGAATGTATGGTTTTGAAAATAAAGATTAAACTAAATTAAGCATCCTTCATTTATTTAATGTTACCAAATAAAATAAGAAGTTGCCATGCTGTTTCATATATAAAAGTGGAGGCTATCGAAGGGTGAATCTAGGTTCTAGATCAAATAGCTGTATGTCCCCCAACTTGAAATATTTCTGCGCATGGAAATAATGGACAAATTTGGGTTGGGTGAATCATATATGCTTTAGAGAAAATGAGTGCATAATTCTACATCCAAAATTTAAAGTCGTAAAATAATTTACAACAAACGCATTTTAGTTATTAAAATTTGTTGGTGTTTTGCTGTGAAAATTGAAAATCAGTGAACAGAATTTTATGTCTCAATAGCTCAGAGTAGTAAAATGTAAAATGCTTATTAAAGCAAAAACTAAATAAAACCCAATGCTATAATTCCAGTCTTGAAAGAAATCATCCTATGACCAAAAATTCTGTTAGTAAGAAATGCAAGACTGAGACGTTTCCTTCCCTGAGTTAAAACGATACACTGAAAGTTCTGAGTCTCATCCCATGTTGACAAAGAAAAACTTCCCGAGTAACAAAGATTTCAAAGAAAACTTTCTCGTGTATTGCCAAAATACTCTAACCTAACCTTCTACATTTTAGAAGTCGATTATTTTTTCCCGAAGACTGGAAGGTTTTAATTTATTTTTCTTTATGATTCTAAAGGAAAAGAAGTGGGAGAAAACAGGCTGTGGTAAACTAAAGTTACTGCCAAGAATGTATGCGTCATACAATAAAGACTTTGTAAAAGATCACACGCTATGTAGACACTGTCACTGGTCTGTGAAATACTTATACTGTTCGACACTAATTTTAGAAAAAACGTTTTCTTTTTTAGCGATAATTTTATTTAAATGTACGATTACTAATATTTTTGTATTTAGTACATAAATGCTCTCACGAATACGTATACTGTTAGGCACAAATTTTAGAAAGTTTTCTTTGTTAAAAAATATATATTTAAATGAACAATTACTAATCTTTAAAGTTATATAAATGCTCTTACGACCAATCTATAGTCAGGGACCTATTTATGAAAAAACAACAATAACAACAAAAAATTAGTGAAACAAATATCCGGAATGCAATATTTCTTACATGAAATCATGTAAACAGCAAAGATTTCAAAGAAGATTTTTAGCATTCTTCTGGTTGGAGCAATAGCAGGATTCGTCAAGATTTTTGTAATGAATTACCAGCGCGTTCACAAATATATTAAAACTGTATCCATTTAAAATTAATGCTAATGTTTGAATGTTGTATTGTTAATGTTTGAAAGCTAAAGAATTTCTTTCAAAAGGAGTAAAATCGTCAACATAGTTCTTTTTTTTAAGTAAGTAGTCTTTCTTTTAATATAGTAGTAAATCTATTGCTTTGATTCGTTTTCCCAAGTAAGCAAAGATAAAAATAAATAGCATTATAGGTTTTTTAAAAATATTAATCTAAGTAAAATTAAAGTGATAATGACCAGAAAAAAAAAATTAAAATAGGTTGCAAAATATGTTGCTCTGATTTTTTTTAATACTATGCATTTGGAATTATTAAACGTTATAATCGATGCTAAATTAATAAGGTTGAAAAACAGTGGTAATAAATTTCTGTCGTACATAGTTTTAAAGAAATTTAAGAGTTATCCTAATAAATACATTTGCAGCCAGTTGTCCTGTTGTGTGTTTAAAATTACACATTTGGGGGGGGAGGGGTAGTTATTAACAGAATAGCGGTAAGAAAATATTCTCATGTTTTCGGATTTTAGTGGATTATACAAGTTCTAACCTCTGAAAGCTTATTTTATTCATTGAATAAGGTTGTCATTTGGTTCATAAATTATTTACCGAAAAGCATAAATACTTATACTTTAACCTCCCCTCTTATAAATTTATTTTATAAATAAAGATTTATAAAAGTTATAGTATGTCGAGACAGTTAAGCAATTATTTGGTTTCGCTTCACTATATAAATTGCTGCAAAATGCTAATAAAAGCCTCAGCATTAACTCTCGCGAATCAAGTATTCTAGTATGAAGTTACATCTCATGGTAGAAGGGTCATTTGCTGCAGTTTGTTTAACATGGGAGTTGCCTGATCTTAGAATGTTGCAGAAATAGTATTATTCATTCATATATAAAACGGGTGCTTTTAGCCAGTGAATTTTAGTTAATAAAATTGTACGACGTACAATATTCCAGTTCATAAAATGATCATACTCTTACTTTTATAATAACTGAGCCTCAATACCAATTCAAAGACCCGTTGATATAGAAACATTTTTCTTCAGAGTTTATCATGTTTTACACAAAAATATATAAAAATGCTGTATTTGGAGTACATAACATTATCTGTCTTCTAAGCTTTAGATATTGATTAGTTCACCAAAAATGTTGAGCAAATATAATTAGTTGTCATTGACAAAAATCCTTTTTTATTCAGTTTTCCTAACATACGCATATGTATTTTTGTTAATTTTAACTGTTTCCTGTGTCATTTTTGCCCATTTCACTGCTAATTGCGGTCTGTAAAATTTTAGTAGTTTCAATGTGCTGGAGACAAGCGATTTTTAATGAGCAGAATACTTACTGAGGAATCTCAAGATATTTTCCTTTTTGTTTTGATATTTCGAGGGGAAAAACCTCTAGTTAGATGTGTAGGGAATTTTCTGTTTGTCTTTCTGGTAAGGGGAGAAGGAAATGAAAAAGTTATTTGAGGAGATGTCAGCACGCACTACCGTCTGCGCAAGAGAGCGCCTAGTCAGAGTTTCAAAGTGTATTTCACAAGTAGAAGGTGAGTGGATTTTTCTCTCCGCTTTCTAAAAAACTTTTCTTTTCACCAGCGGAAAGAAAGAGCGAATGCCAATTCTTTAAAATGCGTGATGTAACATCTTGAGTAATTGAGGCAAGAGACATTAGATGTACTAATCGGATGTCAGGAACTTGTTTTGTGTGTGTATGTAAACTTTCATTCTAGAAATTCGTTCTCCCGGAATCAAAAACAAGTTGTCTATTTTTGTTTTTTATAATTTTCTTCTTCGACAGGAACCTAAGTAGCGCCCTGAAAGAATACTTCGACAAGCTAAGTCTGAAAGCCGAAGGTTCGAAAGGGATAAGCTTCGGTCCTCCCGGAAGAATTTCTGAAGAACACAGAAACGGACACGCTGGTCCAGAAAACGGAGCCCCAGCCAAACCGCAGCAAAACGGAACCAAACGGAAAAAGTCATCCGCAGCTATGAGCCAGATGGTCAACGGCAACACCAGCACGGCATCCCCCCAAAAATCAAAGGAGCAGCCTAAAGAACCCGCGGCTAGTGAGCAACAACCTAAGCAGCAGGAACAGGCATCGACGAAGCCAGAGCAGTCTCAACAGCAGCAACAACCACAGGCACAAGCTTCAGAACCAGCAGCAGAGCCAAGGCAAAATGCAGCTGAACCAGCTCCAGAGCCAGCTTCTCGGGTAAGAATTGAACTATCCTTTGCGTGCAGTTTGTCAATATGGATAATAATCTCGATCCTAGTTTATACCAGTATATTTTATTTTATAGTTTATTTTTATAATTAGTTATAACTCAGTTATAATTTAAAGAAAAGCATGCAAAGCAAATTATAGTGATGTATAATGCATTAGAGGTTCCGGAAAGTAATGTTGTTATTTCATATGTCAGTATTTCGCCTAACCCAAAACTTTTTAAGCTAGTAATACAAAATTTGGAATACATGTGAAGATTGTAACTTGGGTACTCGATACGAATTTTCCAAAATTTTACTTGTGAAATGTAAACCTGTGGAGGGTACGGGGGCAAAATAATATTTTTATAAGTCCTTTTCTATCTAAAAAAAAAAAAAAAAAAACCCGAGAGAGACAAAGAGAGAGAAACAGTTGTCTATGAAATTCTTCCTATAAATTTAAGAAATATGAATTCATTATTCAGATTCAACTGGTTTGTCTTTAAACATCTTTTTAAAAAATTATTTGCTTGAGTTTAATGTTAAAAAATTACTTTTCGGTACATCTAACATAAGTAACTATATAAACTCTATAGGTTCAGTAGGTAATACTTGGTTCTAACTGTGCATTGCATAATATTTCAAATTTTACAATAAAATTATAATAATTTTTTTTTCCTTAAAATTTTGGCTGATGAGTACTCAAAATGTTTATATCATCCTACATCCACAGTATTGAATATGTATAGTCTGAATTATATAAAAATGTTTGTAAATTATTTTATTTATAAATTTTATGGTAATTGGAAAAAAAGCTCTTAAAATGGCTAATAAGTATTCTTTTACACTATTTATATATTTACATTTAACTGTTAAAGGAAGTTGCTAAAATATTATTGTGTTAAAATGAAAGTGCATTGTTTTACAGATTTCAGATACTTTTTTAACGATTTAATAACAGCTTTTATTGAATTTTAAAATGAAGGTAATTACTCTCAAAAATTAAAAAGTACATTACTTTTAATATAGCACTTGTTTGCCTTTAGTTTGTCTAGTAATGGCTGGCAACTTTAGTCACAAACTAGTGACATTGTAATTGGTAAGTGACATAACTTTGCAGTATGGTTATTGTGACACTTCAATCTTGACCAGTCACCAAGTGATGTCGCTATCAAGTCACTGTGATTGCTGATGATCTTTGCGACTCCAAAATGACGTCACGAGGACTGATTTTATGACTTTTAAGTCAGACTCGATTGTTACACATTTTAACGAGTCATTTTAATAATAATACCGATAAATTACGATGGAATCTCGTAGAAGGAAATTTGAAACTTATTTAAATTAATTTGATGGAAAATAAAATGATGAAATTTATGAATTTGAAAAATATATCTGTGCGTAATATATCGAACCTTGCAAAAGTATCGAATGTTTCTCAACAGCAAGAAAAATACTCAAGGAAATATTAGCTTTTGTTTTAGCAAATAAATAAATAAAAACACTCTGACTCCAATCGGGACCGGCCGCTGGGGGGAGGGGGGCGGATGCAATGCACCCGGGATTCGGCTTTAGAGGAGACCCCCAATCTAAAGTACCTTTATATGTTTTACTACATTTAATAAAGTGGAAATTTTCAAAGATAAAATTATATAAGCTGACTACTACTGCTGCTACACTGAATCTTTAAGAGCTAGAGCATCATTTAGAACCTTTTACTTCAGCTTGACTAGATACCCTACTTCCATTAAATGCCACTTATCTCTTTTATCAGAGAAGACTTAGGGTCCCACGACCACCTAGGAGAGATAAAGATACACAGCCCCCTTCTACACTTTTTGCCCCGTTTGTTTGCTGCCATGCTAATAGGTTTTCTCGAAATTATCACAGATCTGGACATAAAAAAACAACCGCACATGTCATTGTCGAATTCTTTGGAAAAACTACGAAGAAGACCAGAGGATTCTCAATCTCTAAATTAGAGTGCAAAATCCCTAACAATGTCACTGCCCAAAGTAGAATTTTTTTTCACTAAATACAGTAAAAAATCACTAATTGTGCTGACAAATCTTCGAAATTGGCAATACTAACTAGTAAACTGTCTGCTTCTATTATGGTTAATACAATTATGGTTAATGGAATTTTTAAAACTCATTTTGGAATTAACTTCACGCTTTAAAGCATTTGCAGAAAGTACCGTATTGTAAGATGACTTAGACGCTCGCCTTGAAACGCAGTTCCCTGTTCGGGCCTAGAGGTCGGTTCCGTAAGTTTCTGACGTTCAGAAGTAGTTTTGGACTTTAGCGACAGATGGTAGCATCAGAAATTCATATTTTTCTCTGACTATTAGAGAAAAATAGGAGTGACTATTTGTGGGTGTCATGTGGCGACACGTTGTGATCCTGATAGTGGCTACGACCACGCTTTGATGTCACAAAAGGATTACAACGGCAAGTTGATGTGGCAACCGCTGTCATCGTTGTGAGGAGTCCTAGTTGTGACTGCACAGCAGGTCCCAAGGACGGATTAAATGTGGGGGGGGGGGTGTCAGAGGGGGTGACCGCCTCTCTCGAGTAAAAAATGAAATTAATGTAAAAGACCTTATTTTGAGACCCAGAGAGACGAAATAGTATTTAAAGTGTGTGTACATCTATACAGTATTAATTTGTGGAGATACGTAACATATGTCGTATCTCCACGATGGTACAGAATTTCAGTACATGCAAGGATGGATTAAGAAGGGGGGTGGATGGAAGTGGCGGCCGACGCTCCCGAGAAAAAAAGGAATTAATGTAAAAGATCCTATTTTACTTCCACAGAATGGATGTATATGCAAATCTTTCAGCTAGTCATCACCACCCACAAAATTGCATTAATCTGTCACTGGCAGGGCCACATTGTGACGATTACTTCAGAGTAACTACGTGGAACTTGTAAATATGACCATTTTGCAACTTCACTTTATGGTCACCGTTCTATTTGTGTTGTGATTTATACCTTTCTTGTTACAGGTGAACTCCGATGCTGCATCAGCTGCCAATGGAAGTGCTGCTCCTACACAATTCGAGAACGGAGACGACGAGCCCCCTCCGTCTTTCGCTCCCAGGAGAAGCCGAAGATACGACGATCCGCCTATTTTCTTTCCAAACGTCGATGTAAGTAAACAACACTGAAACAATATCTTTCAATAAATATCTTTAGCGTGCTCTAAGCATTTCTTTAAATTACAAATTGCGTGGGCAGCATCTCCACATATAAAAATTCAGGGGTGTCTCCTCCCTCTCCAATATTTTCAGAATCTACTGGAAGCGATTAAAAAAAAGTTTTTTAATGCCTTAATTGCTTTAATCGATTTGCTGATGCCATTTGTTGCAAAAAAGCGACGGCAAGCGATCCCCTTTCTGCGCTGTCGTTCCTTTCCAACTTGGATCTTTAAGTACCACACACTGTAAACCAGCAAAACCGCTATGTCGGTCTTCGACGTGAAAATCAACTGTTCTTTAAGCGTTAAAATCACTCATGGCACGTTCTTTCACTAATAGTGCCTTCACCGGAAATATTCTAGAGCATTCGATGAACCTCAGCAGCACATTTTTTTTTTCCATATTGAAATAGCAAATTAAAATCTCCCCCCCTAGTCATATGTGTTGACTGGTGCGCTTTCTTTTAAATAGGGGGCTAGTATCTTAAAACGACTTCTCGAAATGCTCGAAGGAAAGTTAAACAGAGAAGAGAGGAGAGATCTTGACGAGTTACTGGAGTATCTCACTACAGAAGGTGGTGCCTGGGCATTGGGCACACCCCACTTAGAAACAGTTGGTAAGTTATTTACGTTCATTGCCATTCTTTGCTAGGAGATTCGTCTATTGAACGCAACTGGTTGGTAGTTGTGATTGTGTGAACGCCAAGTTCTGTCCTCCATATTCATCTGTCTATTTGAAGTTACGAATCGAAAGCTCATACCTAGATACTTACATTAACCAAAATCTTTGTTCAAAGTTATAAAATGCTTATGTACAGGGTGGCCATAATTAAACTGCAAGTGTTCAAGGGGTGCTGGAGAGAAAACTACCACGAATATTCCAGTGAAACTTGGTATCTACACGTTTCAGAACATGCGCAAATCAAATATGCAATAAAAAAATTCGCATTTTCACCCGATAGATGGCGCTATAGCATGTTTCAATGCTTATGGACGTCATATATGCAAATTTTAAGCCCATCGAACAGTGTAAAAACAACACATTTTTAAATTTGCTTTCTATGAATGTTATAGCTCAAATTTTTATGTACATGAAACCACAAAAACTAATGCATAAACATTATTTAAATTCATCAACATCTTCCGGTCGCTCATTGCATACAAACTTATGAGATTTTCATAAAAAATTATATACAATAATAGATTACAGTTTAAGGGAGAGGGGGAACTAACTTATTTTTAATGTTGTTTTCTTTAATGAATGCTAGTTTAAAATTCCAATAATTTCGGAACATTAATAATATTTGTAAACAGATTTTTTTTTAATTGATAAAACTAAGTTTTTATGTGTAGAATCGTAAATTAAAGACTAGCTAACAAAGTTATAAAGATTCGTTTAAGCAGAGAATTGACAAGTTTATCAAAAACTATTCATTACTTTTTGACGTAGTTGCTTTCAAATAATTTATTCTTGCTTCTTTGTAACAAAACCCCTAATTTATGTAAATGCGGTGTAACTATCTACTCTGATTGTGCAAAATCAAATAAAATACCTACTTTTGAGCTAAGGTTTATTTAGTTATTACTAAAGCAAAGAAACTTAATCATTGCAAAGAAGACCACATGGCAGCAATTCAACTTGGGATGATAAATCTAAATCTCATCTGAAACCCCCGTGCTCACGTAACAGCGTATAACAAGAATTCTGCGCATTATATCTTTCCTATGCACATACAACCTATCTTGTTCTCTCTCATTTCGCTGCCTTCCTCCCCACTTGTTGTTGGCATCCTTGCAGCTAATGAAGGGGGGACCTTTTGTACAATCCGAAACATATATCTTTCCAAGTTTGAATAAGTAAGTAATTTTTTAGTAGGAGCTTCTCTGATAAAAATCTTTAGTCCTATTTTCAATTTATGTATATTTCTAACAAAGATTTTCAATTTTTATGTTTACAAATCCAAAGTGACTCGAAGTGTGTGGGATATAACATTCAAGGCATTATTAGTTCACACACAGGATGTTGAAAAATGTATAAAACTTGTGACAGAATTCTCAACAAAAGTTTGTGGAGCTGAATCTAGAGATGCTTTTTAAGAATGACTATGCTGTCAAAGTGAACCATGCCTGACTTCACACATAAATCATATTTCAAAGTTCCTTGATCCAAGAATGAGAAAAAACGAAGATGTGTTCAGTTGTGTTCAACATGATTTTCATGAGTTTACAACTCTTCACATAAAAACTTAGTTTTATCAATTAAAAAAATTATTTAGAAATATTACGAATATTCTCAAATTATTGGAATTTTAGACTTGCATTCAATAAAGAAAACAAAATTTAAAAAAAAAAAAATGTAAGTGAACTGATAGCTGAGTCTACTCGATTAGGAATTCAATTCCCTGCCCTTTCTGTTCTCTCCGAGTCCGAAGAAAATAAACAGAACCATTAGATTCTCAAAATCCATGTCGATAACAAAAGGAACACTGATGTTAAACGCTGAGGTAGCATTGCAGGCAATGAAACTTGTGACTGACCAGTGCCCACGCGACCAGCCAGTTGAGGATCCAGGGGAAGCGTTAAGAGTTTTAGCCTCCCCAAAAGATTGTTAAAGGGTAAAATTCTGCTTTATTATACACTTCGGATAGGTAAAATGAACTTTTTAAAATAAATTATCCTCTCCCCAAAAAATTTACATTGGTTTAGACTAAAATTTTTCTTCACTGTACATTTTGATTGGGTCAAATAAGTTTTTTTTAAAAATGATGCATAGTCTCACATATTAGTTACTGACATAAAATGCCGATTTTATGATTAGTTGCTATAAACTTGTCTCCCCCCCCCACCCCCAGCGGAGTCATGCGTTCAGGAGGAAAATTTTAGCACTACAACAGTGTTCTCCTCTCGCCCCCCCCTTAAACTATAATCTACCATTGTATGTAAATTTTTATGATTATCACTTCTTTTTGGACATCCTTTCAGCCACCCGAATTGGCAACTTTTCCGTAGTATCACGACTTAGAAATAAATAAATAAATAAATATTTTCGGCCCCCACTGTCCAAGTTTTTAGAATACTGCTGTAAAGTGTAATTATCAGTTAAATTAGCCCCATTGCCATCTGTGTTAGGAACCAAAAGCCTAAACCAAGATTAAATCACACAACGTTTTTTACTTAGCCTGTTCCTCACTGTTGGACTAAAATAGTTTAACCAAACCAAAATATTTAGTAAGTGAAAAATTTAGTTCCCTTTTATTACAATCTAATCAATAATAAGTAAAAAGTACTTCTTGTAGAGAAAGAGCCTGTTTAACTGTTAGTATGCTAGCATTGATACAAATCGACGTTTACTAAGCAAAATATAATTCCAATTATCCTCGATTTAAGGTCGACTACTAAATGACCGCAACCTCCCAGAGGAGACGCCTGTGCTCATATTACAAGTTTTGCAGTCCGCTGCTCTGAAAGAAGATGTCATCTTACTGCTTCATCAAGATCGGGAGAAACATTACCTGATGAGCTACTTCTACAGAATAGAATCTCTCCCAGAGAATGAACAATCTGAAGTGGCCGCTTTGGTATGTACTGCTTCATTCTATGATTGAAAGTGGTATATTCATTCTAAATTTGATATATGCCGTCCAATTGGTGTAGTGGCTTAAGAACCATTCTGGCACGCCTTGGGTCCGGGTTTGAATTCCGGCTTGGGCAGGGATGTCCGTCCCTTCAAAGGGGGGTAACGCTGGCCAGCCACTGGGTGCCCCCGTAATAAAATGGTCCCGGTACCTTCTGACAGTTGTAGTGGACAATGCCTAATCGGCAAGTGACCGCCCGTCGAAAAAAATGTGATGTATAGATTTGCTTGATTTTTGTCTCAATAATAATACGCATTAGCATTGAAAGCGTGTGCAAAACAATTGAAAATTCGGAAATAATTAACAGCTTATGTGTATGGCAGTCAGACAATTAGTGTTCGTGTATATTTTGTAAACACAATATCACTCATAGATAACAGATTTTTTTTTTTTTTTAAAGATAAGTTTGATGTATATAAGGAGTTGGATTTTTAGTAAATAACGAAGTTTAACGAAATTCATCAAAGCATTCGGGAAAGAGTGTTACTTTATAGACACAATCTCGATTTCACAAATTAAATCTCTGTATACAGAACTTTGTATTCTCTCATTTTGTTCTTTTAACAACTTTCATTTTTGATGCCACATTCAGTCTCAAATTAAAAATTAAGAGTTTGCAAATTTAAAAGAAGTTTCTTTTTGATTTTTCAATGATCTAATTAGAATAATTTTTATATTTTATCAAAACGCCATAATAAGCACAATAGTTTTAAGAAAGATTTCATTTGTTAAAAGACATTTTAGTACAATTTTAATTGCTGAACAACGTCAACCTTATTCAGATTTTCTATAATAAAATTCTTTTACTTTTAATGGATGATGTGAATTTGTGAAAATAGTCTTTTAAAGAAATAGTGAAAATGAATGTAACCATTTAATATCGAATTCATCCGATTCAAGCAACAGTTAAACTGTGTTGATCAAATTTAAACGAAAAATCTGAATCCGTACTATTAAGTGATTTTGAAAATACAGAGTTTGATTCGAAAATTGATTATTTTTTTAAACACTTAAAGTTGCTTTTAAAAGAAAATTTGGAAGCGAATATTAACAACTTTCAATTAATATGCAGTGGCATTTGCCGGAGTAGCCTTACTTTGAACAACTGGTATTTTTATTATGCGATTAAAGAAGAAATTTGCATGTACTTTTATTTCGAACTTTATAACCTGAAAAAAAAAAAGGCCGAGAAACAAATATTTCAAGTATTAAAAAAAAAAAAAAGAATTTCACCGACAAGTTATAATGAAGATGCAAGAATATGATCACGTTGATAATAATATCGCGTTGATGGCTGAGGTCCTTATAAAAGCATCTGACAGATATCGTTTCCACAGAAAATTTAGCGTAAGTTGCTGGATCAGTAATTTTTACCTGATCGTTCACTTAAAAAAAATCGTAACAATTAAACTACATTACTACAGACTGCTGGCAATGCGTTTTAGCCAGTGAGGCCTTGATTATTGAAAGATTGTTCTTTGATCTTCTAGACGCAATTCCTATTTTGAGTGTAAATTTTACTCACTTTATTACAGATGTGCAACTTGTGCTCTAATGCTAGTAGTTATGACTGGCTTACATACATTTCTGAATGGGAAGAAGAAGGGAGGCCTTGCAGCAACAGCCGAGTCACCGTAAGAGTGGCGGTGAATGCTCTTCTCTCGCAAAAGCCAGAGACAAGAGACAGGGGCTGTGCCTTAGTGTACAATCTTGCTTTGAAGAAAGAGGTTGGTACATACTTTAATCTTGACACTTAACACATCTTATTGACATCGTAACTGTGATAACTTATTAATATGGATATGGTACATATTAGTTTAAATGACTGGAATTAGCAAGTGAACAAGTAAAATAATCATACGTAAGTGGCTGAAAAAGTAAAGGAACAAGAGCTCTCAGAGCGTTATTCTCAGAACGAATGAAATCTCATGTCTAGGTACAACAGACGATTACAGCAATCAAATGCCACCAGCATATGACCTCAGTGAACACGTGGTTGGTTACCTTGCTTCTGAGGGAGCGTATTGGAATATCCTCCCTACATCCCGGATCTCGCACCGAGTGATTTATTTCCATCTCATCGGGCCTTTGAAGAAGCGCCTGTCACGGTGGCAATTCCAAATCGATGCCGCAGTTCAGGAGGCTCTCGTTAAGTGACTCAGCGACCAAGGCACTGATTTCTACAACGTCAGTTTCGATAGATAGTCATACAAATGTAACAAATGCTTTGATGCCCATGGCGACTACGTTTAAAAATAATCTGCACAAAATGCCTTGCTATGTCTGTGTCTCTTCGATTTCGTGAATAAACCTTTTGGTTAAAGGACTTGTTACCTTACTTCTTGAACCCCTCACGCATATATATTATTACAAATGTAATACATACATCATAGAGAATTTTAAGGTACATTGAATTTTATTTATATTTGCAACTGGGAAATTACTGTACAATCCTTAAAATATTATATTGCTGAAGGATTGAAAAAAAAAAAAAATCTAAATCCGATCTCATGAACAATCAATCAAAATCTATTTATCTTACAAAACTATTTGGTTAGTAGAATGAAATTACTGATAATCTTTATTACATTAATTTACTACAATGTGCAAATGCTATTTATCTTACAAAACTATTGGTTAGTAGAATAAAATTACTGATAATCTTTATTACATTAATTTACTACAATGTGCAAATGCTATTTATAAAGAACAACTTTTTGGAGACTCTAAGCACGAGATCATAAATTATTTACTTCATAAAAGTACAGAATTTTACTTTACAGGATAAAATTTTAAAATGTGCTAAAACTAACTTTTCATCGAAGAAACACATAAACACTGACACTACTTTGATCATCATCCTTTATCATTGGAAGTGGATTTTATTAAATGTCTTGCATGTGTTGAATAAATATTTTATTTGATTACCAACTTTTTTTTTCCAGTTTAGTAAAATTTAAAAAAGAAACAGTATCTAAATTCCCTTTTGCTACCAGAAATAAAATTTCTCGTTACTGTTTTATTAATTTCTGCGTTTGAATACTTTTATTTATGCAGCAGTGATGGCGTAAAATATTTTATTGTCTGATTTTAAATATTAAATGACAGTAGACATCGACACATTTAGATCTGAAGTTGCATACACACACACGCAGTTTTCAGAATTGTTTTCCAACTGTTAATCTAAGAGAAAATATTTTTACTTTCCTCGTAAATATTTTATCATCTACGGTATCTATTATCTTTATTTTTTTTTCTTACTTTTTTTACTTGTAAAGCAAACACATATATCATGCCAGTGATGGCATAGAATCACATAAGTTGACCTCTCACATCGTAACAGAATCGTTTACTAAATCGTTCTACTAACTTTTATATCTAAAGTTAGTTGTTGAATAAAAAATAATATGTACTTATGAATAATTATTAGAAATTATAATTATTAGAAATTTTCGGAAAAAATATATAAAAATAAATAACTATTCCTTTTAATAAACTGCATGACAAACATTTCTGTAATTTATGACAAATTCATCATTTGTGAAAATTCCGAAAGCACATTCATGTCTTTTTAAATAATTTTATCATTTCAGAATCAAATTTTTTAATTAATTCTATGTTCTTCAAACCACACAATCAATTTCAAACAGCATTAAACTAGTTCCATTACTTCTGCACTCATGTCTCGTAAATGCTTAATATGTTACTTAATCCCTCATTCGCTATTTCAGCTTTTCGATGACATTGCCACTGAGCTTGCCATGGCCGTGATGCAGTTCTTGCAATCGCCACTCTCCGAAGAGCTAGGTAGGTATCGGCTTGCTTTTTTCAGTCTCCTTATGGCCGTCGCCGTTTTATTCTCCTCTCTTTGGGGAGTTCAAGATCACGGTAAAAGTATTTTGAAACGCTCACAAAATTGAGTTATTTTTGGCCATGAAAAGCGCAGGCGTTGTTACACATGCCAACTTTCGTGGCAAAACGGGAATTTCTTTTTTATTTTTCTTTCTTGAAAAGGAAAAAAAAAAAAGAAAACAAGAAAGGCGCTTATTTCTGTATGATATTTTAGTTCTTCAGAACACAGCTGGAAGAGGTTTTGATCTATGGCCCTTTTAATATTTTCGCGGATAGAGTTTCCAGGAAATGTAATGGCTCGGTGCTTTTGGGATAAAATGTTAGAACATCAAAGCACGCTACGCTAATCAGACGGGCAATGACTTCCCTGAAAGTTATGTTACGTTTGTTTCACTTTCGTTCTTAATTATTTTTAATTCTTTAACCCTTTAACACGCAGTGATCCCGCTCTGGGAACACCCAACTCTGACGTTTTGACTGTTGCCAGTCACGAAGAATAGATTTGATTTCTATAAAAATAGTTCCGGGTGACATAGCTCCACGAGAATCCTTTACTTTTTAGCACGTCATTTCCCTTAAAAAAATTGTCACGATTATTTTTAACATCTAGATCGGTGTTTCTAGATCGGTGGCACGCGATGAACGTTTCGATCGTTCGCCATCTTGCTGGTAGTTAAGTCGAGCGATAGTAATGGCTGCCCTTTTTTCAGCATTGGGAAAGGGTTACGCCTCAAAGGGTTAACTACACTTTGTTTCTATTCATTTTTTTTTTATCTGTATTTGAATGTGGCCAGTTACATTAGCGTAAATTGGTATATAACATGTGGGGGGAGGGGAATGTGAGCAAAATGTTTCCTACTGTAGAATATATTTTCAAATAGATGATAATCTGAATTTTCTTGATATTTCTTTTTTTTGTGGGGTAGGGGGGCGGAGAGCGATTGCCCCCTCCATGCTCTTAGTAAGTTACGCCTATGGCCCAGTACTTTAATGAAAAGCCCTGACGCCTTTGCTAATAAAAACTAAGTTTGGAAATTAAAACTAACACTATAAATAAAATTTTCAGTATTTAGGAATGCAATTTAATTGACGGCATTTGCAGAATTTTAATTATTTAGCCCTTAAAGGTTTCTAAGATAGCATTCGAAGTCAATCTCGTTTAGTAGATACATACATTTGTCATAGACTTTGAAAACACATGTTCTTGCCACTAGATAGTACACTGGTGTCCAAAAGTAAGGCGAAACCCCGTTTTTCACAATAATTCAAAAAAGTCTCCAGTAAAATTGATAAAATTTGTATTTTATATGTTTTGAGTAGCGGATAACACAACGAGAAGCTCTGTATGAATCCTCCAAAGTAAGGAAAATCGACCGATTTGGTGGCAGAGGAACCCTTGTGTCGGGCGGCATCCTGTCGGGCCGTCGTCGTACACCTCTCCACGACTTTTATTTGGATTGTGTCACCGCAAGCTCTGCGGGAATGAGGTATTTGAAGTTTATGCGAGGTTTTCTTTTTTGGAGGGCTGGAGACCCGGATTCCCTTTTCATGGTCGATAATGTGAGGCCAGACACATTGCTGATGATTTTCTGCGAAGTTTCTGGATCTTAATCCTATAGAACAAGTTTGGGATGGTCTAGGAAAGCCGTTCACGCCTCTTTCAGGACCCTACAGGTGTTAAAAGCCTCGCTTTTGGAAAAATGGGATTTACTGCCGCAAGCGTTTCTCATCGCCCTTATCAACGGCTCGTTGTGAGGCTTGTATAGTAGTTCAAGGTGGCCCATATACTCCATAAGATGGACTTTTCCAGAGATATATGATGGATCATGTAGATCAGGGACGTATCCAGGGGGGGATATCGGGATATATCCCCCCCGAAATTTTTGGATTAGTGATGAAATTCCGTCTATTTATACAAAGTTCATATCCCCCACCCGAAAAATTTTCCTGGCTACGCGCCTGATGTAGATCACCGTTTTCTATACAATTTGTATATTAACTAACAAATCACCGCATAATAATTTAATAGTGTTATGTTTTCTATATGCTTTCTCGTACGATAATATATCTCTCCCAGATTTTGTTACAATTAACCGAATACTTCTTCAGTTATCACAGATTTTGTCTTTGTAACCTTAACTTTGAACACCGCAGTACATTACCAACTAGCCGGAACGATTCTGGCAATCCCAAATATACAGTTATTAAACTTTCGCTCCATTGGATAGAGAAGTCAATATTTTTCATTTTTCTCACCTAATGGGGCTAACTGGTAAAGTTTTCTTTTCCTCTCCATATCAGAAAACTTACATAGTTCCAACTTGTAAAAATTCTGTAATTGTCTTGTCAATCCTCGGCAATTGCTGCGTAGATGATGAAGACCAAACAGTATAACTTTGACTGCCAGAAACGTAAGCGGGCATTTCTTGCTATGTCACATGTCTACTATACTGTCCAACCTAAATCATGAAATAGACTTGAAGAAAGACCAATAATTTGTATTCAGCTAAAAGCTGCATTTTACTTCCTTGTGCGAAATGAAGGAAGTATTGAGATCGCAAAAAACTTCGGCAACCAGATTTTGACGGAAAAAATAGATTTTAACCATCTCTGAATTTATTTTGGCAAGTTTCTTCATGACGTTTGTACGTACGTATGCAGTATGTGTGTATATTCGACCCTCTTTTATAACCTGGGAATCCATTTTGACTGTTTTCGGCATTAGTTCTGATCGCACGTGCGTATGAATGTATGTACGTCTATATCTAGTATAACTCAAAAACGATTAGCTATAGAATGTTTAAATTTTGTTTTTAGGCTTGTCGTAAGAAATATTTGTGAAATTACTTTGATTGAAATCGATTGTGTAATCTTTTTATAAAGTATCCCCAAAATTTTTTCGGTACATTAGAGTAGTCATTGTTTTGGGCCATGCCCAAAATCACGCCACTTGTCACAAAATTAGTGTCTTATGTCGATATTGCCAGATTTGGAGCTAAAATTAAGTTTCCAAAGCTGAACTCCCATAAAATTATCTTCCATATTTGGAGAGAAATCGACGAAGGCTAACGTTATTGAAGTATTTTATCTCATTTTCATATGAAATAAGTGTAAATAAGGTGTATATAATTTATAATCGACGTTCAAGGAAGTCATGTAGTGTCCACATTTACATTTTTATATTTTAACAATATATACCATTCGTTAAGTTGTAACTCAGTATATTCACTTACGAAACTGTGTAAGCACAGTACTAGTTGATGGGGGAGGGGGGGGATCAAATTAAAAAATTCAAATAGTAGGAAGTTTTGAAATTCAACATAGCATCTTGAAGACAAGACGTTTAACAAAAACTTAAGAAAACTTATTAATAAAATAGAAAATATGAATCTGTAATAAAAGACAAGAAAACAAGGGAAATGAAAAAAAAAAAAAAAGAAAAGTTGATCGTTGATAAGAACTTTGAGGGGGGCGAAGCACCCTTTTAGACTTTTACTCAATTTTATAACAAAATATTCGTGACTCTGGAGCAGACTTTAAGATAGGGTCGCATTTTTTGCATAATGCGAAATGACTTGTCAAAATGTTAAAATGAAACGAGAGGATTTTCGCTTTTTGAAAAAATATTCAGAGAAAAAATAAATTCTCCATTCTAACGAGATAGCGGTTTTTCCTTTTAACATTTTGTTTAAGCTTTTTTTTTCCCTCCTTCATTTTCTGTCAAAGAATTTATGAACTTAACTTAAGCCCTGCTCTGGTGATAGCCACGTCCTTTACATATTGCCTGAGAAAAGAAAAAGGAATTAGTTCGTCAAGTTTCCTTTAATTCATATTCTTGAAATCGCACCATGGAGCAAATCATCAACAAGCCGTATAAAATTACGGAAATTATCTTGAGTGCGACGTAATTTTTTCATTACTGATATTCTTAAACATTTTTATCAAAATGAGTCTATCTTTAATTATGGTACCATTTTGCTGGACTGATGAAAAATATTGAATTTATCATGTCGGATAATGTCGTTTATGTTCATGTTGGCAACAACAAATGCAATGTATTCTTGTCTACCATATTTAGCCACAATCTTTCCTTTGTCGCTCTTTAGCAGGGGTTCGAACAAACCGATAATAATTAGCTCAAATAAAAACTATTTGAAACATTTTTATGATTGATTCGTGTATTGTTAGCTAAGATACAATAGTAGGTAAATTTTCAACTCGATTGAAGATTGGGATGTGAGTGAAAAATCGATTACAAAATTTGACCCAGACATATAATGTGATTTAAATAAAAGAATGTAGAAAAAAAGGATATTATTATATACTAAAGAAAAGAAAATGTGATATTAAAAACAACGATCTTCCCTCCTTTCTCTTCTTTTGAACATTTGCAAAGACATTGTTTTCATTTCTTTTTACTGGAATTTAATTTTCGATAGAAACATTAAATTATTCCACGGATTATCTTCAATTTGTGGCTCAATCACTGCAGCTAAAATGGAAAATCTCAATCAGCCAGACAGTTCTTGTAGTGTAATAATGTTGTGCTCATATACATTTAAATATTTGCGTAGTTTTTAAAATACAAAATGATTGTAATAATACTTTTATATTTAATATAATTTTTTTTTTCTTTTAGTGTTCCAGAGTTTAACTGCCTTATTCAGATTTATGTGCATTAGTTATAATGAGGTAAGTATCATTCTTGAGACCGTGTTAATCAATTAAAACAGGGATGGCCAAATCGTGACGCATGAGCCAAGCTTGGTGCATTGGATGATTTCAAGTGACACATCTTATCCTTGGGCCTATTTATTGTTTTGAGAAAGACTGATGACTTTCAAAATGATTCTGTGACCGGAAATATTTTATTTCTTATGATTTATGATGCTACTTCAAAAGGAAGCATTTGTACATTTCGAGATACGCTGTCATCAAAAATCGAAAACAATCTGTGATCCCCCTTCTAAATACCCGAAAAAATAATTCTAGAATTATCCTTTTTAGATTTAGATAGTTTCGATCTCATGTTTACACGTTATTACTTTTCTTCTTCTAAATCCTGCCCTTATCCATATTTTTCAACTCTATGGATGAACTTGGGAAGTAAAAAGGTGCTTGAGATGTTTAGCTTATGTGAACTCGTCTATGGAAAGAAATAAAATTAAAAAAAAAATCATTTGCTAAAAGCTTGGCCATCCCTGAATTAAAATCTCTTTGGCTCAAGGCATGTGTTTAATTTCGAGAATGATGATACTAAAAACTCGGCACAATTTAATTTAAAACACGACAGTTTATTTAACTGTGTTAAAATTCACCAATTAAAATACAATTTTACGAACGATCGAGTAGGTGACTCCCAAGAACCCGAACATTTTCACACGAAACCATGCGACAACTGAACTATTTATACAAGCAGTCTAGGGTTGTAGTTAGGCGATGTAAAACTCGCCATCTCATCAAAACATATGAGATGGCGAAAGCTTGCCAACTCACCAACAGCATGTTTAACAAGTTCTTATAGAGAAATTATACTGTCGCAGGTTAAAAAAGATTTAAGGTTAATCATGTAAAATGCTTCAAAATAAATGAAATATTTTTAAAAAAATTATATTAGTTAATATGTCTAAAAATATTTTTTTTTCTTTAAAGTGTGAATTTGACTACCAATGTAATTATTAATCTTATTATTTTATTTTTCTCTGCTCGTTATTTTTAAATGTTTTTATCATATGCTATTTTAAAAATAGAAAGAAATTCAGTAAAAGATCAAATTGAGTAAATAAGGTCAGTTAAGTAAAATGAGTCAAAAGACCATTATTAATTGCCTAAAAAATGTTTAAGCTTGCATCGCTAATAAATTATTACAAATTTTGATGTTATTCAAAAATATGTATACGTCCTTTTGAACTTCAGTAAAATCTAGGAACTGTAATCATGCTTCTCTTTGCACGAAATCTCTAATAAAAAGTTCTTTACACAACCGTGTTCAAAAAGTACACAAAAAGTATCAATTTATTTGTCAAAAGTTACTGTATCTTCTGCAAAGCAATCTGCTCTGGCAGCACTGCACTTCTGCCAACGTTTTCTCCAATCATCAAAACATGCCTTCAAATCATTCAAGTGCCTTTAGAGTTCGCAGGAGATTTTCTTATGTCGAATTAATGGACTTTAAACGGTGACCACGAAGAGACAATTTCAACAGTGCAGGAAAGAGTGGTGCCATATCAGGTGAATACTAACCTTGCGAAAGGTGCATCCGTTGAGTGTTTCCTTAAAAATTCAGGAATAACCATGCACTGTCAGAAGGGCATCATCATGATGCAAAAGCCATAAATTTTCTCGTCCTATTTCAACTCATTTTCGGAAAATTGTTTCATGCAAACGGAGCAAAACACCCAAAAATCATTTTTATTGTTATCTGGTCTGTTGATAGGAATTCATAAAACAAAACACTACGGCAGTCAAAGAAAACAATTAATATTACCACATATTTGAACAACTTTGACGTGGTCTTTTTTGTCTTGTTCCCCCTACTGCTTTCAACTAGTGTTGTTTTTGAGAGACATCTGTCTTTAAAAGCTTTTGATAAAATATCAAATTTTTTAGAAGACATTTCATTTTGAAAATCAAATTGAATAAGTGTTATTTACTCAATAACATTCACCATTTTGGAAAATTAACAAATTTTTTTCTGCTTAAAAACAAATTTCAGACTGAAAAATGAAATAAAATCCTGACTGTTGCCAAAGGTTTATGGAGAGCGTAAAGTGTCTGTTAAAAATTG
Organism: Cheiracanthium punctorium; assembly: GCA_038373885.1. Classification (NCBI taxonomy): domain Eukaryota; kingdom Metazoa; phylum Arthropoda; class Arachnida; order Araneae; family Cheiracanthiidae; genus Cheiracanthium; species Cheiracanthium punctorium. Next base: position 444,551 of record JAWZYV010018244.1, on the reverse strand, counting down.
CATATCTATAAATTTAAGACATATAATATTAAAATTGCAGACGATATCTATAAATAAAGATATGTGAAGTAAAGGGAAGTGGTCGCCCACACTCCCTGAAAGGCAAAGTTCAAAATATCCTGAAATTGATTTTTTAGGTATTCGCGAGCGTTAGTTTTACAGCAAGAAATTTGTGGATATCTTTTTTTTTTTCTTTCTTTCTTTCTTTGAGACATGATAACGCGTGATCATTTGATGAAAAAAGAGCGTTTTGCCCCCTACCCACCACAAGTTACAAATTTCGAAAAACCATCGAGAAACTACGTTACAAATCTCACATACATGCCAAATTTCGTATAACAAGTTTCGATATTCTCGGCTTGACGAAATATTCACATACAAAGAAAAGGCATTACTTTCTGGGCCTCCCAATTATTTTGACATTTTAATTGTTTCTACAGACTGTTATTTTATTATTTTTGTCAGAATTCGACTATTTTTTTTTTTTCGTGTGTGTATGTGGTCAGTTTTTTTATCTTCTCCATCTTTTGTCAATGCATGAATATCAGTGCATATTATTGCTCTAGAGATAATGTGAAAAGTAAATTTTAAAAATCCCTTTATCGTAATTTATATGAATTAATTAATTTATTCATTTATACGATCAATATTTTTTCATTTTTGTAACCTGAAAAATAACTTTATATTTTTGTACCTTTTAATTAGTAAATATATTTTAATTAAAGTTCAACTAGCCAAAAAATACTTTAGATGTATAAATAAATAATTTTTTAAAAATATGTCTGGATAAAGCAAGTAATCAGTTTATTAGTTGTTATTAGGATCATAACCTTAAAGAAAGCGCATGAATACTGACTTACACCTTCATTACATTACATTTAAAGAAAAAGCTCATGTCTAAATTCAGGAATCTGAAGTGTGCAACCACATTAAACATAATATTTTTTACATTTATTCTTTCTAATGACATTTATAGGTGCCCGCTCTACTGAAGATGATAGGTCCAGACGTAGAATCGTTCAAAGGACTTTCTCCAAGGGTTGATCCCATAGTGGAAGAGATTCAAGTCAAAATGAGAGTTTCTCGTGCTTAATTTATACTTTTATTTGTACTAATTTCTCAATAAATGTTGTTTACAAAAGTCTACTTGTACTTCCCTTATCATTTGTTTAGGGACAAATATCATACGAAACCATACAGAACTCTGTATAGAATACAATTTCATTTCTTTAACATTTTCTAACGACTGAGCTGAAATTTACTGATGAAATCTTAGCTATCAATACATGAATGAATCATAAAAAGTTTCAAATTAATCTGATTACGGATTTTTTCAAGGCCCCTGCTAAAATTTGATAGATGAAAAATAACGGCTTTTAAATACTACACAAGAAAGAATGCATTGTTTATAAGTAGCTATGGCTATTTTCATGAATGCATTTGTTGTCGCCAACATGAAAATTGGCAATATTATTTGACACCATTAATTCGAAATTTTTCATCATCCTATAGGGAAATAGTAGAAAAATCTAGCAATCGCTATAACCGGATTGTTCGGGCCCCTACTAAAAGGCGATAGCAGGAACAAAATAGATTCGTTAAATACTGGTTGAAGGGAAGAGTGATTAGATAATGAAACAGTCCTGTGGCTTTTTAGTAAAAGTATTTAATTTCAAGTTACTAGCTATTGCAAGTGAGATAGACGTCGTTTTGATGTCGTGAGTTAAAAAATGTTTGAGAGATCCAGCAAATTAAGAGGCTGTAATGAAAAAAATACGTCACACTTGAAATAATTCTGTAATTTGTGTATATTTTATTCATGATTTGCTCCATTGCGCGAATGTGAAACTTTTAACATAAGACTGTTTTATAAAAAGTCCTTTTTTAACAACGAATTCATTTCAGGGCATAAGTGCACTCACGGAGTGAGCTATCGGGAGAGGGGAGGGGTAAAGCCCATCTAAATATATAGAAATAAAAGTGAATATCTCTATCAAATAGAAAAGAAAAGTAAAGACACCTCAAAAAATCCGACATCAGAAGACATCTAATCAGAGTCGTCTGATGTCAGATTCCTCCGTGACACAGGGAGCTAACGCAAGTGAGCATGTGCGGCTGTGTTTTACGATTTGCGAATGCAAAAAAAGCAACCTTTTAGCAGCAAAATAATTCTTATTCATGTCAATAAAAAATACACTCAATACATTTCATTTTTGTCCACTTATCACAAATAATTAAACATCATTTCCACGAATCCCATGTCAAGCTGTATCGACAGCAGTTCATCCGGAACGACACTTGTGTAAATGCGTTAACCCCCTGCACTGAACAGAGTTCTAACTTGAATTTATGTTACGTCTGGAGAAAATCACCCCAAACTCCAGACCGTTAGATCGACATCCACGCGGTAGGTCCACAAACGTGGGGCTTTCACATTTCAGCCATCTACCATGTTTAGAGTCTTGTCCACTCGCTCATGGTGGGGGCCGAGAGCTCTAGCCCAGATATATATCCTTACGATGCTGATACATATGCTATATGTGGATGAGACAGAGACATGCATCCTTCACCCTTTGAAGCGCAACCATTTACTTAGTGCTGAAAAAGGGGCAGCCGTTGCCATCGCTCAATTTAACTACCAGCAAAATGGCGGTCGATTGAATCGTTCATCACATGCCACAGATCTAGAGACCCTCTTTTTTTTTTTTTTTTTTTTGGACAAAGCAAGCTGTGCGGTGTGCGCGTAGGTGTTAATATTGATCAATGGTCAAATGTTTTGATAAAACGACTTAAAATGGATAGTTAAAAAAATCTCTTCAATGAAATGACTTGTAATAAAACTATCGTGTTGCCTTTACAATAAAATAAAGAAAAATGCAAGTAAAATAATCGGCTGCACACTGATTCAAAATATCCAGTTTAAAATCCAATCTTCAGCTTATACTACACTCATGTCCATAAATTAAGGATAATGAAGTTCAGGCAAAGAAAGAGAAAGAAGCAAAACAAATTTGACTTATTTGTAAAGTCTATTTATTAAACAAAAAGTAAAGAGCAAAAAAGATGCTACATGTTTGACATCTATATCTTTATTATTATTTATTATTATCTTTTTATTATTATTATTATATAAATAAAACACAGTGTAAACTCTCCGTTTGTCTGTCTGTGTCTCGCGTAGCTCCGAAACGGGTGATCGTAGACCTGCCAAATTTTGTACGGAAATTCTCCAAGACGGGTCTCGACACACCTCCAAGCGATTTTTTCGAAATTCGAATTAGAAAATGTTTTGTTTTATGTTTTGTCCGATTTTTAGCGATTTTTCTTGCGTAATACATAATAACGCCGGTAATTGCACTCGCAAGAAAACGATATTTACATCATCGTATAGAGGAGAAAATTTTCTTTTAAAAACTGTTTGTACGGACTGTGTAACATAATTTGCAGATTTTTGGGAATTTTTCAAATAAAACGCTGACTTTCGTATTTGACGCTGACTTTCGTAAAATATTTTTAAAACTGCTGCATCTTGAATTCTATCTGTCATAACTTTTTTATATTTGGGCAAAAAACGGAGCACACAATTCTCCCACTTTTAAAAGAAGAACGGAGGAAAAATATAAATTAGGAGAATTTTTACGAATTTTTAAGTAAAGAAGGATTTTCATTTCAGTAGCACCTGCTTATGAGTTTCGGTTTGATATCTTGCGGTTTGGTTGTCATGGATACAGTAACAATGATTAAAATTGCCAGTTGAAAAAAATAAATAAAAACGGGTCCCGCGAGCAGACGATTTCTTTGCTTGGCTCGATTTCCTTTTATAAATACTGGATTTATTTGCGAGAAGAAAAATTAAACTGAGAAAAACAATTTTAAAGCCTTTATAAATAGCGCAGTCTTATCTCTTATCTCTTTTCTTTTTGTAAAGGGTTGCAAGAGAGGGTGACGTATTTTTTAAATAAAAAAAATCTGATGTGTCCAACACATGACTTCCTTGCACGTCTATTAAATCAAAAATATTTTCTACGCACTTCCTCTAAACTTATTTGTTTGAAAGAGATAAAATATCAATAATAGTAAAGTTTAGCGATTTCTAGCCAAATACTTCGATATCGCCAAGCTGAGTTCAATTTGAAAGATTTCCTTCTGACACTTTATTTCGCAATATTTCACCAAAAGCCGACAAACTTGAGATAGTTTGCGAGATTTGGGGGATAGCCAAAGTAGTCATTGACCACAGACTTTCAATGAATTGAATGCATCCATACACCTTAATGTATTTAAAGTCATTTGGCTCTGTAAATAAATTCCCAGTCGATTGCTGTCAAAAAAGATATTGAAAACAGTTAGATATTATAATATAGCTCTAAATACGAAATTTCAAAATTCTACGGGTTAAAGTTTCAGAGTTATACAAAATACGAAATAATTTTTGGCGCCAAATTTGGCGATATTTCGGCGAAACGCGTCAATGTCGACGACATTTGGCGAGATTTTAAGCATGGGCGACAATGACAGATTATCGCCAAATTTGGCGATATTTCGCCAAAACTCGCCAAGAACGATGACAAATGGCGATACTTTGGGCATGGACCAAATGACTGACTATCGCCAAATTTGGCGACATTTCGGAAAAACTCGCCAAGGTAGAGGACAGACGGCGAGATTTTGGGCATGGACCAAACAATGACTGTCTACAATTGTATTATATTGAAGATGTCCATAGACATTAAAGTACTGAAATTCTTTTCGGTCGTCCTGTAAATAAACTCTCCAGTAGATTGGAACCAAAAATCGAGATGCACAAGTAGATGTTACAACAATCTTATATATGAAATTTCATAATAGTTTTTGAGATTTGAGAGTTAAATATGCACACACGTACACCAAAAGTCGCCAAGCTTGGCGACTTTTGGCATAGTTCTTGAGGGAGGCACGTGACCGTGGTCGGGCCATTACCTAACTTATGTGGTAGGACGGTATTGTGCTTGAAATGGATGAATGCCCCTAAAATTGCCATTGACCGTAATGTATTGGAAATCTTTTGAGTGTTCCTGTAGCAGAACTTTAAATGATAAAGACACTTTTTTAAATGGAGAAATTCATTTTCTAACTCTTTACAGCATATATCACTTCTGAGTCGTTTGAAATAGCCCAATACCTCTAAAAAACGCTTTGATGACTTTCGGCCCATAGAGCGTAATGTATTTCGAATCTTTTGGGCGGTTCTGTAGATAAACTATACAGTCGAATGGAACCGAAAGGGGAGGTGCACAACTAGATGTTACAGCAATCCTAAATATAAAGTTTCAGCATTCTACGCCTAATAGTTTTTGAGATATGCGAGTTTAATGAATTTCGGACCATTGAGCGTAATGTATTTCGAATGTTTTGGGCGGTCCTGTAGATTAACTATCCAGTCGAATGGAACCAAAAGGGGAGGTGCACAACTAGATGTTACAACTATCCAAAATATGAAGTTTCGACATTCTACGCCTAATAGTTTTTGAGATATGCGAGTTTAATGAATTTCGGCCCATTGAGCGTAATGTATTTCGAATGTTTTGGGCGGTCCTGTAGATAAACTATCCAGTCGAATGGAACCAAAAGGGGAGGTGCACAACTAGATGCTACAACTATCCAAAATATGAAGTTTCGACATTCTACGGTTAATAGTTTTTGAGTTAGGCGAGTTCAATGAATTTCGGCCCATAGAGCGTAATGTATTTCGAATCTTTTGGGCGGTCCTGTACATAAACTATACATTCGATTGCGACCAAAAGGGGAGGTGCACAACTAGATCATAGAACAATCCTAAATATCAAATCTCAACTTTCTACGACCAATAGTTTTTGAGATATGCGAGTTACATACATACGTACGTACGTACAGACGGCATGGAAAAACTGACCACAATAGACTCGCCGCTGGTCAAAATGAGTTGCAGACGCCTTAATATGATCGTGCATGCTAGCCTACGATGAGATGCATCGAAAAAATTCTTAAAATTAAATTTAGAGGTACTCAAAATCGGTTTTTTTGTCGAAATTTGGCCCCCAAAATTTTTCGGGATCACATTACTTCCTTATACTACGTACAAGGAAGTAAAATTGTCCATTTCATGTAGTGTCTGAGGTATTTAACGCTAAAAGGTGAACCTAAAAGACAGCATGTCTGAGGAAATAAGACATTTTGAAAGTGAGAAGCTCACTGCAAACGGTCCATTTTCACTTTTTTGATACCGAATGACGCTGACATAGTTTTTTTTTTTTTTTTTGGTGTGTGTGTCATTATATTGCAATGATCTTAGGTTATTACATATATGACGCAAATTTTAAGTCAAGAGTGAAATAATTTTGCTTTTTCTAGATTCCACATCACTGGAATTTATTCGAATTACACATGTGAGGAAATTTTTCGTTTCCTACCGTGCGAAGAACGGGCACGCAGCTAGTAATTAATAAAAATTGCAAGTTTTACTCCCTTGACAAAATTTCAAAAAAGAACCTATTTACAAAAAACAGTATAACATGGTTAGTAGGATGGTTAATACGGAGTATGTCTCCCGAACGATGCAATACAGGCCTGACAACGCCTAGGCATGCTGAGTATCAAATGATCAATCTGATCTTGGGGAATATTACACCACTCATCAAGCAATGCACTCCGAAGTTCCGGTAGACAGGTGGGAGGGGGTTGGCGGGCTGCAATTCGTCGGCCAAGCATATCCCACACATGCTCTATTGGATTCAAGTCCGGTGAGTATGCTGGCCAATCCATACGGGTGATATCCTCCGATTGAAGGCATTCGTCTACAATGTCTGCACGGTGAGGACGGGCGTTGTCATCCATAAACACAAATTCAACACCCATGGCGTCCCGAAACAAACGTACATGTTGTTCCAGAATGACATCCCGATAGATGTGGCCTGTCATCGTTACACTCTGAACATGCAGGTCAGTTCTGGAACCAAGAATAATTTCTCCCCAAACGAGCCATCCTGCACCACCGTAACGGTGTCTTTCAATGGTGTTCTCTTGGTGGTAACGGGTACCTGGCGCTCTCCAGATGAATGTCCGGCGAGAATCAGACTCCAAACTAAACCTGGACTCGTCGGAAAATATCACACAAGACCGCTGTTGCGGTGTCCACAATGCATGCTCTCTACTCCAGGTTAATCGCAGGCGACAGTGAGTTGCGGTAAGTGGAACACATCTGACAGGCCTACGAGCATATAGACCAATGTGCCCTAAGCGTCTGTACACGGTCTGCCTTGAAACTGTCGTACCGGTAGCTGAAGAGAGCTGACGAGACAGGTCTGATGCTGTACTTCGTCTGTTTCTTTTGGCAGTAACTGCCAAATAGCGGTCCTCATTCGGCGTTGTAACTCGGGGGCGACCTGTGCTGTAACGTCTACTCACATTACCATCATCTTGGAATCGTTGCCAAAGCCTGGAGATGACACTCTGGACGATTCCAAGTTCCTCGGATACTTCCAGCTGGGTACGTCCACATTCCAGTCGTCCGATAATTTTGCCACGTAAAACATCATCCAAATGCCTCCTTTGTGCCATAACTATGCGGTTTTTGCACTGAAAGGCTTTCACAGCGCTTGTGAACAATTTTACTTCTTTGCCACCATTCCTTATATACCCCTCTCTTACACTCTCGTCATTGTGACGTACCATCCACGCCATCTGGTGGTTTCCTGTAATTTGCATATTCTTCTTCAAGATGTGTGTAATCATTCCACAGGTGAAATTTTATTTTAGAGATCAAGTTATGTGTGATTCTGAATTATCCTTAATTTATGGACATGAGTGTATATAATAAAGATTTATATCGTGGATCTCCATCAGGCGTAAATGTGAATACTGTCGTATTAAAAAGTTCAGTAACACAACGAAAGACATGTTACATAAAATGAACGGAGAAACATCCGAGTTGTACTTTCGAGAAGTGACGCTGCAAAAGTTATTTTAATCGTGCGAAAAAGTTCATTAGTCTGCAGTTAATCTAAATTTAAAATAATTAGCTTTCAACCGACTTGGCAAGCGTTCGAATCATTTAAGAGGTTAGTGACGGATTAGCCTTATCGCAGTTTCTATGCCGATTCTCGCGCGCCTGATTGCTACATTACATATTAAATCTATTTACTACATGACACAGCACTTTTCGTTCGTTTTCTTCTTAAAATTAATTTTCAGTTGAAACACTGAAAAAAAAAGCATTTCGAATATTAAGAAAATTTATATCGTGTTTAATGGGTATTTTTATCATGCAATAGTAATTGGGGAAAAAAATTAGAAATTATTTACTTAAAAAACAAACTTCATAATTAATTTCATTAGTTGCTTATCTGACTAACTGAAGTAAGTGATAATTTCTCAATTTTTTTCTTTCTTTTTTTAACGTTCAAAAGGTGTTTTTTTTTTTTAATATATGAATTTTGGGGTGAAAAAATGGAGAATATCTATCAAAAATGAGTTTTACTATTAGTGTTACTGACAACACCTCTTATTTAGGTTGTATTTTAGATAAACGTAAACTGGAACGAGCATGTGAACCGAATTATAACGGAAAGGTGGAACACAGGGTTCCACTGTTGAAACGTCTGAACGGATGCAAGTGGGGTTGTGGTAGAAATACTCTCCTCGCTTGTTGCAAAATATGTATCAAGCGTCACCTCTTTTCCTATTATAATGAGGTCCTTCCTTCAGCTTCTGATTCTACTATTAATAAATTAAAACGAAGTCAAAATCAAGCTATGCGTTTAATCACTGGAGCAGTTAAGTCCACTGCTATTGCAGTCATGCGGCTTTTGAACAAGCTTCGACCAACACGAAACATTCAGAAATTCCAGAATCCTTCTGCAAAAGCTGTATAGGCTTCCTCCCAACTCCTATTGGAGGGACTACGATTACAAAAGCCTGAGAAACCTTAAGAAACAACATGCGGTTTTAACAAAATTTGCTTAGAGGAAATCGACATTATCCGCGAGGTTGAGTTTCTAGTAGCTGCTCCCTTGACTTCTGTGATCGCCGTGTGTTTCTCGATCTGGACCAACCGATTGATAAACAGAACATGAACGATTCTCATATCCGGGCTATTGCTCTTTCTACTACTGAAAATAGATTTCCTGTTACTGATTGGACTTACGTCTTCACAGATGGTTCAATGTTTTAGAGTTGTTATGGTGCTGGCGCTTTTTTTTTTTTTTATTTCTTGTGAGCACTTTGCTTTCTACAAAGCCGTTGGAAGTGATACTTGCAAATTTCGATGGAGAACTAGAGTCTATTTTTATTGCCCTGAAACAAGTTGAAACGAAGCCTTAAACAACTCTTAAGAGGTTAAAACAAGTCTTAAAACGAAAATTCACTAACGTAGTTATCTTATCAGCCGACCAAGATGTATGGTGGGTAAAGCACCGTACTCCGGTTTCAGGTTCAATTCCCGGGGTACGATCTCCGACTGGGCGTGGCTGTCATGTCCGTCCCTTCATAGGGGGCGACAATGGTCCATCTACTAGGTGCCCCATAATAGAAACCATCAATTCCAGCCTGTTGTGGTCAAAGCCTTCAAGGCAAAGGCTGGCCATTAAGAAAAAAAAAAGTTATATTATTAGATTCCAAGGCTGTACTTCAGGCCATCTCCAGTAATAAGACCATGTAATTCTAAACTTGAAATTTGTACACTTATGTTTAGCGCAAAATTATGCAAAGTGATTTATTACATAAGTATAGAGACCTTTTGTTCATGTAAAATAGTCTTTCCCATTTAAAAATATTTTTTTCCCTTTTTTATAAGGTTTTGTTTGTCCCGTCTGCTACTTATAGACATGGCATTTCAAAAAACAAAAATTGATAAGTCTAAATAATTCCACAAGAACATGAAAAGAGACATTAATTTAGACTGAAAAATTATGATCTAACTTAAGAAATTGAATAAACAAATAAATAAACATATTTTGTACAACTAATTAAGGTACATCCTTCGAAAAAAAGTATTCCAGTAAGAGATAAATTTCCTATTTTATATTTGTGAATAATAATTGAGTTTTTGAAAAACGCACAATTTGACAGAAATATGAAAAGTCAAATTTATACATAGCCTAATTCATATTCTATGATAAATAATTTTTAATATACGAAACCAACGCAGGAAATTTCTCTCTTACTTAAATACTTTTTTTGGAATAAAAATATTTATCACAATTAGGTTTTTGCCTTTACAGTCAAATGCAATTTAAAATAATGTTAGAAGCAAGCATGGCATCAATGTCCGGACATCTGTATTTAGTTATCAAAAATCTAGTATTTTTCTTGAAACCTTATAAAAACTTTTTCATAATGTAGTTTCAACTCTATTTCAAAATATTAAAGCATGTCAAGGCAGAAATTTTAGTTTTGGGGGCTCAATTCTGCTTTAATACGGTTTACGTTCTATGATTCGGACAGCTATATTTCAGTATCTTCTCTACTCATATCTTTTTTAAAAAAAATTTACTAAATAGTGTGTTTTTTAATCTATTCTTTCAGTACTGGCTAATGATAAATGATAAAAAGAAAAATCTTTTAAATTTTCTCATAACTTGTAAAATTGTAATATATATATGTATATATATATATTTATACACTGCTCAAAACAATTAAAGGATATTGTAAGTTCTATATAAAATAAAGATATAAGCGAAATTTTTTTTGCCGAAAATGGAAGAAGAGAATCACAAATGCAAATTTTTCTGATTTTCAAACTGTGGAGTATGCTAATTTTGAGTTCGACGTCAAAAACGTCGAATCAGCGGCAGCGAATGAAATTGGACTTTCAACTGAATAAAAGACAATGAAGACAAGGATGATCGTCATTCAGTGACTGCTTTGTTTCGATGAGTACGATGTCTCAGCGAAGTCATTTAACCGATTCAGAAGCTTGGAGAGTTGTCGGTAGGTTAGAAGGGGGCCAAACTCAAGCCGAAGTAGCGCAAGCCATTGGAGTGCCACAAAGTGTGATTTCCAGGATCTGGAACCGGTTTTTGGTGACTGGAAGTGCAGGCCGAAGACCAGGGCAAGGTCGTAGACGGGCAAAAACGCCTAATGCAGATCGTTATTTAGTGTTAACGGCTCGGAGACACCGGAATATGAACTCCAACAACACCTTCGCTCGGCTACTGGCACCACGGTTTCAACTCAGACTGTCCGAAACCGGCTCCATGGTGTAAGTCTGTATGCTCGGCGACCGATGGTATGTGTTAGACTAACATCAAGGCATCGTCGCGACCGCAGGGAGTGGGAAACAGAGCATGTGAACTGGAGGAGAAATGAATGGAGCAATGTTCTTTTTTCTGACGAGTCCCGTTTTTCAGTTCATCCTGATAATAGGCGTATTTTCATCTGGAGGGACCGTGGCAGTAGGAATAATCCTGCGTTCGTGCACGAAAGTGTCAGCTTTGGCGGTGGTAGAGTGTTGGTGTATGGTGGCATCTCCATTGACGGGCGCAGAGACCTCTACATCATTCGAGATGGACCTCTGACTGGTCGCCGATATAGGGATGAGATCCTCAGACATCTATAGAACTGTTTCAACTACGTCATTATCACTACGTCACACCTTAGCAACCAACTTTTTTTGGTCAAACATTCGTTCATTTGAGAATGGTCATTGGCCGAAAACGTGTCTTTGTATCCCTAAATATCCGAGTTGACCTACAAAAAAATTTCAGTGACGACACGTGAAAATACTCTATTGTAGTCCCTTACGCTGCAGCAATCGGAGATGACTTCATTTTAATGGACTATACTGAAGGCCCCATCGTGCTAACCTGGTGGAGGGTTTCCTTTTCGAGGACGGAATCGTACGAATGGAATGGCCAGCGTGTTGTCCAGACATGAATCCAATAGAGCACGTTTGGGACGCTCTAGGAAGACGAGTTGGTGGCCGCCAACCACCCCCACAACTCTCCAAGAACTGGAAAGAGCTCTTCTGGAAGAGTGGGACAGAATACCCCTACTCGTGATTAATAGCTTTATTGACTCCATGCCTCAAAGGTGTTCAACGTTGCTGGCCGTCAGTGAAAACCATACCCCCTACTGAAAATGATTTCCTTTGAAGAAAACACCTTTTCTTATTCTTTTTTTCTCATATAAGCTACTACGTCTGTCGACCATGTATCAATCAGCTAAAAAGTTTCCCAGCCACAAGATCCACCTAAAACCGCAATATCCTTTAATTGTTTTGAGCAGTGTATATATATATATATATATTAGACACATATAGCAAATGGCACAGAATTTTGAAAATGACCCATAAATCTGGAAGCTTTTGACTCGGAGACAGTTTTTCAGTTCAGAGAAGAGATGAACATCATTCGATGCTGGTGACCACCAGGGACCTAAGAGGACCTTCGAAGTATCAAAGTAACGTTCAGGTTCAACTCTGTCTCAATCGCAGAATACAACGTTCTAAAAAACAAGGATCAGAAAGTTGGTTTACCGATGAGACAAATGCGTAGTGGCGTAGCCAAGAAGGGCAGGTTAGCCCCCCCCCCTCACCCGAAATCAGTGAGACAGACACGGGAAAAAGGGATCTTATCCATATTTTTTATTGATAAACACACACACACACACACACATATATATATATATATATTGGACACCACCCACCCCGCGAAAGAAAATTCTGGCTACGCCACTGCAAGTGTGTAAAATTTTATTAGCGATTATGCTGGAAAATAAACACGGGCGTAGCTATAGCTTTCATATAGGAGAAGTCCAGCTAAGGGACTGGGGTCCATTCTTACTGCAAAATTTGATTTACAGTAAAATTTATTGTAAATCAAATTTTGCAGTAAGAATGGACCCCAGTCCCTTAGCTGGACTTCTCCTATATGAAAGCTATAGCTACCCCGTGTTTATTTTCCAGCATAATCGCTAATAGCATTTTACAAAATATGTAAATACATATTTTGTAAAAAATTTCAATTGAGTTTCAAATTTCAATCTTCTTTATTGTAAATTTTCTTATTACTCATTAAAATATAGAGTTAACAAAAAAAAAAAAAATATTATACATTTTTAAATTAAAATTTTCAAAACTTGTATGGAATTTTTAAAAATAATTTTACCGCATAATAGTTTGAGGCACATATACAAAAGGTGGAGTATACTGCCAAAATTAGCGTTTTTGCGAGGACGCGGGGGGGTGGGTTCCAGACTTTCGAAACAACTCCTAATATACGTCCATGAAAATAAACATATTTTTACTTAACACTTAGTAACAAATTAATATTTCTACTTTAAACACTTTCCAACAAGGTTGAAAAGATTAAATATATTGAGTGTAGACATTTTTTTGTCAAAAGTTTTTTCTAGCGCCCGTCGTAATTGCCTCCAGTCGAACTCGAACTTCGACTGTCCGAACTAGTTTGAGAGATATCAGATATTATTTTCGATGGAAAGTTTCATCTTGTAATCCTTAATATCAATTTTGTTTCATTTCAAATACCAGAATATCTGGTATTTGAAATGAAACAAAATTGATATTAAGGATTACAAGATGAAACTTTCCATCGAAAATAATATCTGTATAGTTAAAAGTTTTTCTAAAGGAGCACTCAAAATAATTTCAATACGGTCAATGGCAGTTTAGAAAGAAGCATCTACACTCATGTCCATAAATTAAGGATAATGAAGTTCAGGCAAAGAAAGAGAAAGAAGCAAAACAAATTTGACTTATTTCTAAAGTCTATTTATTAAACAAAAAGTAAAGAGCAAAAAAGATGCTATATGTTTGACATAATTAATAAAAATTGCAAGTTTTACTCCCTTGACCAAATTTTAAAAAAGAACCTATTTACAAAAAACAGTATAACATGGTTAGTAGGATGGTTAATACGGAGTATGTCTCCCGGACGATGCAATACATGCCTGACAACGCCTAGGCATGCTGAGTATCAAATGATCAATCTGATCTTGGGGAATATTACACCACTCATCAAGCAATGCACTCCGAAGTTCCGGTAGATAGGTGGGAGGGGGTTGACGGGCTACAATTCGTCGGCCAAGCATATTCCACACATGCTCTATTGGATTCAAGTCCGGTGAGTATGCTGGCCAATGCATACGGGTGATATCCTCCGATTGAAGGCATTCGTCTACAATGTTTGCACGGTGAGGACGGGCGTTGTCATCCATAAACACAAATTCAGCACCCATGGCGCCCCGAAACAAACGTACATGTTGTTCCAGAATGACATCCCGATAGATGTGGCCTGTCATCGTTACACTCTGAACATGCAGGTCAGTTCTGGAACCAAGAATAATTCCTCCCCAAACGAGCCATCCTGCACCACCGTAACGGTGTCTTTCAATGGTGTTCTCTTGGTGGTAACGGGTACCTGGCGCTCTCCAGATGAATGTCCGGCGAGAGTCAGACTCCAAACTAAACCTGGACTCGTCGGAAAACATCACACAAGACCACTGTTGCGGTGTCCACAATGCATGCGCTCTACTCCAGGTTAATCGCAGGCGACAGTGAGTTGCGGTAAGTGGAACACATCTGACAGGCCTACGAGCATATAGACCAATGTGCCCTAAGCGACTGTACACGGTCTGCCTTGAAACTGTCGTACCGGTAGCTGAAGAGAGCTGACGAGACAGGTCTGATGCTGTACTCCGTCTGTTTCTTTTGGCAGTAACTGCCAAATAGCGGTCCTCATTCGGCGTTGTAACTCGGGGGCGACCTGTGCTGTAACGTCTACTCATATTACCATCATCTTGGAATCGTTGCCAAAGCCTGTAGATGACACTCTGGGCGATTCCAAGCTCCTCGGATACTTCCAGCTGGGTACGTCCACATTCCAGTCGTCCGATAATTCTGCCACGTAAAACATCATCCAAATGCCTCCTTTGTGCCATAACTATGCGGTTTTTGCACTGAAAGGCTTTCACAGCGCTTGTGAACAATTTTACTTCTTTGCCACCATTCCTTATATACCCCTCTCTTACACTCTCGTCATTGTGACGTACCATCCACACCATCAGGTGGTTTCCTGTAATTTGCATATTCTTCTTCAAGATGTGTGTAATCATTCCACAGGTGAAATTTTTATTTTAGAGATCAAGTTATGTGTGATTCTGAATTATCCTTAATTTATGGACATGAGTGTATTTAAAGCACAGAATAATATCCTCAATATGATTAGCTAATAATCCGACAACGATCGTGTACCTCTCTCAAAAGTTGCGCCAAAAGATGCCAATGTTGGCAACTTTTGCGATAAATTGCCAAATAGGGTGCGAAAAAAATTGCTTTAAAAATGAACCGAACTTAGCGATATTTTCATTATGTGGCAATAAATCGAAAAACATGCTTGCGTATTATACCGACGGTCATTAACGCCAAACTATTTTTTCCTGAATTTGCTGGCAAACTGTTGCCAACCGTATTCCGAACCATCAATAATTTCATGTGTCCGGCATTTATCTTGGCGGACCTACGGGATAATACGTAAGTACCTCGAAAAATATCTAATGTGATTATATTAAGCTATGACGATTTCATTGGGAATTTTGAAAATTCGTTATTCGCGCTGTAATTAACCTATTTAGTGTATTGTGTTTTGTTAAGGAATGGCTAAGGGCTATCTGCCTAGGAGTGGGAGGAATTTCTCCGACCAACGAAAATCCGTTAATGCATTACAACCCGAAACTGGTTAATGGATTTACATGGAACAAAATAGAAATCTTTGAATCTTTAGCGTGTGGGAAATAAATTTAGACTGCTAACCCTTAAAAGAATAAATTTCTCTCTCTCCGTGTTCGTCCGATACCGTTATGTTGTATAAAAAGAATATTTATGTTTTTAACTTACCAGCGAGAGGTCTTAATGATTTCGGTTTATTTGTCTGTTTTGTTGTCCACCCGTCCAGTCTTCTAACTGCTGTAAATATGCATCGATTTTGCGAAATTTATGTTTTTTCTATGTGAAATACCAGGTACCTTATTGAAAATGGTGTAAGTAGCATTTTTAGTTCTTTTACGGGATCTAAGGAAAAAAAAACTATTTCTCTCATATTATGTACAGTTATGTGGGGATCAATGTTTTCAGCGAGCTCTAGCTCTGTAGCCGCCTCACCGTGGCTCAGTGGTTATACTACTTAAAATGGTAGACGGCTGAAGTGTGAAGGTCTCGGGTTCGGGTCCCATCGCGCGGCTGTCGGTCTAACGGTCTGGAGTTTTGGTAGGTTTACTCCGGATGTAACTTGAATACGCGTTAGAACCCCTTAGAAAGTCCTCCTGCCAAGGCACCCCCCATTCTTGGCAGATCGCCCCAACCTAGCTTTGCCGTAATCACACAAGCAAACAAACAAACTAGAGCTGTAGCCGCTTGTCAAAGAATCAAAGTTTGCTAGTACAATTGTAGTAAATTTTGTTTTCTTTTATTTTGTGTAAATTGGTCATCGAAAAAACTGGTAGTTTTCGAAATGTAACGGAAAACTAAAAAACACTTTTTTGTTTTCGTTTTTTGTTGTGAAATCAATTATTTACATAGAACCCACGGTTGGGGGGAAAATCTCAATTTGTTACCATGAAACAATCATTTGACTGAACTTTTATAGAGCACTTCGACGAGCCAAAGCAGTGGCGTAGCGAACTTCTTTGGTGCCCCTAGTTTTCCTTTTCTATTGTTTGTGAAATCATTGTCTTAGAGACGATTTGGCGCCCCCATGCGAGCGGCTCCCGGATCATGATAGTCTCCCTCCTCACTACCCCACTCTCTGCCTCAGCTGACCGTGACCAGGACCAGAACGGCCGTTGCTATCCGGACCGACAGTGCCATTAGCTTACACGCTATTCGGAGAAATGTGTCATTTTACTTACAATGTTTTGTGCAAAAGACAAAAAATTAAAAGGATGATTCAGAGAAAAACGATAAAGCATCTTTTTACCATAAATCAAAAGATGCTGAAACGCTTCTGAATAAGATAAAGGGAATTTTTAAAATTGATGTTTGGAACGAAATGCGCTTTCTTTTAGGTCTAAATACTTATAAAATTTTCAATGCATCATTGCATAGCCTGCGGCTAATGGCACCGTCTGTCCGAATAGCCACTCCGGTCCGGACCAAGGCCAAATAAATGGTAACGAATCAGCGTGGTGTCCCCATTTCTGATGCAAAATTTGGGAATATTTTATTCGTCTCTCAAATAAACTATGCAACTCAACTAATGCATTGTTAACACATATAAAATGAAGGAAATATCATTGATTCTGTCCCAATTGCAATTTCACATTTGGCAACATTTTGGGGGCAAATCCCCCCCCCCCCCCGTAAAAAAAAAAAAAAAATCCGTCCCCAAAAAAAGGGAAATGTCATGTAATCAAATTGAACTTGTTAAGCAAATCTTCAATTTTCTAGTGAAGAGGTTAAATATAATTTAAATTCGTGTATTTAAGATCCTTTTTTCTGGGTTAATGCCGTTTTTATGATACTCTACTCAAAACAGGCATGTATTTTACTCAGTAGGGGTTGTTAAGATATAAACACAAACAACATAAAAGCACAATCTGGCCCCTAGATGGCACTACTTAGCAAGCTGGTACAATAAAGGGTTATTGTTTTGTCGATACGCTTTTAAAATTAATACAATTGTTTATACATGTACTAAATTGATTATTTTATTAAAGAGCTAAATTTAGTATGATGTATTACAAATAACTAGAGATTTTAATTTTTATTCGAATGTCTTGTTGCAATAATGTTCCGTGGTAAAGGTTGGTTTTCTAGTGGAATGTGGAAACCAAAAAATCCCCACTCATTGGAACATTTAAAGTACGTATGTTGTTAAACTACGTTTTAAATGTCCATTTTGTTTGTCCAAACTTTCATGTTCACTGATCTAAGCAACTAAGTTTTTGTTCCTCTTATCTCAGAATGATTCATTTTATCTTCCGTTGACGATCGGACATTGTGTTGTTGATTTTCACAGATAAGGATTGAGGGTAACTTCTTTTTGGGGGGATTATGACAGTAGTGGAAATGAATTCCTTACTATCGTCGGCTACTTTATTTAATTTTAAACATCAAACTATTAATATTGAGCTGCAAAAAGTTAGCAAAGCTAACGAAACACTTAGTTGCCGTAATATTACGTAAGTTAAATTAACCAATTTGTTAAAGCAAGGTTACGTTGATTATTATTTTTACTAGCTGTTGTTTACTCAACAGTAAGATGAGTTTAATTGCGATGTAATTTTAAGTAAAATGGTAGAATAATTCTCATAACTGGGTACTACTTAAATATTTCAATGTAATGTTTAATTTTTCAATGTAGAAATATTTTGATATGCTGCAAAACTGAATTTTAAAAAACTGAAAACGGACTCGTGAATTATGTTATCGTGTTATATTTCATTGCTGGAAATTTTCTCCTTTACAGTTTATCAAAATAAAATTTCATCTAAATTTTTAATTCAGTAGCTTTGAAAACCCACCATAAGTGGATTTGCTTCCATTTGATTGTGATAGTTTCATTTGAGTGTTTTTAGTGATGTTTACCTGTATAAAGTATAAATGCAAAGAAATTTTTACTTGCATTTAAAAATACATTAACTTTTTTTTCGTGATCCAAAAAAATCATTTACTTAACAGATCATTCATTGGTCTTAAAACATTTTTTTTTTTTTTTTATTGTAGCAACAAGAATGAAATTAAAGGTTAATAAATTAAAACCAGATAATTTTGCATCGTTTTGGTGATGAAATCAAATGGGCAGTTGTTTTAGAACATTGGCATACTTATTAAGGGGGTTGGAGTTGGAGGTTCACTCGTCCCCCACCCCTCCCAGTAAAAGGGGAAAATTCCAGAAATTAATTTTTATATAATGATTGCACTTTTTACCATAAAGGTTACATCTCTCACCCTCCCACTCAAAAAGAAGTCTGTGGTTGCCGCTGTTGTAGAAAGTTTATTCCATAGTCCCTAAAATATCTGCATAACTAGTTAGTTTTATCTATTAAATCCTATATAGTGTTTAACATAATGTTCAATGGGGCATTTCATGAATTGTTTACTAGTGAGGGGTAAAGAAAAGTGAAATAATTTTAAATGAAAACTTCACTTTGCAATTTATTAGTAACTAGCCACCTCCAGTGACCAGTTGGTTCGCCATCTTAATAAATCTCATTTGAAGAGAATCCTGTTTCTCACCAGCTTCCTTGGCACTGAAATCTCTCAGATTCTGAATGAAATTTAAGGTACTTGCGTATTATCTGGACGGTCTGCCAAGACGAGCAATGCAACAGTTTCCCAGCACATTTGATGCAAAACTGGGAACATCATTTGGCGAAAATGACCACCAGGATAATATGTAAGTACCAAATTTGATATTAAGATGGTTGCAAACAGGGGCGGTTCTAGGCTAAGTGGTGCCCCCTGCTAACATAAAAAAAGATACTCTCTTAGTTTTTGAGTTCAAAATGGTGCCCTGATGCAATGCTTACCTTGCTTATCGTGTTGGGCTGCGCCTGGTTACAAAAATAAGATGATTTAATGATAAAAACCCACAAAAAGGTACAAATTATTTTTGTCCTATATTAATTCTGAAGAGCTTCTGGATATATTGGCTGTTATCAAAAAACAGGGAGGAAAAAAAAGAAAATTTGAAACACTTTCAGATTTTAAATATGCACTAAAGTGTATATATATTAAAAACGTATCAATCCATGTGTCTGCCCTATTTTCTTTCCTTATTCCATTAAGTTGGAAGGTGTATCATTATTCATGAGTGTAACTAAACAAAATTAAAATTGATATTTCTAACATCCTTTTTCTGGATGTAATGCAGTAGAAATAGAATGGGAAAAATGTGCACAGAAAAATGCACAATTCGAACTGAATGAAAGTTTTGAAAACTTATTCAGGTGCGTTCTTTATCCAAGTCAGGCATAGCAGACGATGAAATGATTTTATTCCTTAAAAGCTGCTTATTCTGTAAGTTTGTGCCATCTTTCGGTGTCTGTGTAAATTAAAAACTTAATTGGATTCTTTTTTCTTTATAAAAGATAGTTTTTTATATATATTATAGGAGCAGTATTTTTTTTTGTGTGTAATAAAAGGTAGCCTATATGGCAATCCAGAACTTTAACTGTCTTTATTGCAAATTTCATCCAAATCTGTCAAACCGTTTGAACATGAAAGAGTAATAAACATACATGCAAACATTGACATTTAAATATTAGTACGATTTACTACTTAATGAAAGACTTGGACTTGTTTTGGTTAAATACTGGAGTTGCACTGGTTTCTAAAATTTGTGGATCCTAGCAGGGGGTCCAGATCACCCTCCCCAACATTTCAATTTTTGTTAAAAAAAATTCTTTTTTTATAAAAACTCTGTCCTTTTGACCATTTGGACACACTCAAAATGGATATGTTCCTGGGGGTTAGACACAAGATTTATTGTTTGGGGTTTCTTGCTGATTTTTTTAGGTCCTTATTTCAGTAACAATAAAAAACAATGAAGATGCTTATTAGTTTAATGCATGGTCTTGTGTCTGTTTTAATCGAATTCTCAGTTATGTCTAAGGCCTTAAAAAATCTAATCACAAGGGTCTGGTGATTTGTAAGAAAATGAATTCCTATTTTAAAAAATGAATAAAATATGTGCTATTGTGCATCAGCTCAATCCCTGAAATACTAATGAAGTTTTTGCTTTCGTGTGATTATAAATTATTTAATGTTGCTTGTCCTTTTCTGTTGTTTTCAGGTACCTTTATCATGTTTTATATAAAAATCAAGTTGTGAATGAACAAAATAAAGGTCTTCTGGTTGAAACTTTACGGTCCATTGCGGAGATTCTCATTTGGGGGGATCAAAATGACAGTACTGTGTTTGAGTAAGTAGTTATTTTAGTAAAGAAAATTTAAAACTTGTTTGTTACAGTTGCTACAAAGCTTTCTTGGTGACATTAGGATAGGATTAGACTAAGCTTGATTACATAGTCATGATTTTGTCAACTCATATGAATATGTAAATAAATAATAACATTAGTGATCATTTATGTTTTCAATGAATATTTTTATTAATTTAGCCAGTTTTGACCACCACAATTTTGTAAGAAAAATTGTGGTGAATTTCCAAGTTCACAATAGTCTAACCTCGTTAAGATCAAAATACTTAAAATGAAATTTCTCTTAAAACAATCGACAGCCACACGACCATTAGATCATTCAGCTGTCAATCTAATGGTCTAGAGTTTTGGTCAGTTTTTTCCATATGTAGCATCAATATGCATTAGAAACCCCGAAAGTCCTCTGACTACAGGCATCCCCATCCTTAGCAGATCACCTAAGTGTAGCGTTGTCTTAACCACACAAAACATCTCTTAAGACAAAGGAAAACAGTTCCCTGGTCACATCTTGCTTTTGCTGCTTTGTTTCTAACATGAATTTTGATTAATATAAAAGATAAAATCGACGAAGACGGTGCATGTCCTATGTAAACATGGCAATAGTCGCTATTGCCAGCCAATTTGCACAATCAACAAAGCAAAGTCAAATAATTAACAAATTAAAATTGCATGTAAATTACACTGACAGAAACCTCAAATTCATAGCAAAATTATTCAAAAATATTCACCCACTGTCCATATTTAGCCTAAAAAATGCCTGCAAAATCAGCAACAGCTAACTTAAAATGGACCTTTTAACCTAAAAAACTAAATACTAGCACTAACAAAAACATCAAATATCACTTTAAAAGTGATAAAAAACCTTAAAGAAATCAAAGATTTATTAGACTTAAAGAAGCACTTACTTTTATTTTTTATTTTAGTCACTTACTTCAACATCCAGAAATGTCCCTTGTGCATGGGCGCCCATAGGAATTTTTCTAGAGGGGGGCAAACTTCAAAAATTTTTTCTAGGGGGTGGCAAATTTTTAACGAATTTAGTTCTGTTTTTGCGATTTGTTTACATCATGAGACACTAACCTAAAACTCTAGGGGGGGGGCAAGTGCCCTACCTTGCCCCCCCCCTATGGGCGCCCATGCCCTTGTGCCATCTTTGCTCTCCATGCTTTAATATTACTTCATTCTTCCACCTTCTGCTTCACACATCAGCTTAATTTATTTGTATATCTCCCTCTTTTTCTCTTTCGCCAACAACCAACATCCTTTTATTTAGCTTCATATTCACACCACATTTCTAACAAACACACACACACTTCCTTTTCACACAATAACCTATTTCATTCCTTTCCATCCATAACATGTAACAATTTCAAATTCCAAACCGAACTGACTATACATATTTCTTTGTGGTTGCCAGTCAAAACTACCACCAGCAGGGTGCTTCACTCGTCACATCTATTGCCCAAAGATAGAACCAGAATCATCAGCTAACCGCAATTGCAAACAAACATCATATGTAAACAGAGCACTGGCTTCTCCATAATAGCCATATAAAAACATTTTTGCTACCCTTTGACTTTGTCATAACAAGGTTCTACTGGAGAGTCACTTGGTGCGATTGGGAATGGATTTTCATTTTCACTTTCAGTGGCCATTTTCTACTAGAAAAATAAAACTATTTGAATAAACAAAAATTCTTTAATATAGCTTAGTTAATTGGCATCACAAATGTTTTTTTTTTTTAATCCCATGAAAATTCTCAATAGCCCTGTATTTGGGGTGATTGAGAATAGCCCTTCCTACAGACTAGTGCTTGATTTGAGGATACATTTGGGTAATTGGATAAAGAAAATCCTTTTCCAGCTGTATTTTTTTTTTTTTTTTTTTTTTTTTTTAGTTAGAGCTTCTTAAAACAAATTGGGAGTGAAAAAATAAACATCTGTGCTGCTAGACATACAAATTCATAGCAATTAAACAAAATTAACAGAAAATCAAATTTAAACCTCTTAAAAGAAAATAACACTTTATTATGTAATTGGACTCTGAAAAAGCTCACAAAAATGCTACTTCTCAAGGCAGGACTAAAATAATACAGTATGGATGCAAGTTATCATTGAAATTAGACCTACATGGAATAAATATCTTGTTATGTGTAGGTGGGGGGGGGGGAGGAAAAATTTCTGTCTCACACAAAATAGTTATACAATGAAGCACAAAATAATACAGACTTTCACCTTAAAAAGCAAAAACTTTATATTAACTAAAACACTTGTAGCAAGGCTTATTGAGCCTACAAATCTTTTAACTATAATTAAAGGTAGCTAAGTGTAACATTTTTTATATTTAGGCCTATTGGAAGGACACGGATATTGTTGTTTCCCATGCCTATTGGATAGCTGTTTTCTTAATGTAACAAAACATATTACATTACACACACATACACACAAAAACATGCTTTTCAAATAACTGTTTTTGTAAAGAATGAATGTCTAATTGAAAGAATCAAAATTATTAGGATTGGTTAGTGTAGAAAAATAAAGTGTTAATGCATATTCTTATGTTGTTACATGTTCTTGCTACTGAAAGCTGCATCAAAATTGATTTACTTAGGCAAGAGTTATACTGATTTTAACCATTATCTCACAAAACTGAAAACATTTTTTTTTTTCTTTAAAAAATAAGAAAATGAGACATTTCAGAACAAAAGTGTTATGCTATGTAGATAGTACTATCAAGGCTCTACTAAAAGCCTTAGGCACAAGTCTTAGTTGTGCTATAAGAAAATCTGTTCAAAATCTCCCCAACTGACCCTATACCTAATTGCTCGGTGATTCATTTCTGTGGCTGCTACAGTAACAAGTACCAAAAATTTATAGTATTTCTATATCCTTTTGTTTTTTGTTTTATATCTGTAAAATACCTTTCCTCTATTATTTTAGTTAGCAAAAGTTTCTGCTCAATGACTGCTTAAATTTGCTTGAAAGTTCTTTTTAAAAGCACTTTTTGCAAGCAGCATGTAAAATTTACATCCAGCTTGCTAAATCAGGAAAAATTTTAAAAACAAACTGTTTTTAATACTTAATTACTTGGTGATAATAGATTTATATTTTAATATTCATTGAAATGTTATTATAATAATAATGACTCTTTATTTCATTTTAGCTTTTTCTTGGAAAAGAACATGCTCTCATTCTTCTTAAAAATTATGAAACAAAAATGTGGGAGATATGTTTGTGTTCAACTCCTTCAAACTTTAAATATACTATTTGAAAACATCAGAAATGAAACATCTCTTTGTGAGTATAATTTTGTGTATTAATTTATAAAATCAGTATATTGATTTTTTTTTTTTTAATTGTTGTGCATGAATGATATGTTTCAATCTTGTTATTTCTATTAATTGTTGTTATTATTATTGCTTTGGGTTCTCAACTTGAGTAATTCTAAAGCTGGATGTTTTATTATGTTCTGCAATATCCCTGGTGCTTCTCCCCCCCCCCCCCCCATCAAAATCTGATACTCGGGAAGCATTAGTTTGTATTAGCACTGTTTTCATGTTTTATTTATCAATTTATTTAATTGAAATTAAAGTGATGACTACATTATAATTAAAATCTAATTAGCATTCATTTATTTTTCATTTAATTTATCTACCTATTAGTGTGTGGATTAACTGCCTAAAAAAAACAAAAAAACTATGGGTACAGATTAGTGCAGTTCTGTGCATCACAGAACTGCACTAATCATATAATTCAGAAGAAAAAAAAAAAAAAGAAGTAGGAGCTTTTATTTACTATGTATCTTACAGAAAATAGTTTTTTTTTAAAAAAATACCATACGTACTTTTTTCCATGTATTTAAAAACTGTATGATTTCTTAAATGAATAACTCTTAAAAAGTACTAATTTAACAAAATTACCTTTCTAGACATGCGAAATTCTAAATATCCTTATGCTTTTGTGTATTTCATTCTATTATCATGTAATATTGTAACTTGTATTTAAAAATATCTCTTTTTTTAGATTATTTATTATCCAACAATCATGTGAATTCCATCATTGTTCATAAGTTTGATTTCTCTGATGAGGAAGTAAGTAAATGAATTAATATACTAGTGATGTTGTTTGCTTGTTTTTAAATATTAAATCTGTAAATTCCATTATAGGTTATGGCCTACTATATATCATTCCTGAAAACCCTGTCTTTCAAATTGAATACACATACCATTCATTTCTTTTATAATGAGGTAAGATTCTGGTACTCATTTGTGTCAAATTACAATTTCATACTTAATTTGTTTAAAGTAAAACATTATAAATATGTATAATATATATGTATATGTAATAACTTTAAAAATAAGTTGCTAAACACTTTGTGAAATTGCACGTAATAAAAGGCACTTGTGTTATTATATTTTACAAAATTTTTAATTATTTTTACCTTTTAACACCAGTTTTTTGTTAAGTGATCTTGTTATGTATAGCTTTATTTCTACTGTGTCTGTATGTATTTTTACTTTTTCAAAAAGAAAAGCATGTGATAAGTAAAGTGTATTTTGTGATTCAAAGTTACTATTTTATGTAATTTTTTACCCAATTGCTTTGCTCTTTTTTTTTTTATTTGTTGAGTATTTCTTTTTTCTAGCATACAAATGACTTTCCGCTTTACAACGAAGCCATAAAGTTTTTTAAACACAGTGAAAGTATGGTAAGAATAGCTGTTCGGACTCTGACATTAAATGTTTTCAAAGGTAACTATTATGTACTTTCCTTTTGTTATATTGTTTTATTCAAGTTTCATTGCAAGTTAGTGAAAACAATTGCATGTAAATCAAGTATAAAATATTTAGATTGAATATTTAATTTCTCTCATTTATATTTCACAATTTAGTCAAATACATAAATAACAAATTTTATTTTTGAAAAGGTAAAACATATGAATTATTTAATTATGTTATTTATTCATTTATTTTATTAATGGTGTACTGTATGTCTGTGACGGCAGAAGGTCAGTAGAAATAGCCATGTAGTCCAATGCATAGTCATCAATTGATTCCCAATATGTATTATTTATAAAGTTTGATTTCAAGGAAAACAAAAAAAACAGCAGCACAAGATCGGAGTTGAAAATAATATTTAAGTTGGGGCAATTACTTTAGTCTCTGACAAGAGATGGGTCGAGGTGAAGGAAAGCTATCTTTACCAGACTTTTTGAAAGCTTTAATTTTTTAACACTAAAAATTGGTCTAAAACATTTTCTCTTGCTATTGGCAGAGATCAATTAGATGAGAAGTGTTTGAATTTCACTTATTTTTATTTATTTATTTATTTGTCCATTACTGAGCATTGTTAATAATTTTGTGTATTTTTTTGTTTTAAAGGCAGTTAATTATGGGATTAGTAATCACTATGAGGGGTTCCCCTGAAGTTGAGGGAGGAAAAAACCAAATTTTTATTTGTCTACATAAATTACATGATTTATTTGTATATACATGCTTTGTGGTTTTTTTTTTGTGTGTGTGTGTTTTCCAGGGATTAGAAGTGACTGTACTAACCACTTTTCACTTTTAGGCTGATAGTTGCATGCATGTTTGAATGTTTTATATAAGACAGTTTCATCTCAAATCATATGTATGTAAATGATTTTCATAACCTGTATATGCATAAACAAATACTCGTTAAACCAGAGATTAATACGCATGTTTTATTTTTACAGTGGATGATAAAGCCATGTTGAAATTCATCAGAGATAAAACAGCTTCCCCCTATTTTTCTAATCTTGTTTGGTTTATTGGGGAACATGTCACAGAGTTGGACAAGTGTGTTACATCTGCTACAGAGTAGGTTACTGCCATTTCCCTGTAGTTAATCAATTATTTTATTATTTTTAATCTATTGAAATAAATTTTATGATTTTTAAAGATCTGATAAAACTATCCAATTATGGTTCTGATGTATTACTGAATATGTTGATTTATATGTATGAAATTAGTTTCTTCTTTGTTGAACTTTAGTTTATTACCAAAGTGCTAAGACTTTTAAATAGTCAGGGGTCTGTCCAGGTTGAAATTGGGCCTAAAAATGGACCCTTCACAAAATCCAATAAAATAAAAAGACCCTTTGCAAAATTGAGTTTTATCAAAATGACCCTTTCACAAATTAACTATTGCACTTTTAATTTGAATTTGGGGATTTATTATCATTTAGCAATTGCCTAAATGTAAACAATGTTATTTAAAAATTTACCTCTGTATCACTACATTTAGAATCAACAAAGTGACCACATGCCAGCAGTGGGTGTTGGGACTATAGTTTTGACGGATCTTTCTCTTATTTGGCATCAGTTTACAAAGACTTATATTTTTAACTTTAATAAAACAATTTTTAAAGATAAAATATATGGGGTATTTTTATTTATTTATAATTTTTAATATTCATTTATGTTTCATAATTTTTTTCCCTTCCCTTGTCCAAAGAGAATATTGTAAAAATTAGATAAAATTCACAAAAATAGAATCTGGGGGGAGGGGGGGGAGGCTGGACTGACCCCTGATGGTTGTAGTTGTACTTTTTTATTTGTTATATCTTCTACTAAGTGCATATTGTAACTGCTATGTGTATATTGTATTCTGTTCCCCTCTAACTCGTGCTATTTGTATCTACATGTAATCATGTCATGCTACATATATCTTGTGTTGCCTATCATAATAAAAGGGGGAAAAAATTCCCCTTTAACTGTTTCATATTCTCCCCCCCCCCTCCCACCAGCCATTAAGCACTTAATATTGATAAACTTATGCCTTTCAATAAGTAAAATTGAAAGAGGTCTTATGTCTTTTTAATAATTTATCTAGTTATACGTTCATCTTAATGAGTAGCCAGTGTCTTAAAAAATCTTAAACATTCACCATAAGCATATTTTGCTACATTTTATTTCTAGTGTAAACTCTTGAAATTGAAAGTTTTAAAAGTTAATCCTTGCACACCATGTTGATATTTAGCATTAAAGATGCTCAAAAACACTCCTTTTGATTTCTGTGGACAACTGAGCTAAAGAGAAAGATAAATCAACATAAGATACAGCTCACTTTACCAAACACAATTTTCATGCGTAGTGTTAACCAAGCAACAATTATAATGAATGTACCAAAATAGAATAATGATGTACACTTGTATACCATGTCATGGGTCACTAGAATTTCACGACGTATGCTTGTAGTCATGGTGCACAAAGGGTTAAAAACAATCAAAGGTAAACAATATTGAAAAGTATATTCTTACTTCTCATTGTCTTGACAATGTGCATTTGTATGCCCCTCTTATGAAGTGGGAATGTTGGGCTGCTAAACCCAAATTTTTAAAATTCTTTTTAAAGTTAATATGAAATATGTTTAAATACCCATAAGCTAAGCGTATGGGTAACTTATGGAATAGTTAGATGTTATTTACACCAGTAGCATCTAACTATGCCTTAAAAAAATTTATAATTTTCTACATTTAATAAGTGTTCATAAGTTTGATTATTTTATTAAATAATGAAATGTAAACCATGTTTTATTCCATAACATAATATAAACATTTTTACTAAAATTAAATAAGTTGAATAATTTAAAAAAATTATACAGTAGACTATATAATTACACAGTAATGCTAAAAATATTGGGACAACTTTTCACATAAAACAATTCTCATGCAGCGTTACAAAATGTAAGAATTTTCTGTTTACTTTTATGGAGCATACAGGGTGCCCATTGGCAAGTAAAAAGAAGTCTATTGCTACTAAATCAAAGATAAAGTAATTTAGGATACTTTTTTGGTTAAAAAATGCCATCTTCGTACTATTATCAATATGTTCAGGGACTTTTCCTTTACTCTAGGTAACTAATTTGGCAATCTGAGAAAACAAATTTGTTCTTTATTATTTACTGTTGCTTTCTAAGCTTTATCCACTATCAAACGGATTCCTAGAAAACTCCCTAGGACTATCTATTTGTTATGTCGCAGCTATCCTGTGGTAGCAAGCAGTGATTCGGTCATCATGACAAATTTTTCTATTCACTGGAAGTCTTGTGTATGTAACAGAACTAAAAAATATACTGTAAACTTTTTTATTAAATAATTTTGTGCTTTTTTTTTTTTTTTACTTAATCATGGTCACCAAGAAATAAATAATTGTTACTTGTATTCATTCTATAATGTATGAGAAGTGAGTAAATATGTGAGAGAACAAGAAAAATATAATGAGCTAGTAAAAAGAAAAATCCCTTTGAATATTCCATTTTGTGCTTTTTTTTTTTTTTTTTTTAAATGTTGAAATGTCAATAATGCATGGCTTGCTAGAAAAAATGCTACTATTTTGGCTACTAAAATAAAGGAAAAGTATGCTATTTTGTCTAACTAATTTATGTTGGTGAGGCTACTAATGTAGTATTCAACCCTGGCCTTTCTGGCAAAAAGGCCTGGGGAGAATCCCAGCAGAAAAATCAGAATATCATTTCGAATTCTATAATAAATATAGAATTATAGATAATAGGGAATTATAGATAGAATTACACATTCGTTATGCTGCTTCATAATGCTGCCCGGCTGATAAAAATTTCCAGGGAGATCTACTGTAATGCCACTAGTTTTGCTTCTGACAGTGGTGAACACCTAAGCATATGGTTGTGGCAGCCATCATATGAAATCTATACTGCATACTAATAGCAAGGCTTACTGAATTTCAGTTATATATATATATATATATATATATAGTGTCCCCTTAAATTTCATAACTTAATTTTTCTGTTTTAATACTTTGTAGATTACAAGTACAAACTAAGTTAGCAGACCTTGTAGCTGAACATCTGGATCATTTACATTACTTGAATGACATATTATGTTTGCATATAGAAGCTCTCAATGATGTGCTAACAAATCATCTTCTGAACAAACTGTTAGTTCCTCTCTATGTATATTCTCTTGTACAAAATCCCCCTCATGCAGGAGCTGAGGTATGTCTTCTCCACATAAATTTGTAAATGTTTAAAACCAAACATGTTTTCAAGCTTGAATTTTTATTTCTTGACAATTTTAATTTGATTATAGATGTTATTGGCAGTGAAAAGAATTATTTGAAAATATTTTTTATAGAGAATACTGTTCATTCTTTTCCAGGTATTTGTTGCATTTGATTGACTAACTTTGTGCAAGTAAAAAATAAGAAAAACATCATTTTCAGAATAATATTAAAATTCTGTTTAGATAATACATAAATTTGAATAAAAGCTAGTCTCGCGTGTGTGTTAGAATGGCTGAGTGGCCTACTACATGGAATTCAATCTTTGGATCTCGCACAGAGCATGGATTGAAACCCCATTCCTGGCAGTTTCACTGTAATCTTACTTTTGAACGCCTTCATTTTTATAAAAATTTAAATAAAAGCATTGACTTTATTTTTTAAAATTTGTTTATGAAGTTTGTAAGTGTTTTATGCATACTCATCATTGTAGCATAAAAATGAATTTTTAAAATGTCTTAAAAGCATATGCATATATTTCAGGAAGAAAAACCTCGAGTTAGCTGCATTGTTTCGTTGTTTCTGCTTTCTCAGGTATTATATATACATATATATGTGTGTGTGTGTGTTTTAGTTTAAATACCCTAAAATAGCAACACAATTATTTATTTTTGTCCTTTTTTAAAAATCATTTAGAAGGTTTATTCATATTCACTGTATTGGTATGTTCAATATTTTTTCAGTTTAGAAAATCTTTACATTAATATTTATGTAGTTAGTCCATTTCATTTTAGGTTTTTCTGATTGTTTCACACCATCCACTTGTACAGCAGCTTGCGAATATAATTTTAAATGGAGAAATGTTGTTATTTTCTAATGGAGGCATCAGTGCTTCTGTAAGTACATTTATTTTGGAAGCCATCATTTATTTATATGTACAAATTTATTACAGTGGTCGCCACTTATTCTGGTCACATCCAAACGGATTGAGGTTAATCGTAATAACTGAAATCTCAAATAAACAGCGGGACCAAAGTAAAAGTTTGAAATTTAAGAAAAAATCAGTAAATTAAATCAAAATATACGAACTGTATTAATCAATAGTTTAATGTATGCACATATTTATTTAAGAATAAAGAAGTGAACAAATGAAAAAATACATATGTGTATGTATATATATATATATATATATATATATATCAACTGCAGACACTACCTAAAGTGTCTGCAGTTTTCAGAAAATCTACTCTTATGAATGTACCCTCTCTAAAGCTCATGTTCATGCTCAGGGGCGTACTGTAAATCCCTACAATATGGGAGTCAACACTGAGTAGCGCATTCTATTAAAATAATAATTCAAAAATTTTCCCATGTAATTATTTATTTAACAAATGCCATACAAATTAGCTCTTAGCCATTAGTATACGTATACCATGTAATAGTATTGGACATATTTTCATTATTTCGCAGAAACGTGAAATGAAATAAAATAGTCTGAAAATAGCATGAAGATATCTAAACAATATGCAGTAGTAAGACCCCAAATCTGATGGTTTCAAGAATCTCAGATCAGTTCGAGGCGAAATGAGTCCTGATTAGTCTTTCTGCTAAAATCGGTTTGTGTTTGAAAAGGGGGGAAAGTTTTGACATACTGGTGGGCTGCGGAGCACACTATTTTTGATCTCCACTGGGTTTTGCCCCCAGTGGCAGAATTTTCTCATGCTTTCTGCGACAAGCTTCAGAAATATAAAAAATTTCCTGCAGCACACTATATATATTTGTGCATGCATGTACACCAAAGATGTGGGTGCATTTAAACATTGTTAATTATAAATTGCAATTACAGGAAAGTGGTATTCAGCACATTTTTCAACACTGTTCAAGCCAATTTATCTGCAGAAGATCTTTCTGTTTCTGCGGAAATGCTGCGGTGTTTCTGTATTTCTGCTACGGGGTTTTGCCTAACATGTGGTAAAGAAGTACAGGAGCTGAGCTCCTATGCAAATTATGCTATGTTCAGGTGCACATTGTCGCCAACTTCATCAGGTGTCTCATTGGTTCCGGGTGTTAGATTGATCATTATTTTTGTTAAAATTCTGTTAAGTGTATTAATTGTTTTGATTGAATTACCGTAATACCTCCACACAAATATGAATCATCTTTGATTGGCTTCTAAAACCTAATTACATCAAAATTTTACCTAATCTTCAAAGATTACCTGACCAGATAAAGCGGCTCTGAACACAGAGGTAACCAGTGGGAAAACAGTGAAACTTGTCCATTTTGTTATGTTCCTAACAATTTTCGCCAGAATAAATGGCTTACTGGATAAACCAGTGACCAAAATAAGCGGCAATCACTGTATTATGCAAATCATTTCTTTATTTGTGAAAACAAGATGAAATTTTATTTTTCATACACTTATCTGTAAACATAAAACTTCATTCAAAAATGTGGCAAAGTGAATTGCAATATATGAGTTGTGTAATTTGGGACTTGATTAATGATGCCAAAATAGTTTAAGCATATTTTACTGAATATCTGTTACATAATGATTTCATCTGGGAATCATCTCAGAGTAGCCCTGTAGTATAGCTCCCATACATTAAGCGATAGTCCTGGGTTTGATCCCCAGCTCTGGAATTTTTTACATAGTTAGTATAATATTCAACCTAAAAACTCCAAACTTCCTAATTTAACTAAGGGTTGTTTAAATTTTCTGAGATTTCTCACTTTCTGAAATACGTTTAATTTCTGCATCATATCAGAGTTGCCATGAAATAACATTTCATCAATAATAATCAGCTTTTTGAACATACCTAAACTTTACACCACTTTTCAGATTCAACATACTCCAGATAGATTAGTGTGGAGCCAAATTATTGTTTATTTTAGAATATTTACCATTTTCTCATCTCTCCCACATTTTTAGTTATGTCAACATTGTAGACACGGTAGAACTTTCCTAGTCATTGTTCATTCTTGTTCCATTGACTAATGCTTCCTTTTGTATTTAAGTTTCTGATTAGTATAATGATGCAATTGACTTTCAATACTAACTCATGTGGTGGCAAACTATGGTATTTCTCAGTTAGCTAGGTGCAAATCCTGCCAACTGTTTTTTCTGGGAAACATTTAAAGACTTCTACTGAAACACTGTCAATCCCCAAAACAAAGCCGGAAATTTTTAATCCATATACAAAATAGTATTTATATACCGAATTCAATATACAAAAATATTAATATAGAAAAAAAGAAGCAAATTGTGTGCTTATTAGTTACATAATGTGGAATTGGGGAAAACAAGTGGAACTAAATTAAAGTATGAAATTAAATTAAACTTCCAAAATATGAAAAGGGATAAACAACTATGTTTTGGAAATCACTTTAGGTTTGTAAGCATTTGGTGCAGATCACAATTATTTGGTAATTTTTCACTTGCTCCTGCCTAACCAAAAGAAAACCCCATACCACTCATAGTTAAAGAATTCAAAAACTCTACTGGAAGCTGTTGATTTCATTGTCATCATAGCAAATTATTTTCTCGTAGCTATGGTGATATGTTCTCTTCATCAGATATTCGATTAAATCAGCATTAATAAAAGTTCAATCATCATTTTTAGGTTCATTACAGCTGACTTCAATATGTTATCTGAGAGTATGTTCTCGGAAATATTTCCATACACTTTCATTAATAACATTATTTTCACCCCCTTTTAATTGCTTAAGTATTTCTTCAATAATATTTTCGGAGAAAATTTGCTTTAGCAAAACTGCGTGGTGGGAAATTGTCGAATTGATGCATTTCTGCAGAGCTGCTCTTGAATTGCAGCCTGCCCTGTTCTGTTCTTTTTTCCACAGTTTTAAAACATAGAATTTACTACACTTCACACACTTATCGGCCATCTAAAAAAACGGTCGATAAGTGCGGTGGTAAAAAGTAGAGTACTTGATGCTTTAATACCAACTGTTATATTTTTTTAATTAAGAAATTTTACCAGAATTTTGCCCATTAAGAAAAATTCATAATGTTTTGATTTATGTTGTGTAGTGAGACTGCTTTCCTAACATAAATATGTAATATTTCTTTATACAGTTACCTGCACCTGATTCCACTCAGAGTTCTGGAAACTTGTCTCTTTGTCTGCCATCAGATGAAGTATCGGATGAAACATGCAAAGATACATCACTCCCAAGCTCTGGTGGTTACTCAAATGAGAACAGCTTAGAAGCAACATCAGGCAAGTTTTTTATTTGTTTGTTTATTTTTATCTTGTAGTGAGATTATTTTTATGTGTATTCAAAGGCCATGAAGCAAATTTTGTCTTTTTCAATCAACAATACCTTATCACCCCTTGTATGCCGTGATGTACATCATTATTCTATTTTAGTACATTCACTATAATTGTTCCTTGTTTATTATACAATGCGTGAAAATTGTGATTTAATAATGTGAGCTGTGTGTGTTGATTTACCTGTTCATTTAGAACACTTGATTACGATAGTTGTCCATTGGCAGACACATAAAAGATCAAAAGGAATTTACTGGATTGAATGTCTTTAATGCTCAAATCTACTCTGTGTGCAAGGGTTTAATAAGAGACTGTATCAACTGAAAGATCAGATCTTATTGCATAATTTGCCCTTAAAAATTTTGCTTACATATTTTCCTTAGAATTGTGATGTTTTATTAAATTAATACTGGAGATATAAAGAGAGCGACCTTATTTTACTTAATTGAATTAGTATCTTTATTGCAAGCATTCATGAAGTTTAAAACACATTCAAATGATATTACCAAAAACAATCTCAATAACTGCTATCTTTTTACTGTAAAGCAAACTTTAAATGTCAGGTTTTGGTGAAATGCAAATGCACAGTAATCTTTAATAATGGAACTGTTTTGTTTGTTTTGACATTAGAATCTCTTAAAATGTTTTCTACCCACAGCACCCCCTCTCCCTCTCAGGCAGACAGCCCTTGCATAGCTTTGTCATAACACAACAATATGTGTTTCTTGTGCACTTTTATGATATGATCATTAATGAAGATTATAAAATTAATAGAACAAATATTTTAAAATTATAGAATTTTTTTTTTGAAAAATAAAAGGAAATTAAACATATTTTAATGGTAAAGAACCTACATTAAGAATTAAAGTAGAATTGTTATATAATTACTGATTAAATTTTAAAAGCCAGATTCTTTTAAACAAAAGTGATATTTAAATTAATACAAAGATATGAAGAAAAATGTACTCACTGTTTACTAGTTCATATCTCTTAGCAAATTTGACTTAACTTGGAAATTTTTGGATCTAATCAAACACGTATCATGTGCTGCCAGCTTTACCTTCTGAAACAAATTTAACACTCTACATTACACTACAGAATTTGTGATAAAGAGATTAGTGAATGAATGCCTTAATGTTTAGAAATTATTTAATTACAAACAGTGAATACATATTTTTGAGTCCCTCTGTATTAAAACTAGTATAATTGAAAGTTGTTTTGTAGAAATTGATTTAAAGTTGTATATATGATATGCATGCATCAGCTGCCCTCCCCCCTTTTTTGTGTGTGTGTGTGTGCTTTTTTCAGTGAATGTATAGATTTGGTTATAGTTTATCTTTTAAAACTTTGCTTGATTTGTAGAAGGCTCTAATATTACAGATGAAGAAAAAGTGGTTGCTGCCAAAAAATCAAATAATTGTGAAGCTATGCAAAGAAATTTTACTCTTTCAAATAGGTATTTATAATCACAT
This sequence comes from Cheiracanthium punctorium, assembly GCA_038373885.1. Classification (NCBI taxonomy): domain Eukaryota; kingdom Metazoa; phylum Arthropoda; class Arachnida; order Araneae; family Cheiracanthiidae; genus Cheiracanthium; species Cheiracanthium punctorium. The sequence goes on along the minus strand of JAWZYV010018244.1, from coordinate 408,881 downwards.
TTTTATTTTTTCTTCAGTATTTGATATTTCAAAAAAGCATTGAATTGTAGGGATGGGCTGCCACCAGCAAATAAAAAGCAACTGTTTGCTACTATTTTCAGAAAAAGGCGACTATGGCAATTATTTTCTTTAAAAAAGGCCTAAAAGCGACTATGTTTTGAAAAAAAAAAAAAAAAAGCGACTTTTTGTTTACAGAGAACAATTTTATTAAGGAGTTTTTTAGATCACAAGGCTCGAAAACAGTTGCCGGAAATATAAATAAAACATATTGATTATCAGTATGTGCCTTACCTATATTGATGCTTACGTACCAACTTTTATGTGAAATACCCATTTTTTACACTTTTTTACAAAATATTAAGTTCTTATTTTTTATTTTGATACAATTGCAGCCCATTTTTTGTTTTAAAAAATAACCTCTTAAAATTTACCATTCATGAGTTTTCTGCAGTTTCATTTATTTGAAGATTAGCAAATTTCCATCTCTTTCTCCCCACCCCCAAATCCAGATCAACTAATTCAGATACTTGTTCATTAAAATTCTTGTTAGGAAAAAAATTTTGTTTAGTATGCACGAGCATCCCAATTTCAGTCCTTTCCTATCTGTCTTGAGAACAAATATTTTCCCTTTCATATATTTTTACTTCAAACTAGAATACCATAAGAGTAAAAATTAATTCTTACTTCAAATGTAAATTATTTTTTAACCACTTTTTAAAATGTAATATAGTAAAGGAAAAATTGCATTGAAGAGGGCAGATTCAAATATGAATGAAAAAGATAAATAATAATAATGAAACTGAGACAAAAGATGTTTTGAATAAAGAAAAAAAAAATTAATAAAAGCAAGCAAAGAATAAACTTGGCATGTTTTTTTTTTTTCCGCATTACCTTTTGAGGTGTAATTTTACAGTATTTTCTTATGCATTACAAAATTGCTTTTTTCCTTCCCTAATGTGTTTAAAATTATATAAATTTTGTGTCTAGTATTTTTAAAAAAATGAGACTAACTAAATCTTGATTAATTTTTTTTTTTCGTAAGTGTGTATTTACATAAATCTATTCTAACATTTTATACAATTAAAAAAATGTAGATTGGTAAAACTTAAGTTTATTTTATAAAAAGCATTAAAAATGCTGTTAGTGGGCTCTTTAGTATAAATCATTTAAAATGTCGTTCATGCACTATTTGGCAAAAATCATCAGAAATGTCGCTCATGTTTTATTTTATGCCTTGGGAATTTCAAAAGTTGGCGATTCAATGTTTTCTTCACAGTACATTCTATCCTATCTGTCGAATCTGTCTAGCCTGTCTGCTCGAAAATCTGTTCAGCTAATGAGAACAGATTTTCGAGTCGCCCTATGGTTTTGGAAAGGACTGCCAATCATGAAGCTGGCACCATGGATAATGCTAGAATACTCGTGTTTCTGTGCTTCCAATAGCCTTCTGTCATAAAAACATTGTTATCCCACATGCTGGTTAGCTAACAGTATTAGCATGCTATTTTGGCAACTATTTTTGGATGAAGGATGCCATTTTGGATACTATATTTTGTATATAAGGTTACTAAAGCAACTATTTTTAAGACTGATGAGCGGTGGCAGCCCTGATTTTAAATTATTGATTATTTTGCTAAATGCATTTTTGTTTGACAAGAATGAAATTGTGATGGCATATTAGCATGTACTAATAGATCAATGACAGCATATATTAATTGGATAAACTAAAAAGTTTGTTTTGTATGAATTTTTTAGTTTAAATAAATGATATATTTGTGGAACCAATAATGTTATAAAATATTGTCAATTTTTTGGCAAGGTTACTGAAATCAATTTTGAAAAAAAGTTCAGGAAATGTATTCTGTTGAAATTATTGCAAGATGTATTTTTAATGTAGGATTAACTTATTGTTTGGTTAGTTGTAATAAGTTACTTGAAAAAGATGAATATAACAAACACTTTTAACATCTACAAAATATTTATACATATCATTTCTTATTTAAATCCACCATGGTTCAGCAGAAGAAAATAGTTTATTTTAATCTCATCAAAAATGCCAAACTGTAATCTCTAGGGATTATTTAGAATTACACAAATTGCAAATTTATTTTCATGTATGACATAAATTTTGTGGATCTTGCATAATTTTCAATTTATGATGTCTTGTTTTTGACTGCTGTTTAAAAAAAAAAGGGTTAATTCAGTTATTTCACTTCGTTAGTTCACCCAGTTTGTTTTTTAATGCAGTAATATTGAAACTAACAGTTAAATTAAAAAAAATCTTTATATAGGACCATCATGGAGCAACATATTTCTATGTTAAAATCAATATTCTAGATTTGAAAATATACTGTGCACATTCGATTGTACATTAATTCATTAAAATCTTTCTTTAAATTAGGCTTTACGCATGCTTTAAATTTTTTCCCCTTCTTTTTGCTATTGCATATTTAACCACTCTTGTTAGAAACACTTTAATGCTGTTAAAATAAATAAAAACTTTGTGAAAAAAACACACATAAAAGGTTACTTCAAGGCGTAACGATCGTTTCGACCGAAAACCGTTTTTCGATCGAAACAATCGTTACGCCTTGAAGTAACCTTTTATGTGTGTTTTTTTCACAAAGTTTTTATATATTTTATCTTTTAACACCAGTTTTTTGAGTGTTTATTTTCACTTTAATGCTGTGTTCAGAATGCACTTAAATTGTACTTATGTGTGAAATATTATACTTTTCTGTGATATTTTTAGGCCATTTCTTGAAGCGATATTTTCTGCATTAGATTGCAATGAAAATGATCATGCTGCTTTATTTGCTTTGTGTGTTTTGTATGCATTAGGCTATAATCCAGGTAATAAATTTTTTAAATTTATTTTTGCTCAAATAATTTGAGTATTTTTTAAAAATATGTGTATATATTTTTGTTCGAATTTGTATTACTGATCAGAAGTATGTTGCACAAGCATGTCAAAATAATAAAATATTATTGTTGTACACATAAGGCTGTATCTTATTCATATTTGTACAGTGTGACTACATTAATGTAACTTCATTACAACTTGAATTGTCATCTAGTACTGCATACTTGTGTACTGCATACGTGTGTGTGATTGTACTGCATACTTGTGTAAATCTGTTGAAGAATTCCTTTGATGTGCATTACTGAGAGGAATTCTTCTATCGTTAATATCATATTTACTGTTCGCATTAGAATTTAACTCAAAAAATAAAAAACCCAGCTTGATTTTCAAAAATAAAGTATAAAGGGTTATCATAGCTGCAAATATTTGTATCATGCACAACATTTAAAAAACCAGCTTAATTTATGCAAATTGCATTTATTCATAATATTTTGTCTACTAGAGTGTTATAAAATATCAAATCCAATTTATTGAAAATGAAGGTCAATATTTTCAATTCATAATAAAGTTAACTGCAGAAAATATAAGACTATCAAATAGCCTTAAAAAGTGAATTTAATGTGTGTTTTCGTTATAATAATAGTAATAAAATTCAGAGTATTTGTGATTATGTTATACTGAACCGGTCGTGATTGTTAGGGAATCTTCATAAAACAAACCTGCTTCAGAATTTGACGCATCAAGAAAAATGAAATATTGAAAGTAATGACTCACCAGGAGTAGTGTTGATACACCGAGGATGCTGGACACAAAAATGACATAATCCTTGGGGTGAACATGCCATCAAAAGGCAGCTAAAAATGACGTATATATTATGCCACACATTAAAAAAAAATGAAGCTGAAAAAATATTGCATTAAAATTCTAGATTTATTTTTTTTGGCACTTCAGGATCATTACAATAATGCAAACTTTAAAACAATGCCATCTACAGATAAAGATGAACTCCCTCAAAATGTTGAGGGGGGGGGGATGTATTTAGAAAATTGCCTTTATTCACCAAAAAAAGATCCCGAATGCTGTCCATAGAAAATTATGCCTTGATCTTTGAAGATTCTTTCGACCACCATAAACAGGCGAACTCGAGGATCCCAACCCTACCCAAAAAATGATTTTAAAAAAAATAATGTGCTTCACTAATGAATAATTTTGTAAGATTGATGACGCTAAATTGAAATCCCTGCATACGTCAGAAGAAAGATAACCCTTAAGCATTTAAATTTCATATGAAGGGTGAAATCCCATAGTTGCTATGCAGATGAGAGATGAATAGCAAACAGAAGATTTGAACAAAAGTTGTACCAAGGATGGGCTGGTATGAGAGGTAGCAAGATGTGACATGATTATCGCCCACCTGGCGAACGAGCCCAAAATGGTAATGTGCCAAAATAATGGGGGGAAAATGGATGAATTTTAATTGAAAGAATAGCGTAAAGACATAGAATTTTGCAAGCAGTTAGGAATTACTCTGAATGCTAAAAGATTATTCTTCACAACAGATGTAGAAATAATCAAATTAAATATGGTAAGTAATTTAGAGAGACAATGTGAGAACTGTGACCAAATTAATTAGATTAAAACAAAATTGTAGTTAAAATTTGAGTTGATTTTTGACGCCACATTAAGAAATAAATTTCCCACCCTTTATTCAATACACTTTTGAAAATGTATTGTAGATTACACAACATAATTTATTTATTTTTATCAAACTGCTAAGTTAAAAAAAGTATGTTTCTTCTTTCTTTGTTGTATAATCTTTAATCTGATTTTAAGTAATTTATAATTTATTTTTTCTTTTGCTGTCATAATCTGGCTATGTAGCGGGTAAGTGTTTTTTGTATTGCACAAACCACATTGCATGTTAACATACATTTGCATATTACAATGAAATATAAGAAATTTTACATATTAATATATGTAAACAATTTCCTATAATTCCTTGAATGCAATTTGTGTTCCTTTCCTATGGCTGTGAAAGAGTTCTATCATGTTTCCATACTTTCGGTTAACCATATTTGGGTCTTAGCTGCTGAGGTCAGTTTAGTGTATTTTCCTCTCTATAAGCTTAAATATTCTTCTTGTTTCTTTTGCTACTAAACATTTTCCACTTTTTTCTGAATTGCAGAAATCCTATGGCTTCTCACAACCATTTTAGGCAAATTTAATCTAAAATTGCCAAGACTTGAATTTCTTTCTACTTTTTTATTAAACTTTTCTCCCCTGTTTTGCTATCTTACAGTACCATGCACATTAATTGAATCAAGGGTAATATTTTGGATTTTCTAATTTTAGGTAAACACCCTGGAAAGAAAATATTTTGAGGCTGTTTTTCTGATGAGGGGATAGGGCCACTTATCCCTTTTAAAGGCATGATGAAAATCTACAAATATAAAAAAATAATGATAGAATAAACAAAGCTTAAGATCAGGCTTTGTTTACTCTAGCAGCAAGAGAGGCAACCTCTTGCTAGATAAGCAAGAGGTTTCAATCCAAAAATGGAATATTTCTGCAAGATTTGTCTTGACATAATTTTTTAGAAAATGAAGGAAAACTTTGTCAGAAAAAAAGTGGCTTAAATGATTTAATTTGGATTATTTATCAATAGTATAAATTTAAAATCACCAAATTAAAATCTGTTTGATAATGTTTTCAGCCACTAGCACAGACTTTTTCAGATGTTACTCTCTCCTTCCTTGCTTCAGGAACATCCTCCATTCTTCCCTAATGCATGCATATGCCGTCATTAATGGCACCATCACTCATTTCAACTTTAAGGGTTTCATACCGAAAAGCATAATTATTTTTCCTGTAATTTGTTATTTCTTCTATGTTATTGAAATTTATTTCAAGTATTTTATTTTGGACTAGTCTAGATAAAGCTGTCACAAATTTTTCATGTTTTAAATTGTTAAGATGATCCTTTTCACGCTCATTTATTTTTCTTTTAGTAATACCAATATAGCAACCTCTTTCGTTAGTTTCTTTATTTATTAGGTCGATTTTTTAAATACCTGATGTTTTTTGTTGGTTTATTGAAACCATTGGAATTTATTCTTTTAAAAATATTGTTGTTGGGTTTGATGGAAATTCTACCTTGTTTAAGAGGAAGAAAGGAAATTCCTTTCTGCTCTGAGGTCATGCCGAAAATTGGGAATAAAGCTCTTAAACATTGTATTGGAATTCCTATCATATTGAACAATAATACTGGACTTTAAGCAGACTTAAATATTCAGACAATTCACCTCATCTTCAATGAATTTACTTATTCTAAGGAAAATGAGCATTGATTAAATCTCAAAAGTTCCTAAGTCATTTTTAATTGTTTTATGTCACTTAATATACACCTTTTTGTACGGTCAGAATAATTCTTCTCTAATGATTCTACTAAACCACCGTAGTCATGTATGGAATTTCGTTGCTAAAATAGTCTAAAAAGTCTTCATCAAATTCCATTTCTCCTTCCCAACATCTGTGACTCACATTCAGTTTACATAGTAATACTTTTAATGTGCTTTTAGAAAATTTATCTGAAGTACTTTTTATGATATGCAAATATTTTTACTAAAATAGATCTGAAGATACTTACTGTCAATTTGTTTGATTAAAAGTATGGCTTTCATTAGCTGAATTTCTTATACTAGCTGCCTGGGTGGTTAGATTCACTGCCCCATACCTTATTGTTCTTTATACTTAGTACAATATTGGACTAATGTAAAAAAAAAAAAAAATCATGTTTCTTTTTTTGAACAGTGTTAGTCATCAAATTTATTTAAGTTAGGTCTACTGCAAATTTTGGGTCTCATGATTGACCTTGCCAAGTGTGCTAAGGTGACCATGCCAAGTACTGACATTGTAAAATGCATGAAAAGACAAAATTGATGTCATTCCCATTCATAAAATGATTATAAAAATAACTTCAGTGGAAAAATTGGAATTTCACATTTGAAAACTCACAAATGAAAGTTTATAAAAATAAAATATAATTTCTCAGGATGACAACACAAAAGCGATGACAGAGACACTTTGCTGCAATGGCAGCATGTTGCAAATTTCTTGCTGCTGTTTCTTTCATTTTTCCAATAGAGAACTTGGTAAAAACTTGGGTTTTTCCTGTCATGTTGTGGAACATTAATACCTTTGTGTTCTTCAATGTTGACAACCATTGCTGGATATCTACGTTGCTGATGACTGCAAGCCTAATCACATGCTGATGTATGCTCTTTCTCTATGGTGCCTCCTTCTTAATAAATTGTTTCTTCTTCTTCTGTCTTGTATTTCTTCCTAAGTTTCACTTGCTTGTACAGCAGCTTTCCTTCAAGCATTTTTTATTTGATTTTGCAGATCCATGTAAATTAACAGGAGCTGAGACTTTCTCAATGTTCAGTACAGTGCCATTCAGCTAATGCTTAAATCCAGCTGTTATCATTCGCAGCGAAGAAATATCATTGATTTTATGTTTCTTCTTTCCCAAGTTTAACTTTATTAGTACAGTTTCTTAAATTAATTATTAATTACTAAATTCCTACATAGATATTTCTTAATTATAGCATCTGGGGGCTTTCTTAGTATTTCTTAATTACAGGAGTCGCAGACTTTGTCAAATTAGTGCTCAGTGTGTTGCCTTTCTGTTCATGATCTCCATGGCTCTGTTAATGTTCACATGTAGTTGTCGCCATTCACAGCATAGAAATATCATTGATTTTGGTACCCCATATGCTAGTGTAATATATTTATAGATTATTGATTCAAATAAGTGTGTTATTTTAATGCATTCTGGTACTTTATATTCTATAACTTTTATTTATTGGTGATGTAAACATGTTTGTTTTATATTTTCTCCTGAAATTAAATATCTTTAAAAGAAAAAGATAAATAATATATCAGATTTTTTTTTTTTTTTCGAAAAGTTTTTATCTAAAAATGCTAACTCTCATAATACATTTTAAAAATGTGCCATCAATAATTATGTACTGAAAACACATAATAATAATTAATTACACAATTAATAGCTGAGTTATTTTCTGTATTTTTAATTAACATATTAAAAAAATATTTTAAATTGAATAAAATGTTTTATGTTTAAACTGTCATTTCAGGTATTAATCAGGATTTACTTGATTCTGTTCTAATGCCATCGAACAAATCTGAGGTATGTTTTAAATCATGCATTTTAATATTTCACTGATTTCTGTAACTATTTTTTATATTTGAAAATTCATTTTGTTTTAATTTCATATTTATTTTTCTTTTAAAACAGCTGTTTTTGGTAAGATAATTATATTTAAACATACTTTTAATTTTAATTTTTAATTGGATTAAAGTATTATACTTATTCCTTAAAACATAACATGCAGAGTGTCCACAAAAGAAATAATCTTTAATATTCTCTGAAATATTCAATATTTTTCAACCATTCTTTTTTTCCTTATTCTGAGAACATTTATTTAAAATTTTTGTAATACTAAATTTCTATAATGCAATTAGAAGAACATTAACTCTCCATTATAATCAATGTTCATCTAAAGATAATGAAGTTGCGATGAATAGAGAAGAGAATATTTTATATGCACTATTTTCATTAATACTTGGGACAGTGTGATTAGTGAAATAGAAGTCAAAATCTAAATTTAAAGCAAAATTTTAGGAAAGTAATTTTTTTCATAAATTTATCAGAAAGTGTTATTGATAAATGCACAAAAAGATTATCACAAACATATGACATTGGCTGTGACGTATTAAAACATGAACTTGTGCATTATTATTATTTTTTTTTTAAGACAAAGTGATCAATACAAATACAGTAGTACCTCAATTTATGCTATGCCAACTATTTTCAAATCTTGTCGATCATCTTTTGTTTACTTTCAAAATAACTTCAATTTATAATTTTAATAATATAATTTGTTATACATGTGTATTATATAAGGTTTTACTAAATGAAATGTTCATTGAAAATGTAGAAATGTTCATTGAAAGAAATTGTAGAAATGTTCATTGAAAATATTTTTATCAATACGTTGTACCAAATCACCAGGTAAAATGTCATTTTCATTGTTTAAATACATAAAAAAATCGTGAAATTTCCTTTCACAAGAACATTTATCTTCTCTTGCTATCTTACACATTTAAAGCAAAAATTTAAATAGCATGGCTTAAAATATTATAATAGAAAATTTTGCTGTTAATGTAACTTTTAGAAACAAAATGCTGCATTTTGTAAATTGTTGTTTTAACTGGAAACTTTAACCCTGTTTTTTAACTAGTAATCTTTAAAATTTTACTTTGTTTGAACTCTTTTCTTAACTTCTTTTTAATTATAAAACTAATAGTTTGAGCTATTTGTATGTAAAATTTGCAGGAAGGAAATAGGTATTCCAAAGAAAATTTAATAATTAAATTTAAGTAGAAAGAATGAAAACGAACTTGAGGTCCCTCATATAATTGATGCTTAGAAGCCTGCTTCTTTAAATATACAACTGCAAATACAACACACTCATGAATTGATACATTTTTCAGCTTAATGGAACAAGACAGATAAATAATGTTGACACATAGATTATGATGTGCCTTTAATATTTAGCTCTTTAGCACTTTTTCAAAATATGGAAATATTTCAGATAGCCTTTCATCCTCTCTTTTTCTTTTCATGTGTGTTTTAATTAGAGATTTAGATAAGAAAAAAAAGGACCACTAATAAATATTTGATATTCTAATGCATAAAATGAAAGTTTTTATTGCATGTATATATTAATATTGTATATTTCATTTGTGGACACTATATTTTAATGTGAAGAATTTGTTATTTTCAGACAAAGTTTTGTTACAATGTCAACTTAGCTGATAGATTGATTCGTATCATAAGCTTAAGCTGTCAGTACAGTAAGTTTTTCTTGTTTTGCAGTAATAAATTTTTAATGTATAGATTTTAAACTGTATGTACCGGTGTCCACTGACAACTATAAGGAAGACTTTTTCTACTAAATTAAAGATAAAGCAACTTGTGTTACTCTTTTGGTTAAAAAAATGCTATTTTCATTTATCTAAATAACTTTTCTTTTATGCTAGGCAATTAATTTGGCACCAGAAAAAGTTTTTTTTTTCTTTTAAAAAGAAAAATATTTAGGGGATTATGGGGGGGGGGAGCCAACAGAAGCGATAAAGGACTTTCGATGTTGCACAGAACATTGGCAGAAGACTGTAGCAATTAGTATTTTAGCATTTGTATAATCGCATCAAAGTTGATGACGTTCTTTAAAATATGGGAATCGCTTTGCATGTGATGTTGAAGTTTGTTTAGAATTCAAGTTGCACATTGCGTAGTGTGCTTAAAAAATAAGTTCCTCCTACTTGTTGCATTTTAGTGAACAGGCCGTTAGTTGAGCACTTTTATTTTTGTGGAAGGTTTAGCTTTGAATATTTTTGTTAATATTATTTAGTTATATTCCAAAATGTAATGGAAATTTTGAATATCCTCTGTATTGTAAGTGTTAATTTGTATTGTGCTTAATATTTATTTATTTATTTGTGCTGTTGTATTTAGAAGTTAGCGAATTAAGTTTGAAAACATATGATTTGTTGCCAATTTTTGAAGGTCTGCATTATGAAATTTAGAAATTCCTTATGTGATTTTAGGTTTAAAACAGGCTTCTAGAACAGGGAACTAAAGATTTCCCATTTTTGAGTTGTTCTATTGCAAATATGACCTTTTTTATTATTGTTAGCATAATATTTGCTCAAATTTGATTTTTATTTTTGTAAAAGATTGTGCAGGATGCCTCTTTTAATGTTTAGTTGAATTTCTAAATAATTGTGGATATTTTGTAGTGCAACTTCGAAATTATACCTGTTTGGTGTGTCTTATCCCCAGATTAATTAAGTACTTCTTTTTTAAGATTGAAGGAAATTATTGTGCAAAAACACTGTTTTTTAACATTTGTAAGAATTCAGTAACCCCCCTCCCCCATAAATTGACTCTGCTTATGAGAATAGTGTACTTGCTCTAGTACTGCTGGCTAGTGAGAAAATATCTCTTCCCCCCCCCTCAATTTTGATAAAGTAAGGAAATTTGTTACATTGATTTTCCAACAGTTGAATGGAAATGTTTTTCTTTCAAGAACTGATTTTGTAAGATATTTATCTAAATCCTGAAGGAGAACATCAATGACATTTCAGCTTTATGTATTCAGCTTTATCATGCATCAGCTTTAATTGCAGTCAAACTGGTGCTCATTTCATGAAAACAATCCCAAAAAGATTTGATTTTTTAATTAAATGACTTGAAACCAATGAGAAAATTTAAAGAAAAAGTAATCACTGAATGATCTAAAAACTAGTGAAAATAAAACAGAAAAAGAAAAAAACATACTGCTGCCAGATTATCTGGTTAAAAGTTTAGCCGAATACTCGGTATCTGGCCAAATTGATATCCGTTGCATCACTACTATATATGCTCTGTTATATAATGCATGAAGTTTTTCAGCTTATAATTTTATTCATTCCTTCGTAATGAAGATGAATGATGTATGTTTATTTCTTAACTACGGAATATGCAAAAATGCTACTATTTTGGCAACTAAAATTAAGAAAATGGCTACTAAATTGGTAACTTTTTTGTCAGTGAGACTACTACTAGTACTGTTTTTGCCTCCTGACATGGTGGACACCCTGAGTTAGTAAAATTCTTTTGAAAAATTATGTGACAGCTTTGAAAAAAAAAGGAAAGAAAAATATTATTATTCTTTAGAAATAAGGATATATGCTTACCATGCAATCAATGAGAGCAGTTAAAAAATATTTTAGAATGTTATTCTACTAATAATGTGCAATAATCTAGTTTTTTTCCCCTTCTTTTTTTCTTTTCTTTTCATCTCTCTCTGTGTGTGTGTTTTAATGCATCTCATTCCAAAACTAAATCAGTGGTACAACCATCTTTAGCAGGGATACAGATAATTTTTAAATTTTTAATTGCATTTATAAACTAAAATTCAATTATTTTACTTTTTAAACTTTTTTCATAGGTAGTAAGGTGCGCATTGCTACCCTTCAGATGACAATATTACTTCTTAAACAGCTGGCAGTTAAAGGAACTGAAAGCTATTTACTTGATAGACATTTAGCAGCTATTGAACAATGTCGAGAAGAAAGTACTTTAATGCTTCGTAATTTTTATAAAGTGAGTATATAGATTTGTTGCATTTTCAAAAATAAGTGTTTGAACTGTGCAGCCATTAGACATTGCACTATAGTTTGTTTATGATTAATATGAAAATTTAGTGTATCATGTACATATAATTATAAAACAGTGTATCCTTTTCCCCTTTTCTAATTTCACATGGATCATGTTAAATAATGTCATGTCTTGCCAATGATGCAATTCTAATTAACTGTAATATAAATATTGTTATTTCAGTTTGAGTTGATTTAGTATTTTGTACTATGCACAAACTTTTTATGTTATTATAGAAAGAATCAAAAACGAGTTTCTGTTCAAAAATTCATTATTTTTGCATTTAAATATTTCTTTTTAAAAATAAATTATCAATTTAAAAAATTAAACAATACATATTAAATTTGTTTTATCTTTATTTCAGAGTGAAGAAATATTTTTAGATATGTTTGAAGATGAATATGAAGAAATGAAGGTAAAATATAAATAGTAACTTATTTTTTCTATTCAAAAATGTTAATGTTTGTTTGTACATTAAAAGTTATGTTTATAGCCACCTAACGATATTTTTCACATTTTGCTCCAGAAAAAAACGCTTAATGTAGAATATTTGACGATGGATCATAATTTGCTCCTGCCACCTACTGGTACTCCTCTATCTGGAATAGAGTTTCATAAAAGGCTTCCTTGTGGTGAAGTAGAAAGAGCTAGGCGGGTAAGAATTTATTTTATATTCTCGATTTTCTTTTTGAATTTCATTTTAAAACATACTGGATGTGGGTTTTTTTTTCTTATTATAATAATACTAGCTGAATACCCGTTCTTCGTATAGAAAAAGCAGACATTTTTCTAACACAGGTAATTAAAATTTTATTCAATTAGAGCAGAGCTACCAAATCATTTTACTCATAACCTGACATCACAATAGCTAACCTAAGTAAAAAGGAAAGTCTTTTTCAGTTTGCAATGTGGAATTTTTAGCACTTAAGTGCTATTTTGTTCATGCCAGTATTTTCTGTCAACATAATTTGTGCCGACACACTTCCATTCCATTTTTCAGCAGGGTGACAATGCATTTGATTGAGCTCAAATTTGGTATGTATATTAAAGATCGGCGTCACACAGGGGGTATTGATTTTAGTGTGTGTGGGACATACAGTTTTTTTTACAGGGCTACAAAAAATATTTCTTACACATTACATCCTATGGAGAGAAATACTTAAAAGTATGCTAGCTACTAAATATCGCATTTGATTGAACTCAAATTTGGTATGCATGTTACAGACTACCATCATACAACCATTGTTGATTTTGGTTTGAATACAACATAGTTTTTTTTTACAGGACTACAAAAAATATTTCTCATACATTACATCCTACGGAGAGAAATACTTAAAAGTGCCAGATAGGGGCTTGATAGAGTGTGGGGGGAGATAAAATGTTGGAAGTCACCAAGGTTTCCAATTTTTGATGAGTTATCATCAAGTTTAACACCAAAAATAAGTTTTCCAAACTGAATCAAGCATGGCGATATCTTCCAAATTAGGTTTAGAAACTGGCAAACATGACCAATTTATTATATAGGAGGAATAGAGTATGCCTGGTAAGATTGTAAAATAGTTTTAGTAGAAGATTTTAATATAGATTTCAGTTCTGAAAAGTTGTTATGACACAAGTAGGGTTTGAAGTTAGCGGTCATTAGTCGTATTTTTCAATTGTAAATTATGTTTTGACGACCAAGATTTCATAGCCAGTCATCATTTTTTATGCCTAATTTATGTCCCGATATTGCAGCATTACCCACAGTGCAGGGTTGTTCTATTTCGTCAGGAGGAGAAAAAACCGTCCTGGACAAAATATCATTTTGTCCATTTCATCCATTTTGTCCACTTTTACTCAGTTTAGATTTGTAAACTAGAAATACTCGGTGATTAAATATTTTGGTTATTTTTATTAATTTTTAAGCAAAAATACAGAGACTATTGTTTCTTTGACTTTGTATACGTACATACTTAAAGTTTATGAAAACACTTGTAAATATATTAACTGATTCTTGACTATGATGATTCTGATTTTTCTGTTTTGATATTTTTTTACTATAAGTGATGCTTTTGAAGGCTGTCTTGTTGTACATTCAGACTGAGAATACGATGAGGATGGAGTAGGGCTGGAGCTTGTTAAACTGGATACACCTGATATACTTCCATCAGAATCTTGTTCGCACTTTAGTGTTTTGGGACATTTTTCAAAATGGTTTCATATTCTATGTGCTTTAGCACTAATGCTACTAGAGCACTCTTTACAGCACGTTCTAACAATTTTAGCATTTTTAGTTAATTCTTCAGAAAATTTGGTCCAGATGTAGGATACCTAGGATCTTTATTTCTTCCACATTTGTCTTGAATTGTACTCATCTTTGCTTCCCCCCCCCCCCCCCCTGTTTTTCATTGTGGAGAAAAAAAAAATGAATCCAACACTAAGTGTATTAAAACTCCACCACTGATGAATCTCAGTAGGACTTAGAAAAGAACATAATTTTTTTTCTACATTTAACTGTACAAAATGAAGCATCCGATTGCACTGCTGATGAAACTCAGTATGACTGAGAAAAGAGCAGAAAAGTTATAAGTTCTCCTTTTAGTTTTGGTTCAGATTTTTTAGTTACTGTTCCTGTTTTAAATTTTGATTTGTGTTCTCATTCAGTCTCACAGAAAAACTTAACTGTGACTGTTGTATGTAGCTCAGAATTGGCTCTTGAATGAAAATGAATTAAAGTAAATTTTAAGTTAATTTTCCCTTTTTTTTAGTTTTGGTTCAGAATTTTAGTATTTATTCCAGTTTTTGGTTATGAATTCAGGTTTGAAGCAGAACTGATTTTAGTATGCATCAAATGACTGGTTTTTAAATGAAGATTAAATGAGGAAATTTTCCATCTGCAACAAAAGTTTTAGAAATATAATTATGAATGAAATTTAAAAGTATGAAAGTGTTTACTCTTTTCTCAGTATTATGTTGTTATATGGTATATAGAAATTAAAGTCTATTTAAAAAAAAAATTCTTTTATTTTATATTTTCAATAAAAGTACTTAATTTTATGCTATATCATAAAAGAACCCCCTTTTTTCATGTACAATGTATTAATAAAATTAATTAATGCACTGTATTAATTATTTGATAACTAATAATTAAATTAATTATTTGATAATTAATTTATTATTTTATTTTAAGTTTAATTTTTCATCAAAGTATTCCTTAAAATGAATTGCTTTCCTCTGTAATTTATCTTTTCTTTGTGAATTTATTGGGTTATATATGCTTCATGAAGACTTTTAATGAATAATTCATAAAATATATTCTTATTTTTGTTAAAATGTTATATTTTTGTTAAAATGTAGGAACACAGTTTTGTTTGCATGATAACAAAACATGCATCATAACAATACTCTTAATTCAATTATTTTTATTTTGTCCAATTTTTCCCAGCGTCCCAGACTTTTTACAAAAAAGTAGACAAAATACCAACCCTGCACAGAGCCGAGCAAAGTGCCTGGTGGCTCTTTTTTAAGGCTTTTAGCATCCAGCGGCCTTTTCCCTGTGCCTTGCTGTTTGACATTTTTATTCTTATCTATCAGCAATCACCATTTTTTTTTTCACCTACAAGGATAAATGCAGACCATTTTTAGCCCGTTTTGCAGCCCATCACAAAAATAAAATAGATTAAAATGGATCCCTTAAAAAAATACCATCAATTTCAACATCCCCTTCCTAAGTATATGATCAATTAAAACGGCCCTTTCATAAAACAACGTGAAAGAAATCGAACGTTTTAAATAAATGTAATTGATTAAAATGCCTTTTTATGAATATTTTATCTTTTGCGAATGCATTAACACTTGTTTATAGTCTATACACATAAAGAAAACAAATTTTTTTTAAACTGCAACTATGGGGAACAGTTTGGTAACTGAAAACTAACAAATAGTTAGGTGCCATTCATGCCTAGATTTTTCTTCCCAGTTTCTAATCCTGGGCACAAGAAAGGCAAACACAGTACACTCATGAATAATGATACACTTTCCAAATAGTATTTATAAAGGTGAAGTGTAGTTAGAATATGCCTGATGAAGTTTGTTAAACGTCTATGATGGGAGTAATTCTTTTCACATTTGCACTGTATGGGGTGCATTTGTTTCCCACTCTATCATTATTTTGCCAATTGTATGAATTTTACATGAAAGCTTTTTAACCTAATTGGGTTTCTAATGCATTTTCAAACTCATGACATCAGAATAACGCCATTCTCACTTACAATATCTAGCTTGAATTATTGAAAGTATAAGAATTAATGGGCGAATACATGTTGAAGATGGAAGCAGTTGGTTCAGAGAGACAACAGAACATGAGGATTGATCAATTGTAAGAGTGGCACTCAAAGCACCAGATTCATCCTCATAATCGATCCAATGTGTGACTCATTCTTCAGTAACTGCAAGGACCATTAATAAGTGGCTTACAGAAAAAGAGCTGATCTCACAGTGCCCCTTGCATTAACTACCATTGACCTCTGTAGTTTACAGTAGTTTGCAGTAGTTTTGGCACATTCGACATGCAGTTGTACAGAATTTGGCACTGTGTCTTGCAGGAGGGAAAAATTTATCAATCAATAATTGCTGGCATAAGGGCCAGAGTTAGACCAAAGCATTATTAAATAGCTCACTTTTGTGAAGTTCTTTCTCTTAAATAAATCATCCAATTTTTCTGAAATTATATAACCACATATAATTATACTTTTCAAGTTTTTTGTAAATGTAAACAGTTTATTGCTTCAGTTTTAATGGTCTTTAAATATCACACTGTACATTGTATTTAATTTGTAAGGGAGTTTACACCAACAATTATACCACTATTGAATCAAAAATGATTTTAGAAATTGTATTCCCTTGAAACACTGGTGAAAATAACCATGTCATTTATGCTTAAAAAGCTATGAAAATTTTCACTTTGTTAAATTTTGTGTACAGTTAATAATCCTATCAAAATAAGTACTTCAATTCCACGAATCATTTAAAAATTATTTTACTACACCCATCCATTTTTATTGAAGTTAATAGCTCATTTAAAATTTCACTATATATTTTTTATGTTGCAATTCTGATAATGTGTTTTCTATCAGTCCAATTTTTTTTTTAATTTGATTGGTTGAGTATTTTTGTTTAATGTTTTTGTATCTATTTTTTCAGGCCATTAGAGTATTTTTTCTTCTAAGAGACTTATCGCTTTGTTTACAAAACGAAACAGAAACACAACTTCCTCTAACAAACATTGCTTCTTGCATCAAAGTAAATGATGCATTAGATCTAAGTAAGTTCTGAATAAAATCTTTAATTCTTTTATGAATGTGATAATTTGTAATGTGTTTTTCTTGTTGTGCAGTTTATTAATAACTTAATTATTATTTTCACTGTTACCACTTTGCTTAAAAAATGAATTTTATTTCAATATTACCTTTACTAAGAGAATTTTATTTGGAATTTCAGTAGTGAAATTGCTAATTGTTAAAAGGAGATTTAACTATTAAGTGATGCTACTTGTAGTAACATGTAAATTCATTATAACATGTTACTACAAGTAGCATCAATAAAAATAATAAATAGAAAAAATCAAACATCCCTTAGACTTCATTTTATTACAAAATATGTTGAAATACTCTTTTTATTTATTTTTCTTGATTTTAATAATTGATCAACTATTGAAATATTAAAATATATTGGAAGATTATCAGCATTTCCATGACTTTTAATGTTAAACGTTATTGGTAAAGTAATTGAATGTTTTCTTTCTAGACAATAGTGATCTTATAAGCTGTACTGTTATTACCAAAGATGGGCAGAAAATCAAAGGTTTCATGGTAATAGATGCTCTTCAACTGATTTTAGTAGATCCTGATAATAAACGTGTAGGTTGGGGAATTGCCAAATTTGTTGGATTTCTTCAGGTGTGTGAGCTTATATTTAGTTTATTATCATCAAATTTCTTTTTTCTCTCTTTGCATTGTGAATTTTATAGAATCTTAAGTATTATTTAATTTTTCTAAATGTTCTATGAGGTTTGAATTTCTATTTAGTAAATGAATAGTTTGTGTGCTAAATATCTGTTTAAAAAAATTGATAATATTGTGCAACTATATAATCAAAAAATTAAAAGTAACAGAAACTTTATAGTATGCTTGATAGAAATACTTTTTTAATGCAAAATTGTTATTTTTGTTTACCATAACACTAAATCTAGCCAGGAAGTTTTTAACATAATTATTCAGAAAGAGTTCAGTTAGAAATTCCACGCCTAGTCTATAAAAACAATAGTAGTACGATATTTGTATTATTCCTTTCATTCAGTGCACATATTATTATTATTATTTGTTAATAGTTTACTTTACTTTACACTGACTTTTGCCTGAGATCTTTCGAGATGCTTCCACCTTGTCCTCATGGACCACTGACATCTTTTCATCTTCAATTCTCCCTTCTTCTTCATTCAATTGTGCCTGCTTCCTATTGTATGCTCTTGGTTCTGCCATAGTTTCTGTTGCTTCATGTAAAACAACGCATTTAAGATTATTGTAGTTGCTATTTTCTTAGTACTTTTAAAATCTATTACTATTTCTTCCTGTGCAATTTTTCCTATGGCAATGCTTGATCTATTAAATTTTATCTCTTGTTCATGATCTTTAATTCTTTGACTTATTTTTGTTTTTGTAACTCCTATATAGTATCCTTTTATTCATTTTCATAATTAATTTGATAAACACAGGGGATTTCTTATTGATTAATCACCATATTTTCCAATGTATAAGTTGATCCAGTGTATCACTTGACCCTGATTTTTCAAGCCTAAAATGCATATTTTTTTATACATTAGTTGTATAAGTCAACTCCCGGTTTTAATTCCAAAAATAATATATTGTGGGACTCTGATGTTGACAGTAGTGCCAAAGAAATTAGTAATGGCATCCCTATAATGAAATGGGAAAAACATCATATCATTACCACCTGAAGTAAATTTACAAGACATTTTTGAGTTTAACAACAAATCTGCTACCAAATTTGATATTAAGTGATTTGACAAATTGCTGGTGTTAAAAGCTACTTTTTTTTTAATTTACTGTGTTGCTCCAAATAAAATATTTTCTATCAATAAATAATTTGTTATGTTTTAAAAATTGTAATTTT
The DNA here is from genome assembly GCA_038373885.1 of Cheiracanthium punctorium. NCBI lineage: Eukaryota > Metazoa > Arthropoda > Arachnida > Araneae > Cheiracanthiidae > Cheiracanthium > Cheiracanthium punctorium. The sequence continues at coordinate 389,562 of JAWZYV010018244.1, read as the reverse complement.
ATGTATTGACAGTATCAATATAGTTGATCATATTTGAGGTTGATTTTTTTATATTGGCTGTGTATGTGGATCCTTGATTTTTGAGTTATTTTTGGGGTTTAAAAAGTCAACTTAAAGAATGAAAACTGTGGCATATCTGTCTGCTTAAATTATGAAAATGTAATCAAGCAAGAAAAATAGTCATGTCAAAAAGAAAGTAAACAACATACTCCCAATCCCATACTGGAACGGAAACAGTAATACTTTAAAATGAGAATCAACTAAATATAATATCAATATACCTTTATTTACAACTTTATTTACATATTCTTTATTTACAACTTCAGAATACCTTTTAAAGTTTACTTAAGTGCCTTTTAACAGTAGGCAAAAAATCTTTAAATCCAATAAAAATACAATTCAAACAATTAAATTTAAACGAATTTATACTATCATATTTTTGAACATAGAATTTAATTAACCCACAAGTGAAAAGCCAACATTTTTGAAAACTATAAGTCTAGTCAACCCCCATATTGGAAGAAAAAGTTTATGCCTGAGCATGATATAATTTTAGTCCATCTTTTACAAACCCTCGGAAGTCTAACTCCCACGATATCTCTCTCCGAAGAGTTGCTGCAAACATGCAGCTCAAATACTCACCCCCTCCAACGCTGAGAAATATGTTTCGGGATGTATGGTGAAAATAAGATGTTTTAAACTTTGGATTTACAAAATTAACTGAAAGTTAATTAGTTTCATGTTATTAAGAAGCTTTTAATTACAGATTAAATTTTTATTTTAAAATATTCAACATTATGTTACACTTAATGCAGATTATAAATTTTTTAAATAAATGTCACTGTTGTACATTGCAATAGATAAATTGTAATTTTACCAGAATTTTATTTTTGTCTTAGGATATTGAAGTCACTGGTGATAAAGATGATAGTCGTTGTCTTCACATAACTATTCATCGACCTTCAAGCATAGCTGCTGGAAATATAAGATCACCCTTACTTGCAGCTAAATTTGTATTTGATGATCATATTCGTTGCATGGCAGCTAAACAGAGATTGAGTAAAGGGCGGCACAAAGCTCGACAGCGTAAATTGCATCAAATTGCTCGGCTTTTGGAACTGCCTGATCATATTCAACCTTGCCCTTCTCCTTTAAGGCACAGTTTACATTCTGTCAAAGCCACAGATTATTCCCGTAAGTGTTGCTTAAGTGGAAATTGAATATATTTTTTTTCTTTTTCTTTCTTTCTTTAACGATTGTGCTATTTACAGACATTTTTTAAAAGAATTAATGAATATGTTAAATTACTTTAAAAAAAGGAGGGGAGGAAATGACAGTCTGAATTATAAGCAAGTGTAACATACTGTGCTCATAAGTTTATCATTTATTATAAGATAAGCCTTCCTAGGCAAAATTCTAACTTCAACTTAGTTTCAGTTTTTTCTGGTATTATTTGTGGAGCTATGACAGCCATATGATGTGCATAATTATTTATTTATTTTTGTAAAAGAAATATTTTTTTTAAATTAACTTTATAATTGCTCTATCAAAAAATATATTACATTTGCAGTAGGGAATTAATGATATAAAGATTCTAGAAAATATGTATTATATGTATTATCCTATTATATTCTATTTCATGTATTTGCTTTTTTTCCTCCCCAGATTTATAGTTACTATATCTTTTAGCATTCAGTGAAATACTTAATTGTTTAGATTTATTCTATTTTGATTTTGAAAATTATTGAGTATATTGGATAGTTTAAATTTCACTAAAATACTGTTATTGTTTACAGCATTGGTTCCCATTCAGTGGCTCATGAACCCTAGGGATTCATGAAAATAATATACTAGTATACAACAACAACACAAGAGTTTTGACAAATTCTTTTGGATTTTAGAAGGGGTTTGCTAGTAAAAAAGGTTGGGTACCACTGGTTTACTGTATCCAATGTATATATATATTACAGTTGAACCCCTGTAATCTATCACCGTTGGGGCTGGAGGTATGGTCAAAAATCATAAAAGGTTGGATTATCTGGAGAATAAGTTTACTGTAAAATAAGCAATCTGTGAGTGTATTGTTCTGTACAGTAAAAATATTGCAATAAACTACTTAAAAGCTGTTATTATTAATGTAAAAGAACAATACTGTATGTATGTATTTACTGTATACGTATTCATCGTAAAAATTGAAAGTAGCCTATAGTAAAAAATTACTTAGAAAAAAGTCAACTTGAGCATGGTTAAACCAACCAGGGTAGAGGACAAGACAGGTTCTACTGTATTATTACTATTTTTGGTAGATCCTGAAATAATTGAGAGATGTTAATTATATGGTGTGTTTTTTCTGTATTTTCTGCACTTTCATGTGTTGCTTTTACCTAATTTTCTTTATTCCTCCTAATAACCCTCTTTTTAACCCTTCTTATGCATGCATGAGTGCAATTTAAACCTATTTAACATTAAAATTGTGTTCTACCTACCTTTACTGTAGAACTTCACCAAATTAAACCTGAAGAAAATCACAAGAATAACCAAGTCATCTTTTCTTAGGAACAACTTACTAAACATTCACTACATTACAATTATGTTGTGATAGCTGTAGATCATGTTTCGTGAGATCCATGATATAACAGGGTTTTGCTGTATTTTAAAGGGATGCAAAAAGTAGATTATTATGTGATTCAGTCCATTAGTGGTTTCACTAAAATTTGCATTCTGAGTATTTATATTTCTATAATATTTATATGGAAGAAGTGATAAAACAAATAAAAATTAGAACATTTGACTACATAAAATATTCTTGTCCAAAATTTTTGCATTATAGTTGAGTCCTGATTATCCAAGTTAACTAGCCTCACCTCAGATAAATGTGATTTACATGTATGGTCTGGTCACTCATTAAGGATACAAAATATAAATTTACACTCACAGTTTATTAATTTTTGTAGTCCCAATTTCAGTTGGTATACTCTTCTAATGGTTGAATAAGAATGGGGAATCGTTTATTTAAAAAAGTCATAATGCTTTTCGTAAGTAGGATGATAAATATATTTCTTTGCTCAAGTTTTCAAGAATTTCTTGTTCCAGTAAAAGTATCATTGGCCCCGTATTTTACTAAAGATTGTGATGGTGAAAGATAAATCAAAAATTCAGAAAACTGAGTTTCTAGAGAGAATGGTAAAGGAAATTTAATTTGATAACTCAGTTTAAGTAGGACTCAGATAATCGGGACTCTACTGTATTTTTGCAGAAAAAAATCTCAGAGCTTGGTTGATTTCAAATGTTTTAAGATAGAAATGTTTAATTTATGACAGTAATGCATCGAAGTCAGTCTCAAGACACCGGTCTACGAGGTAGAACAGTTTCTGGTCCTGCTCGTCATTCTCATTGTCACCATCGGCCTTTACTGTCATCATCCAATAGGGTCCCTGGACATGCTGCCCTGAAACGTGAATCTGTTCCATTAGCTAATTCTGACAGTGATAAAGGTTTACATTCTGGTGAAAGGAGGCGCACCACTAGCAGCCCGGTGTCACCAAAAAGACATGGATCTCGTTCACGAGAATCATCCCCCAGACAGCATGGTAGTAGTACTAGTAGCTGTGAGGAAATCCCTCTTGAAGATTTATCTAGAATTCACAGTGCTCGCCATGCCAGCCCAAATATCAGACGTAGGAGTGCCTCGGGTTTACCTCAGGTATGATGTTTGGTAACTGAATGGATTCTTCATGTGCTAATAATATATACAGGGTTCATATGCTCCTTAAAAACTCCTTAGTATTGATTTTACAAAATTAAGGGCCTTTAAAATGCCTCACTATTAGGTGGCACTCCTTAACCCTCTCGTCACCGAATTATGAAAAATCAGAGAAAAAAAATCTGTCTAGCATTTAATGCATCTGAAATACTATTATAAATCATGCAAAAATATTTTTTTCTAATTTCGATTAATATTAGATTTTTCTAATATTAATTTCTGCATTTTCGAAGCATTTTGTTTTGCTAAAATTAATTTAAAAGGATGCACATATTAGGTAATTGTTGAGGAATAAGAAAAAAACAATACTTACCTTGAAAAGAAAGAAAAAAAAAAAAGGTAAAAAAGCAGCATAAATATTTTCTTAATTTTTCTCCTGAAACAATGAAGCAAAAACTAAAAAATGATCTAAATTGACTAGTACTGCAATCTAGGCACGATTTATGCATCTAGTTAAGAGCCTCATATACTTTCTACATGAATTAATGATATTGATATCACGAAAGAAAAAAATACTAAATTTAATTGTTTTCTCTCTAAATATTGCTATTTGAAGTAGGAGCCTCATATGAGGTTCAGGGTGACGAGAAGGTTAAAAACTCCTTAATTTTACATTCACAGTAGCAAGCGATGTCCGTGATTAACGTTCAACCTGTTTGATGAAAGCCTGAATGCTGCAGTACAAAAAAAGCAGATGGATATTTATGTTCGATTTTGGCATGGTGAGGAAATCGTTGTGAGGACACGTTATTATAGTTCAGTTTTTATGGGACATTCCACTGCAGAGGACACATTATATGCTATTTGTAGCAAAACTAATAAACTGAACTTTTCCAAAGTTGTTAATTTGTCAATGGATGGCCCCTCAGTTAACTGGAAGGTATTTTCTTTATTACAAGATGCATTAAGAAAAGACTACAGCAGTTTACTAGTTAATGTAGGAAGCTGTTGTCTTCACACATTAAATAACAGTTTCAAACATGGCTGTAGAGCTACTGATTGGGATGTAGAAAGTTTTCTCTCATCCGTATATTGGTTATTCAAGGATTCACTGGCAAGAAGAGAGGACTATTTGCAACTCTCAGAGTCTGGGAAGATGCCATATAAGTTTTCTAAGCATAGGTAGCTTGAAAATTATCCTGCTGCAGAAAGGGCAATTGAAATAGTTGAAGAATTAAAGTTTTATAAATCATCTGTTGAGAGAAAAACCAAACCAAAGAGCAAATCGTATTTGATTGTGTCGGAAACACTAAAAGATGGCTTGTTGCCAGCAAAACTGAATTTTTTTCTTGCTGTAGAAAAGATACAACAGCCATTTCTACAAATATTTACATCGGTAGTCTGGAAAAAAGTGGAGTCCTTAAATGCTCCTTAAAAACTCCTAAATTTTCATTTTGAAAAATGAGTATGAACCCTGTATATAGCATTTGTTATACACACAATGAAAGGCATTGCTTCTTTGTTATCAATATTTTTTTTTGCAGTCAAACCAATGTCTAGTTTTTATAATTTTTCACCCCTTTCTCTGAGACAGCTTTGACTTCCTATTTTTAAGCTTCTTTTTATGTTGAATGAGTTAGATATACTTTTTTTTGCAAATTCGTTGGCTTATAATAAAAAAAAGCTATTTCCTGTTGCTGCAAAGTTTTTTTCTTATGAAATTTAGCAATCAGTTTAGGGAATTTTTCACTATTCTAGTTGCCGCAATAGGTTAGTTTTTTTCCATAGATTCATTACTGTTTATTACATAAATCAAGAATCGCATATTTATTAGCATTAAACTAATAAAATAAGTTTAATATTCTTTCTGGTTCTCTTTACCTGAAATTTCTTTTAAAGAAAAGCATCATTTTATTTACTGGAAAACTAAAATTCAATTTAAATATTTTTTTCCAAAATAAATTAGATTTGAGAAAATATCCCTATTCGCAATATTTCACAAAGAAATTCCCTTGCTCTGTGCAGTTCTTCCTACATGCTTACTTTAAAATAATAAGCATCTTAAATAGTTACACTTGTACTATGCTAAAATTATTTAATGCTATAACTCGAGAGAGAGAGAGAGAGAATTTAGTTATTTTGCTTAGTCTTCCCATGTAATTTCAGATGGCAATTAAATTTAAAGCTCTGGGTGATTTTTGATTCCTGTCCCTTTGTTTTCTCACCCTTATTCTTCTATATGTATGTGTGTGTGTTTGTAGAAAAAAACTATATTTATATCTGCACTTACTAAATATTATACTTTCCCTGATTTAATCAAATAGAAGTAATGGATATAAAGGATGGGGCAATGAGGCAATTGCACTTCCTTTGAGCACACTTAAACCCACTACTGAAGCCATAGTTAACAGATTTGCTCTCATCATTAGAAAGATGAACCAGAGAAGACTATGTTTCTTCCCAGGAGAGTTATTTGAATGCTCTGCTGGTACCCAGTGTTGTGCAAGCTCAAGCGCTGGGTTCTGGTGGAGTATTCGGAAAACCACATTGGTGAATCATCATCAATTAATAAAGGAGAGTCTTCTCTGTCTCATCTTCCAAATGACAAGAGCGAACAGGTTAGGCATGAGTTCAAGATTAAAACTGAACAGGCTTAAAAGAAGAAGAAAGAAAAGAAAAATGTGCTAAATGCATGAGTTGTAAAACACATTCCAACACAATATTTTTATGCCAAATTTGACTAAGTATTGTTCTTACATCTGGCGAGACTTCAGAGAAAACAAAAAAGCTGTATTAATGTAATTTTGCAAGATCCTATCAAAGAACTTTAAAAGTAATCTCCATCTTTTAACTGAAGAGTAAACTGTTATGAATGTTAAATTTGCATACTTAATGTATTGTGTTTTAAATGAATTATTTTCTCTAAACTACCATAGACTGTAATGTATTGCAGTTCTTTTAAGTGTTCCTGAGAAAGAACTAAATGCTGCATGCAGCATTTTCATTAGAGTACAGGGTAGTGTACATAGGAATAACATTTATAAATTTTGCATATTTATAGCATCTAGCACCTTTCAACCCTGTTGGAAAGTGTTAAATATAAATCTTCCTCTTATCAAGAGTATGATCTTATTTATATTTTTAGTTGCACTTTGGGCTCTCACTGACATTATTTTGTTTGCTCCCAAATAAAGTTTGTTAAAATTTTCCCTAATCAAAATTTTTAAAAAGCTTGCAACTGTTACAATGAAAAATAAATTGACAAAATTTTATTCATAAAATTGCCATTATTGGGGAATGAATATAGGAATAGGGAATTGCATTTCCAGCTAAGGAATGAAAATAGAAATAGAAGAGGGACAACTGAATTTTTTCTTTTACTTGCTAAAAATCTAATTGCACCAGGCAAGCAGGCAACCACAAATTTTGACCCTTCCTCTCATGGACATGGAGAGTGGTAAATTTGCTCTTTTAAAGCTTATAAGTCTAAAATTAATGATTTATGTGCTAAAAAATAAAAGTTTACAATTTTGTTGCATGTAAATAGATTAATTAGAGTACAAGTTACGAATTTTCAAAATTCCATTGAAATGGCTTTACCTTAATGTTATAAAATTATTAATTTTTTTATTTCGTGCCAAAAAATGAATATATTGCCTAGCTGGATTAATTTTTAGAAATATTTTTTCGCACCATATTTGGCAATTTATCATCAAAAGTCGTCAAGCATGGCAACTTTTGAGGCAATTTTCAAGGTATGCACATATTTGTTGTCAGACCATTGGTTAATTATAGAGTAGGATTATACTGTGCTTGAAACGGATGAAACAGCCATTCACCGTAATGCATTTGAATGCTTCTGTAGAAGAACTGTAAGGGATACAGACACTATTTTTGATGGAGAGCTTTTCTAAAAAATATGCCTCTTCCAAACAGAGTTCAGAAAAAATATAGATTTTTTTTTTTTTTTCTTAACAGGCATGTGGAAATGTGGAATTTGTGAAAATTCGCTAATTTAAAATAGATAATTAACAGACCTCCTACTATTTTTTATATTAGTAGAAAAACTGGCACTTAATATCAGGCTCAGGCATTTCAATTTCAATCTTATACATTTTTTTATCAGAATGGAAAAAATTTTCTTTTTCATCTTTTATTTAAACTTTCAAAGGAATAAGAATGAAAATTAACCCATATTTTGCATTTTTAGTTATTTATTTATTTACTTTTTTTTTTTTTTTAACAAGTTTCTGATAGTTATTATTTGTGAGCTACTGATAGTAGCTAGTAAATACAGAGTATTCTAAAAGTTCCCACATTGGCAACATATTAATATCATTTAGATATTTATTTTGCCAAACATCTTTGCATCTTATAAGCAATGTAAAAAAAAAACACACAAAATATTAATATGACTATATCCGTTGAAAAATCCTGATAAATAAAGCAGTATTACATGAAATAAATTAGAAACAATTTCTTACACACAGACACAAGACAGTAAAAGTTGCAAACCATGTGTTTATCTCAAGCTCATTTATTTAAAAGGAAAAACAAATATATATATATATACACAAATTGAGGGCTTTGTAAACAACAAAAAACATCGATTCAAAAATATCGAAAAAGTTTCAGCTAATTTTATTTTTTTTATTGTCCAATCACATGTTTACTTAAAAACAGGAAAAATTAAAGACTTTCATAAAAAAAAACGTACATTTATTTCCCCCTGAGACCAAATTGGAATAAAAGCTGGTTACTTACAGCACATGTTGGCTCTATTTATATATTTCTGTGCTCATTGAATTAGTCAATACATTGATCTGCCTAGTCCGAATTCTCACTAAAACAAACAATGTTTGGTCCCAATTAGTTCAGAATAGCTGGACTGTACTGTATATCAATTTTGTTTTGTTTGAAATACCCGAATATATCTAAAATACACTTTAAAGAATGACTGTCCATAGAGCATAAAGGTTGCCGATTTTTATTTATCAAAAATCAGGAAATGCAGCTAATTCAAAAATGAAGGTCTCTTTAGAAAGAAAACTCTTTCCTCTTTCCAATCGTGTAATTATTTTTTCTTTCGGACGATCAAAAGCCTTCTTTTTCGGAGGGCAAAGACAGAAAATGGTCGAAAGTAATGTAAAATATAAAATAATTCAAAAACTACGCCCGAGGTGCAAACTCTGGGATGCTTGGGAAACCCCCTGCAGAGTTTGCAATTTGGTCGGATAGTTAGACCGCTACGCAAATGACAGACAAACAGACATTCTCTTTTATTATATGTATACACAAAATATATGTAGATGTCTTTATACCAGTATTGATGATTGTCCCATGGCATTCGATTGCTATAAGTGAATCAGTTGATATACTTATCTTCATTAAAGAAGATTAACATTCCATTCTTAATGTTAATCTAGATGAAATAGTCAGATACTCAAGGTAAATGCAGCTTGGTTCTTGTATTAAAGAAACATGTGCTTCTCTCACCTGATGCCAGATTGGCTATTCGATCGACCACCATGTTGTTGGTAGTTAAATGGATCGAGGGCAATGGTTGCACTTTTTCAGTGTTGGGCAGTCTATCCACATGGTCTTCTATATGGACGTGAATATTCTTGCGCTTCAAAGGGTTAAGAAAGATGTCTCACTTTTTTGGCCGGGAAAATATAGGGACATTAGACCAGAAATGCAGATGAAAGCTAGCTAGCTCTTGTTTCGTGCCAAAACTGGTGAAGGAAATAGCCTAGTTTTGTATTTGAATATTTAGAGTAGCTAAACAGAATGCTCAAAAAAGCTTTTTTTATGGAAAAAAAAACTTTTGGACATTCGGCAAATTGTGCCATCCAAGCCATTACATATATACAGGATGTCCAGTGCTAACAGTGCCCAATGGCTATTTCCTAAACTGTTAGTCAGAGATGCATAGTTCCAATTGCAAAAATGCTTTAAATTGTATAATTATTATATCAGAAACAATCGAAGTCAATAAATCAATTACTGTAAAAATTACAAAATTTAAATTTTTATACAGTCCCCCGGTCCTGTCAATTATATTTAGAAAAACTTTCCTTATACAATTTCACCCCCCCCCCCCAAAAAAAAAAAGAAAGAAAATGCATCCTCCTACGACCAAAATTCCACCATGTTACAGCTGCTTAAATTTGGAGCACTTTTCGAGATGCGAAATAGGGGTTGTATACAAAATGAATTTGAGAAAAATTAATGTACATGATTTTGTGCCTTGTAATATTTATTAGCAATTTCATCAACTATTTTACAATTGTAGAGTACAATAAAGAAGATTAACTTTTAACTATGTGTATCCAATAAATTAACATAAAAATATAGCTTATACAAAATAGAATTTTTTAAAGAGAGACTAGTTTTTTAAATGAACTGGTGTTAAATAACTTGAAATACAAAAGAAAATAAAACACTTCATTCAACATTAAATTAGAAAATGAAACATTTTAAAGTACAAATATATATACGTTTTAAAAACTTAAAATAATATTACAAATCCTGTTAGCATAGCATTTGCTCAAAGTATAGCTTCCTTCAGCTGCAATACAAATATGCACCCGTGTAGAAAACTCTTCCTGTACTTTGCGTAACATACTCTGTGTTACACATCTGCATATTACACATATATACGATTTACAAAGTCTGATCGCAGATAGATTTTTATAGAGCCTGAATATAATCCTTTGCTAGTCTAAAATTAGTTTTGCTTCTTTCTCCTCATTATGACAGAAAATGAAATTATAACCTATAATTTAAAATTTTAATATTTATATGGTCCCTTAACGGTTTACTGTAACGGAACAATTTTAAACGTAGAAAAGTCAAAATGTTTGCCACTTCATAACTCTGAATTTTGGTCGTAGAAGGGCGAATTTTTTTTTATTGTGTATGAAATTGCATAAAGAAAATTTTTCTAAATATAACGGATAGAACCGAGGGACCGTATAAAAATTTAAGTTTCGTAATTTTTATAGGAATTGATTAATTGACTTCGATTGTTTCTGATATGATAGATTATACAATTTAGAGTATTTTTGCAACTGGAACTATGTGTGTCTGACTAATGGTTTAGGAAATAGCCATTGGGCACTATTAGCACTGGACACCCTGTATATAGTATATATATATATATATATATTCTTTTTTTAAAATTGATTTTTTGGGGATGAGTGGGACACCTGAAGGGGATTTATATGGTCCCTTAACGGTTTACTGTAACGGAACAATTTTAAACGTAGAAAAGTCAAAATGTTTGCCACTTCATAACTCTGAATTTTGGTCGTAGAAGGGCGAAATTTTTTTTATTGTGTATGAAATTGCATAAAGAAAATTTTTCTAAATATAACGGATAGAACCGAGGGACCATATAAAAATTTAAGTTTCGTAATTTTTATAGGAATTGATTAATTGACTTTGATTGTTTCTGATATGATAGATTATACAATTTAGAGTATTTTTGCAGCTGGAACTATGTGTGTCTGACTAATGGTTTAGGAAATAGCCATTGGGCACTATTAGCACTGGACACCCTGTATATAGTATATATATATATATATTCTTTTTTTTAAATTGATTTTTTGGGGATGAGTGGGACACCTGAAGGGGATGTTTAAAAAAGAAAATTTAAAAAAAAAAAATTCTCACCTGACCATTTGGCAACTTTTGCCATGTAGGCTATCATAGGGAAAAAAAAAATTCTATCCACCCTAGTGGAATGACAGACAAACTCAAATTATGAATGCATTTTCAACTTGTAAAGTGTTAGAAGAGGACATATCTCTGATAATAAACTTTGTCCTATTTTTTTGCTCCTCTCTTGAAACTTTTCTGTGTCTGCCACCTTTACAGGCCTTTCTCTGAATATTTTTCAATTTAGAAAAATCATTAAATGCACCTACAGATGCACATGTTATATGCATTTTATGTTTAAACCAATTCATACTTTTAAGCATGAACATTAAATCACTGAAACTGTGATTAGATTAATTATCACACAAGCATGTGAACCTATTACTATTTCTTATACATGATCATGGTGTAAATCAGTTCATGAAAACTATCAAGCCAGTACTGTTTTTATATGCATATTTGAATGTTAATTTATGGTAGAAAGGAGCTATATGAACTGTACAATAAATTGTGAAGAAACATTCCTGAAATTTGAGCTAGGTTTAGCAAAATTGAGATATATCATCATTTTGATTTTATGTCAAAACATGGGGGTAATATATCCTTATAAGAACATTTCACAGTAATCTTTATTTTTCATTTAGAATTTGTAAGTGCCCTTCTCCTTTTTTGACCTATTATTTCACAGTAAAAATTTGTTTTGTGATAAATGATTGATTGAATATTTCTACGAATTAATTTCAATTTACTTTGTATTATTATTATTATTATTATTATTTTTTTTTTTTTTTTTTGTATACTATCCCTTCTGTACTTTTCTTCAAAGTAATTAAAATAAAAAACCTCAGATTATTTTAAATAATCTTTTGTATGTTGTTTTTCAGAGTATAGGTTGCCTATTAATATTCTTCTATAAAGGGAAAACAATTGAATCAGTGAACTGCTGTAAAGTTAAATACTTTTTTTTTTTTTGGAGTTAAGCATTAAGTAAAACAATCCCTAAAGATAATTTTTCTCTTTAAAGTGATTTATTCAAATACTTGTACAGCATAATGAAACTTTTTATTTTTAAAGAGTGTTTTTATCTTATATTATTTAAAAAATACTTCTTAGTTTCCTAATAACTAAATAACGTGTCAGTTGTATGCATTTAATAACAGCAGAATATTGTTCTTTTGACAGGCTAGAATAAGTGCTCCCCCAGGTCTGTGTCATATCCATCCACAGTACAGCTCTAGTCAGAGTAGCAGCTCCACCACCAATTTGAGTGATAAAATCAGTGAACATGGACACGACAGAATATCTGCATCTAATGATGAGCTCTTTGATAGACCTTCGACAAGTGCTGGAATATTAGATTTGTCATCTGCTATTAAAGATAATGAATCTCACAATGCCACTCTACTAGCTATGCCAGTACCTCATTTATCTATCAGTCCAACTGAAACATGTGTCAAACCATGCTGTGCTGTAGAACAATCTGATGAGAAATTCCATCCAAACATTTGCAATGGCTCCAAAACCAGTGACAGCTCCGAACCATCAGCACTTGAAAATGAATCAAGCAGTTCTGGAGGTACTAAAGTAAAAGGCGCCATTCAAACTGTATAAAGCACTCAAATCATGTTGATTTTTTATTGTTGAATTGTTTTTAAATCACTTTTCTTTCTTTACCACTTTCAATTTTCTCACGTTGTAAAGTTTAATAGTGTTTAGAATATATAATTTTGTATCTAATGTACCTTCATAGTCCTTATTTTTGTCTTTGTTTCAAGTTCATATTTTAAGTTTAAAATTATTTTTTTCTTTTCACATATGTGCCAGTAAAATACTAAGAAAAGATGCAGTAAAATGAAATTTTTAAAAATATACAGGGCGGTTATAATCAAAGTTCCCCTATAAACAGCATTCTATATCTGAAATGGGTGAGCCGATTGCCACCAGATTTGGCATGCGAGCTGTGCACGTGAGGCACTCAAGAAAGTTTTTTAAAGATTAGTTCAAAAAATGTCCACCATTTGGTGCTTTGCATGGTGAAATCAGCTTTAAAATGACCATAAGTTAAAATGGCTAAAAAACTATTGAATAAATGTTGAAATTGTCTGTACATATCGAATTAGCCATTACCATTGTTTAATTTGCTGTTTTTCATACAAAGCGTCACCTAGTGGACATGTTTTGAACTTTTTTATTTTCTTTGAAATTCCGCGATTGCATTTTGTGTATAGCCCATATACAAAATTTCGTTGCATTCCATTCACCCATTAATGCTGTAGGACGCTGTTTATAGGGGAAGTTTAATTATAAACACCCGGTATACAAAAATGTTTCTTAATATTCTGTGTAAAAGCAGTTAGCCCTTTAAGATTAAGCTCGTTAGGCTGTGCTGGTTAGATATTGCAAATGTATTCATTTATCTCAAAAGGTAAGTGAATCTAAAGTTTAAATTTTTTAAACTGTTGATGAAAAAAGAAAATGTTGAAGCAAGAAAATGAATTGCCAAACCCTGATTTAGCCCTTTGTATTGCAACAACTGTAATTTAAAAATAACTACCGTAATTTATGGAAGAAACACTGTGGCGTTTATGAGTATGAAAGTTAAAAATAGTAAGTGCGGCATTTACAATGTTTTCAATTTTTTTTAGCCGATCTTCAACGAAAAATCGTAAAATTTGTTTAGTGATAATTGTCTCAAAAGATGGTGGCACCACAAACACATACTTTTTAGCATGCACAGCGTAGCGAATCGGAATGCAAGCCAAGCCCCATAGAAAAGCTGTTTGACCCAGTTTTGGGGAAAGTGAGATGTCGGAGTGCCATGAGAAAGGTCCATGTCCTGTGCTCTGAATTGGATGGCTTCGTAAATCCAACCGATGTCTCCTCAATTAAGTAAAAAGAAAAAAAATAGAAGTAAATCTTTATATCTACATTTTAGAACTATAATTAAATTTTAATGAAGGTTTGAATAGATATTTTGAAGGGTTAAAGTTCTGTAAAATCCCCGCAAAAGTGCACTGCCCTCTATTAAATGCACCCGTTTTTCACATGAACCTCTATTGTTCTTAAAATACTGAATTTCAGCCAAAATTAGTCTATGCTGCACCCAGTGCGAGTTTAACCCTTCCCCCCCCCCCCCCCCAAAAAAAAAAAAGTTTTAAAAGTTATTTTTTTTTTCCGCCATGCAACTTTGCGCTCTGTGCAGGAGCATATCTAGCGAATAAACACTGCCAACTAATTGGTATGCTCAAGAAATGCTGAGTGCTTTTAAAATAAATCGGAAGGTTATAAACATAGAATATCATAAATAAATAGAAACATCAAGAGTTATTAAACAACATTCAGTTTAAAACAAACAATTTGCTGAATCAAGCTCATTACATAATCAACAGCAGGCCATCCAGGGGGAAAATGTTTACTTTTAACTGGAGCCTCTTCTCACACATAGATCGCTCTTTTTGTTTTAATGGCGCATGGTAGTCTGTCCGAACTTTTTGCGAATGCAAGAAGTTTTTTTATTTTTTTATAAATTTGCCTTTGTGAATATAAACATTTATATCATTGTTATTTTAAAATAGAAATCGTAAGCTTCGTAAAATAGTGGTAAATGCTTTAAAACATTCTATGGGAAGGGGGGGAAAAAGGAGATTTTTTTTTACCATTTATCCACCTTCTCCCAAAATATATCCGATCAACTTAATACCTTTTTTAATATTAGGTCTAAGTAATGCAACATATTTTTTATTTATTGTTAGATAAGAAATTATTTTAGAAAATATTGAATTTTAATCTGGCGTTGACTTCTGAACGCGTTCACACCTACCCACCAACCCTCCCACCATGAATAAATATTTGTACCATGTAACAATGTGTCAATTTATGACTGTAAACTCCCCTCCCCCTAAAAGTGCTAGGCCTGGGACCTTTAAATGGCTGCACTTTTTCAGGATAAGAGTGCAGTGGTGTAGTAAAGGGGGGGTTTGGGTGTCGGAACCCCCCCCCCTCCCTAAAATTTAGCAGAGTTCTATTATTGACATGAAGAATACGATCCATAATGTAGATTATCCGTTACATCAGTGCCTAAACCCACCGCCTAAAATTTTTTTCTGGCTACGCTACTGTAAGAGTGGTCTATCTAGTTCTTCATTATTTATGATTTTACTGTAACAGCCCCTGCAAAAACAATACTATCAATTCCACAGAATTTAATGGAATCACTTTTTATCCAAATTTAGTTTTATATGTTAGAATTTTTGCTATGTTTTGTATCATTACCTGCTGTTCCAAGCTGGGATTTTAGTCTCTTGAGCTACGAGATTTTTTACATTTTTCTCGGGCCTTTAAAGATTTGAAATTATTGTTTTCCCAAATTTTTCACCAAGACTGTAAGTCAAGAGTAGAGAGTTGCATTTGAAGCAATTCATCTGGAGTCATTCTTAAAAATTCATTTATTGACTGTTGTACCTTAATATACGAGTGCTCTAACAGAAGATTTTATTAAATTTAATTTTTGGATATGACCTATTGTTAAGTCAACTTTTACTTCCTTGTATGGAGTATAAGACAGCAGAGCCCGATCAAGCCAAAAGTGGGCCCAGGGCCAAATACTCATTTGGGCCCTACCCCGTCCTTTTTATATATGTAAAATTTTTTTATTTAATTTTGATGCAGTTCAGTATATTACATAAATATATAAATCAGGACTAATACACATTCATTGCTAATTTGCTAAGTTTAGAATACAAACTTTTGGCCTCATGGCGGGTTACTGGAGATTCATCTTCATTTTCAGAAAAACTTAACAGTAAGTTTTTGATCAAAAGATAATTTTTGCGAAGAGCTCTAGTTGCTTCTGCTTCAGCAGACCATCTAGTATTAGCTAATGATTTACTACTGATTTTACCACTGTCGGCTAGTGTGGGTTAACAATGTAGCGCGGCCATAGTGTAGGCTAATAAAAAATATTTTTAAAAATAAATTATATATTCCACTATGGTTTTTTTTAATAGTAATAAAGTGTGCCAATTTTCGTTAAGTAATATTTTACGAAATATTTGTACATTTTTTAGTTAAAACTAAAAAAAAAAACGGCCCCTAATAGTGATCGGCCTCTGGGCCTGGGCCCAGTCGGCCCATGCGTTAATCAGGCCCTGTAAGACAGTAATGTGATCCCGAAAAATTTCGGGGGCCAGATTTCGATAAAAAAAAACAATTTTGACTACCTCTAAATTTACTTTTAAGAATTTTTTCGATGCATCTCACTGTACACTAGCATGCACATTCATATAAATGCATCTGCAACCCATTTTGAGCAGTTTTTCTATGCCGTCTGTACATAACTCTCGTATCTTAAAAATTATTGGTCGTAGAATGTTGGAACTTTATAGTTAGGACTAGCTGGCTCCAGTTTTAAATGCTTATTTTTGGTATCAAACCTAGCGATAACTTAAAAAAAAGAACAAACCCTGGCGACTTTTTGCTGACAACTCTTGAAAAGTTATTTGATTTTTTACTAGGTAGTCAAAAATCTTTACATTTTAAAGAAAGAATTTGACATCTATCTCTTTTCGCCCTTGAGTATGAAGGGAAATGTGACAATAACGTTTTGGCCCCTTACCCAAGTTCGGATGCGAATTAAAAAAAAAAAAAAAAAAAAAAAAAAAAAAAAACACCTTGAAAGTGATTTTTAGGTATTTGTAGTTCTTACATTTTAAAGACAGAATTTTACAGCTAACTCTTTTTCCTCTGAGATATGAAAGGAAATGTGAAAAGAACACTTTTTCCCCTTACCCCTGCTTGGGTACAATTTTTTAAAATCCCTGAAAATTACTTTTAGGTATTTTTATTAGTTAGCCATAAAATTTTTGCTTTAAAGTATATATCTTTTTCTCTCTGAGATATGAAGAGAAGTGTGAAAGAACGTTTTAGCTCCTTACCTCCATTTGGGTGCGAATTCTAAAAAACCCTGAAATTGATTTTTAGGTATTTCTGTTAGCCGCTAAATTCTTGCTTCAAAATGTAACTATCTCCTTTCCCCACCGAGAAATGAAGGGAAATGTGAAAAAGAATGTTTTGGGTCGCCACCCCCATCTGGGTTCGAATTTTTAGAAATCGCTTCTTAAATGACGCCTTTTGCATAAAAGCTATAAGCTCCCAAAAATTCATGTCTGTACCTCTGGTAGATTTGGCTGGGCAATGATCGTATGTCAGCCAGTCAGGACATCTTCCTTTATATATAGATTGTTGTAACATGAAGTAGTTGTGCACCTCCACTTTTGGTCCCAATCGACGGGATAGTATATCTACAGGACTGCCCGAAGGATTCTAAATACATTATGCTCTATGGGCCAAAATTCATTAAACTCGCATCTCTCAAAAAACTATTAGATGTAGAATGTGAAACTTTATATTTAGGATTGTTGTAACATCTACTTGTGTACCTCCCCTTTCGGTTCCATTCAACTGGATAGTTTATCTACAGAGCCACCCAAAAGATTCTAAATACATTACTCTCTGTGGGCCAAAATTCATTAAAGTATATTTTAGAGGTATTAGGAGGCTATTTCAAACGACTCAGAAGTGATATATGCTTTAAGGGTTACAAAATAAATTTCTCCATCGAGAAAAGTGTATTTATCATTTGAGTATTCCTGTAGCAGAACTATAGATTTCCAACACATTATGGTCAATGGCAGTTTTAGGGACATTCATCCATTTCAAGCACAATACCATCCTACCATATAGTGAGGTAATGGTCCGACCATGGTCACATGCCTTCAAGAATTATCCCAAGCTTTGCGACTTTTGGTGTATGTATTTAACTCTCAAAAACTAGCCGTAGAATGTTGAAATTTCATATATAAGAATGTTGTAACATCTAATTGTGCATCTTTATTTCTGGTTCCAATCTACTGGAGAGTTTATTTACAGGACCATTGAAAAGAATTTCAATACATTAATGTCTATGAGCATCCTAACTAATATTATAAATGCGAAAGTGAGTTTGTTTGTTTGTTTGTTTGTTTATGACGCTTTCACGCCTAAACCGCTGAATCAATTAGGATGCATTTTGGTTTAGATATAGAGGGGACCCTGGGTTTGGTTATAGCTAATTAGAATTTTAGATTTTTAATTACTTTTTTAATTATTAATTAAAAACCGTTACACATTGCCATGGTTGGCGAGTTTCGCCCGTATAACAAATGATTCATGTTTTGTGCTAACAAGAAGCTATTACTTCAATAAATAAGCACGCGTGCATCTGAAAAACATTAAATACCACGGAAATTAAGCCAGTTTTATGCCAAATCTATCTACCTGTAATAATAAAAATGAATGCTTTCCAGACAAATCTACAGAAAGCAGAGCTTTGAAAATTTGAGCATGCCTGGACCCATGACTTCGGTAAAGTGCACCTGAGGCTCAAAATTTTGAAATTTTAACTACTTTTCAAACTATTAATTAAAAGCCGTTTTATTGCCCGCACAAAATGATTTATGCTTTTGAAATAAAGCAGAAATTCTATTTCCAAAATCACATGCATTTGAGAAAAACATGGAAATTAAGTTGGTTTTACTCCAAATTAAAAAGCATAAGTAAAGAAAAGGGTACTTACGTATTATCCCGGCGGTCCGCCAAGACAAGCGATTTTTTGCCGATATAAATGCCGGGCACATGAAATTATTAATGGTTTTGAATACGATTGGCAACCCATTTGACGGGAATGACCGCTGGGATAATACATAAGTACCAAGAAAAATCCAGATGTGTTTCTTAAAGTTCATAAATTTCCAAATCCTACCAATAATATAAATGTGTACGTTTGTGTGTTTGGATGTTTTTGACTGAATCGCACAAAAATGGTTGAACGGATTTGAAAAAATTTGTAATGAAAATAGCTTATGCCCTGGATTAACACACAGGCAGCCTTTCAAGCATATAGCATAAATAATTCTTTTACAAAGACACTCAAAATAATTCTAATACATTGCGCTCTATGGAAATTTTGTAGCTACTAAACAGATTCTAAAACTTTTTTCACTGATTAAAAGTTACATTATTCCTGAGTATCATTGTTTGTTTTCGGATTAAGACCGATTGACTGCACTAGGGTCCTAGGAATGCTATATAGAAAATTCCTCTGTGGGGGATTTTCTAAGGGATCCTAGCCCGTATTTATGCGAGGTTTTTTAGAAAACCACGGAAAACTGGGAGCGGCTAGGTCGACAGGCACGACCAGGGACCTCCCCCTTGCAGTTTTGAGAGCAGAACTTCTTAGACACTGGTGGCATCATAAGTGTTGTAGGCTACCTTTAATGCATATATCACAGATAGTTCTTTTACAGGGATGCTAATAAGAATTACAGAGATGCATATAGAGCGTAATGTAAGTACTGAACCGATTCCTAAACTTTTTTTACTGATAGTAAGCTACACTATTCTAGAGTATTATAGGCTAAAATTCATGCATGTAGCATAAATAGTTCCTTTACAGGAACACTCAAAATAATTCTAATACATTACGCTCTCTGGGTATCTCTGTAACTACAGAACCGATTCTCAAACTTTTTCACTAATAGAAAGCTGCTCTATTCCTGATTAACATAGACTAAAATTCATGCATATAGCAAAAATATTTCTTTTACAAAACAGTTCGCAAATACTGTCATAACTGTCTCTATTTGCCAAATGCCTGAAAAAATCTAAATATAGTAACTCTGCATATTCTCTTATTTTAAATGAAGTATACTACCATGCTTTATGCTTCATTTGAAACAAGTAAAAAGCAAATAATATTTAAATGCAGTTCCTTTTGTCGCAACAATATTTGTTATTCACACATGCTACATTTCTGTCGGGACCTAATTCTAAAGCTGACGTGGACGAAGTCACGGGTAGCAGCTAGTCTTCAATATATTGCATCTGTAGTCAGTCATCTTCCTCGGCGAGTTTTGCCAAATTTGACACCAAAAATACTTGTGCATTTTGCATAACTCTAAAACTTTTTAACTGTAGAATTTTTTAATTTTGTATTTAAAAATTCAAGTCAGTGCTGTCCAAAGCACGGGCGTACCCAGGGGGGTGGCCCTGACCCCCTCCAAATTTCATTATTTTGTTTACAAAAACTAATGATTAAGTTTTGTTGTATAAAATTCTGCCTTTTTCACCGTTTTGACCCCCCTTCGAAATTTTTGGACCTACCCCGAAATTTTTTTATGGGTACGTCCGTGGTCCAAAGAACTGTTATAACATCTAACTGTGCATCCCTTTTTTTTATTGCAATCGACTGGGTCATTTATTTACAGGGTCAGCCAAATGACTTTAAATACACTAATGTGTATGGATACATTTAATTCATTGAAAGTCTGTGGTCAATTACTACTTTGGCTATCCCCAATATATTGCAAACTAGCTCAAGCTTGTCGGCTTTTGGCAAAATATTGCCAAATTGTCAGAAACAAATTTTTTAAATTGAACCCAGCTTGGCGATATCGGAAAACCTTAGTATTACTGCAGTATTTTATCTCTTTCAAACAAAATAAGTTTAGATATAGTATTCTGAAAATATTTTTGATTTAATAGACGTGCAAGGAAGTCATGTGCTGTCCACACCAGATTTTTTGTAACTGAAAAATAAATCAGAAATCCAGATCTGAACTAAGTGGAAGAAGTTAAATTTTTAAACAAAAGTGAGTTAAAGTCAGAACAGTGATGCTAATTACTCTCTTTAACCCTCGATTTTTCTTCTTTGAGCTAATGCTAAGATCTGCTGCTTCGAAACAAATAGAAAACAAGCAGTTGCCACCAGGTATATACTACAACTACAACATGAATCGTCTTATGACTTGCCTTCGATTAGACTCAGCCTTCGATTAAAACTTAAATCCTTTTATCATAGACGTTTTGTGGCAGAATAATGGAATCTTGTTCAATACTAGGGATGTGTTAAAAGGCTAGCGTGTGGAACTTAGGTTAAAAATTTCATATCTATTCTCACCAAAAAATGAGAAAGTTTGTTAAAACTTCCCCAATATGGAAGATTTTGTTTTTTCCTGTTTAGAATGGAGGTTTGAAGTGTACTAGTAATAAACTGATAAAATAATTCATATACTTTTGTGCAATTCAAACATTATACGTAAATTACTATACGAAACAAATATAAAAACACTTTATTACAAAAATAATTTAGTACAAAAGTTATAATATATAGATTGAATTATATTAATGGAATGCACATAGAATTATTTCACATACAAAAAGTTTTATAGAACAAATACATGATCATTTAACAGAGTTGTTAACTTTTTAGTAACATTATTTTGCAGTTACTTTTAGAAATTCAAAATTATTTGCCTGTGAAAATGCATATAATGTTTAATCAATCAAAAAATTGCACTCATTTTTAATCATCACATGCTACAGAGTAGTTAATCTGAGTCGGGGCTGTCCAAAGCATTGTACATGGGTACGGACTATATAAATATACAATTTAAGCAGCAAGAAAACAACATATAAAGCACCAATATAAAAATTCAGATAGCACACCGGTTTCGACATGTATGGCATGCTATCATCAGTGCTGTAATGAGAATGACAAAATTTACTCAGTTTATACATGAAAAGTAGGGACTCAAGATTAATTTTATTTATTATCTTCTGCCCCAAGAAATATTTTCATACTTAATACAATAAATGATGTCATTTAAATTTATTTTTTTTTTTTGGGGGGGGGGGCATAAAATTGTCAAACTCACACCGAATGCTGCATTAACCAGTTTCGGCTCTGACAGTTAAAATTAGAGGATGAAGACTGATTACCAATTAGAATTATGTGACCTACAATGAAACCACTTTTACAAGGGCAGAACAGAATCTGGAATTGAATTTTTTAAGCTTGTTGGCAAGTGTTTTCTCCAACTAACGAATCTTGGCTTAAAAATGGGTTTGATAATAGTAGTACCTATCTTTGTGAAAATGCATATTCAACTATGAATTTTTGTAAAATCTAAATACAGATCTTCACTGACAGATAAGAAACTTACACACACACTGCATCTGGCAGCACCTAATGTTAATGTTGATATTGATAAACTGTAAAGATAAATTTATGAAGAACTTATAAAATTAAATATACTATATTAGTCCAAATATGCAACCCCGACATTTTCTATCAAGATAGTTAGAAAAATCTTATATTTAGGACTCAAATTTAATGCAAGTAAGGTTTCTTTTTTTTAACGGAAAATGATCCGTCAAAAAACATCAGGTTACATTCCGGCCAATACACTAACAATAATATACCTGTATTTTAATTTTTTTCTTCAAAAATTAAAAAAAAAAAAGTATTTATTTTTATTTGTCAAGTATTTGTTTCTGCAGCCTTCCAATCTATTTAAAATTTTGTATTGGCCCAAAATTCTTATCTGGTTTGAATAGCCCTGTTTTGTTATTATGGTGTCATAAAAGAAATGAACTAATATCTTAAAATCCAGAACATACAGAGTACTTATTATAAAACATTTCAAGTACTTTGATTACTTAAAAATGAAGTATTATCGTTTGTAGTTTGGCACTAAACATTTTAATTTGATAAACTTAAATAATGCTACTTGATAAAATTTTCAAACCAATTCAATAATTACAAATTCTAAAAAAAATGCTCAATTAAATTGAAATTGATTTGTCCTTGTATGAAGCTTAGTTTTATAAGTTATTTGGGGCCAGTTTTTTTATGTGCTTGCACTATGAAAACAGAATAACAGAATGCCCTTGTGCATTAATTATGCAAAACATGCATTCTAGAAGTATGTTAATGTAGAGAACTTCAAGAGCTGTTTTTCTTTCTTTTTTATTGTAATTACTTTTTCTGGTTCCGAACAATTCAAATTTGACTTGCACAGTTGGAAGAAAAAAAGTCTTGTGGGTCAGAACATACAATTTTATATACTGTTTATTTTTTTCTCAATAAATGACTACAGCTTTTGTATTTACAGTGAATTGCAGACAAAACAAGTGTGTTTGGGATATGTTAAAGGTACTTTTCAGCACTACTAATGTACTACTCGTACAAGTTATTAAACATTTTTCACACAGTAAATACTGTGAGAATTTAGATATTTGCAATACATTTATGCAAAATAAAATGGGGAAAATATAATGAAACCACTGAAGTTGATATAAGTTTAATTTGACTAGCCGCCTCTGGCGACCCGTTGGTTTGCCATGTTAATAAATCTTGTTCGGTGAAAATCCTGTTGCTCACCGGCTTCCTTGGCACTGAAATCTCTGATTATGAATGGAATTTAAAAGGAAGATGGTTACAAACAGGGGCGGCCCTACTGTAAGTGGTGTCCCCTGCTCACGTAAAAGAGACTTCCCCCTTTTATGCTCTACTTAGGTTTTGAGTTCGAAATGATGTTCCTTCGAAGCTGGCACCCCGATGCGATCTTTACCTTGCTTACCATGTCCAGCCGCCCCTGGTTACAAAAATAAGATGGTTTAATGATAAAAGCCTACAAAAAGGTACAAATTATTTTTGTCCTATATTAATTCTGAAGAGCTTTTGGATATATTGGCCATTATCAAAAAGCAGAAAAGAAGAAAATCTGAAACACTTTCAGATTTTAAATACACACTAAAGTGCTGGAACAACTTTAGTATTGCCCATCCACCATTATTGGCGTCTTTTGTTTTTCGCCAAAGACAAGTGCTGTGTTTTTTTAAAGGTTTACCTTTCAGATTCTTGACGCAACTCCCGAGTTTTAGAATGCCAGACATCTTGTTTCCAGACACAAAAAAAATATTCACTTTCATCTACAGGTACAACGATATTATTATTATCCAAGAGCACATGAAAGTAAATGCATTTCATTTGCTATAGCTTCCTAATTTTTTTTATTTTTTGTTAAATTTTAAAATCATCACATTCCCCCTACAAAAACCATTTTTATAACAACAAAACAAGCAAAAAATATCAGCAATCCCTAGTCAACGCAAAACTCCCTAAAGCTTAAAATTAAAATTCTCTCAATTGATATCCCTTATTATCTCAAAAAAGTCACTGCACAAATGCATCCTATCGTAAAAGGCATATTCAAAAAACTTAAATTCACAATGAACGATGGGTTTCAATCAATAAAAGGCAGCCTTCTTGTTTCTAAACACAATATCGTTGATAATAAAAACATATTTAAACAAAATTCCTCGTAAACTCATTCACGAAATTTCTATTTGCAACTCCTCACTTTCCCAAACTTTTCCACTAACTTGCAACCTCAAACGTGAAAGGCCTAATAAAAAAAACTTGCCTTTTAACTTCTCAATGCAAGTCCCAAAAATCTTATGTTTTATTTATTAAAAGCTGCATATTCTATAAGTTTGTGCCATCTGTCAGTAGCTTTGTAAAATAGAAAACTCAATTTTTTTTAATAATAGTTTTTTTGTATATTATAGGAACAGTGTTTTTTCTGCTGAATTCAAGAATAGAAAAGGAAAATTTCTTTTGCATTAAAAAAAAATCTTTTAAATTAAAAGATTTTGAGACAAAACTAGGAGCCACATGCTCTTTTGTACTTTTTCTTAATGGGGGGGGGGGGAAATGAAATATGCAAATTTTTAGATATGCAGTCTTAATAATAAATATAATTTCATTTCTGTACATACTTTACATGAAGTCATTTACCTGTCGTTGTTTTGTTTTAGGAATTTTTAAGTGAAAATCTTTACCTCAAGTTGCTTTGTTAAATTAATGGCTGCTTTTTCTCAATTATTCTTGGCTTAATTTGTTTATTTAAGGGAGAGGCATTTATTTTTTAAAGATACTTACAATTTAATCTTCCATTATAAAGAAAAAGTAGGTAACAATAGTTAATTATTATTCTCAATATATTTAAAGTGTGAATAAACCCTTCCTAGCTGCACACAATTTGCTGCAAAATTTCATTTCACCATATGCTGAGGCGTGTCTCATCAATACAGAGACAAAATTTCAACAAATGCAGATTTTGATAATTTATCGCCATTACAAAAACAGATTGCAAATAAATACCAAATGATTAAAGGTCTAATAATTAATAACTTCTATCTATCAAGGATTAGTTATAACTGCCATCTAATAAAGACTAATAACTGGTCTACTTGCAATCTTAGCTATAGTCTCTTGAAGAACCTGTGAAGAGCATTTTTACATAATAGTTATGTGTCAGAAAAGCAATTTTCAAGTGTTCAAGTAGGCACAGCAAAGCTAGTCTGAAAGTAATTTATTAATCAATTATATATCTGAATAAAAATTTTTAGTCTAATTTGAAACTGAATTGTCTATATTTTAGAGACAGTACATTTTTTTCTTACTTAATTGTGTTTAATTAAAGATATGTTCATTTTCGTCAATGAAAAATAAATTATGAATCTTTAAATATTTTTTTAATGTAAAAAATACATATGTCTTTATAGTAGTAAGATAAGCTCTATGTATAAGAAAAGCTTTTTCTGAATTGATTTTGTGTTACAGGAAAAAAAAAAACGACAATGATTATACAATAAAAAACTCAATAAAAAGTTTTCATTAAAGAGTGTAAAAATAAAATTCCAAACAAGAATACATTTTAAACAAAATAAGCAGAATCATTGTGCTTTGCATATATTAAAAAAAAAAAAAAAATATTGCAAATCAAGTGTATATTTAAATAATCTAAAAAGCAATTTATATAAAATATGGAATCAAAACACAACACACGTAACATGAAAACAACTATCAACCTATACATATAAATATCAAAACATGGTATGGCAGTTTAACAGTAAATATAGTAGAACTTCTCAAATCCAGAATCACTGGGATTTTATTGATTATGGATTACAGAAATTTCTGGATAATAGAAATCATGTAATGTAAATTATAAAAAAAATACAGTTACCAGGTAAAGTAGTGACCCCCCCCCCCCCAAAAAAAAAAAAAAGCTCTCACCTTTCTTGAATAGAAAGGGAAAAAAGATATAGAAATATTTTAATTTTTGAAACATATGTAATCAACTCTGGTATTTAAATTTTAGTTTGTGTTGAACAAATGGATAGTTTTACGGCTAAATCTTGTCCAGATATAAAAATTCCATAGTTTGAAAGTCTGGATTTGAGAAGTTCTTCTGTAATCAAATTTTAACACATTAAGGACTATTATCAAAATATCCTGGTAACCTTTTATAGAAGGTTTCATAGAATAGCTGCTACATTTAAATTTTCTCATTGGAATAAAAGTAATTATCACAGATAGAATTATCTGTCAATGAGAAATGTGACTACCAAAATAGAATCTTGATACAGTTAATACATATATTATTCTTGTTCTAGAAAAAGAAAAAGAAACTAAGAAATTTTATTGTAATTATTTAATACTTAATTTTGATTCTAATATGTTTAAGAAAACGAAGATAGTCTAAAAATTCAACAAATATCAACTACATTAGCTTCAAAACAGCTT
The DNA here is from genome assembly GCA_038373885.1 of Cheiracanthium punctorium. Taxonomy (NCBI): domain Eukaryota; kingdom Metazoa; phylum Arthropoda; class Arachnida; order Araneae; family Cheiracanthiidae; genus Cheiracanthium; species Cheiracanthium punctorium. The sequence continues at coordinate 362,725 of JAWZYV010018244.1, read as the reverse complement.
TCATAATATTTTTAATACTAGTCCTCAAAATATAGTGGTTATATTTGCTAATAGAATATAAAAGTAACAATGTACTTTTCAAAAACAGGGTGTCTATTAAGTACTCAAAAGTTTTTTTAAAAATGACAACTCAAGAAAGTCACAAAATAAGCTTTAGATCATGGAACTAGCCAAAAATTTAAACAACTAATTTTGATTTCTGAAATCTCTTATTTTTAACTTTGATTGATGTATTTAATTGAATATACAATTAATATTATTCTTTTAAGTACTGTAACAATATAAAAGAGCAAGGCAACTACATTTTCATAATATGGAGGAATATTTCTTAATAAGGTCCTGAAAAATCAGAAATTGGCTATCATTAAATCTAACAGACACCCTACAAAAATCCACAGCTTGCATATATATACTATAACTAAAACAAATGTCTTAAAATAAAACTCAGTTCAAGAAAACTTTTCTAAGTAATATACTTTGATAACCAAGAAACTTTAACTCATTTAAATTTCAGTATTAACAAAATAACATTATGAAACATGATGTGGAATATTTTAAATCTTTACCAAACTCAACATGATAAAAAATATAACTCGTAAAGAGTTTTATCACATTCACATTCTATGAAAGATGTTTTTAATGTATGTTTAACAATGAATGTACAAAAGTAGCATTCTTCTTCAAAAGCTTTTTATATTAAAAGGCATCATACCTAAAATATACTCAAATTTATACAAGAAAATTTATACTGCAAGTGCAAAAATGCATTAATCTTTTTTTTTAAAAATGGAAGAGTGACTAACTGACGATAAATGATGGAAAATGAAGCAGATAAATATAGTTTGTTACATGGAAGTCAACAGCACATTTTTTTACGCTCTGGTTGACCAACTGGCAGTTTGTACTCTGATAAAATAGCAGTATCATTATATTGTTCATCTGCAATTATTGAATCTTGACTTTCTAATATCTGAAGGGAAAAAGAAAGAAACTTAAAATTATTTGTCATGCAACATCATAAACACAATTTTATTTCAGTGTAACTTCATTAACAAAAAATGCTATCAGAAAATCACATGAATTGCTAACATGCTAAATCAAAAACCCTATACATCAAAGTATGCAGTGAGTCACTTAAATACGGGCTATTCATAATTCCCTCCAGTTTTAAGGCACGACTGTAAAAAACATTTGAATGCAGCAAAAAAGAACCTTGCACTAAATGCAGAAACAGTTTTAAGTTTTTTATAATAGCCGCCGGTAGTCCAAAGATGGTGTACCTTTTCTGTCATGGCCTTCTTGCTCAGCAAACTCAACAAACAAAAACATTTAAAAGTCACACTGGTGTGACTTTTTGCTGTGGAACTAGTGGAAAAGAGCCTACGTTCTTGTCTCCTTTGTCATATGATTGGAACTGGATCACAAGTGTTGTCAATACCTTTGATAGTGGCAGTGCCATGATGAATAGTCTCACAGGAGTGGGACTGTAGCATTGATGTCTATCATGTGTGATCAAGAGTTCACTGATAGATGATATCTGAACACTTGTAAGAGCTGTAGATATTTTCAATTGTTTTTGTATTTAGTATGATGTTCTTTCCTTGCTTAAATCAACTAATTTTTTTACTATATCAGGGTTGTTTGTGGTCCAGGATATATCCAGAATTCCAGGTATTTTGAGCAAGTCATTTTTGGAATTCCTCCTAATCCCCCCTTTTTTGAGCAATGGAGGAAAATTGCATTGAAAATTATGCTCAAGCATTCCAGTTTTAATCTTTTCCCTTTCTTCTTATGAATGATTATTTTTTCTTCAGCATTCCTTTATTTAGATCTCCAATGCAGTAGGATTAAAAATTGACCTTTATTTTATATTTCATTAATTTTTTGGAATTATGATAATGAAATACAGTAGAGTCTCACTTATCCAACCTTCCATATTATCCGACATCGGGTGAAGCAACGTCGAATAAAATTCGTCGGACGATTAGAAAGAATGACCGCAGGAAGCTACTGTCTACAGTGATACAAGAAATCAATGAACAGAGAGACATGATTGACAAATTGAGTTAAGGCTCTACAGACTGCAATTCAATACATTGAGCAACATGAAGAAGCTACAGGAATTTAAAGGTAGGAAGATTTGGCAGCGAAGAAACGGCACTCATCCAGAAAACAGACTACCATAAAAAATTTCTTTAAATCCTCACAGGACTGAAATTTAAGTGTAACATGGCACACGTGAATTCTGGCAACAGATTATTCTGTAACTGTATGTTCATTTTTTCAATTCATTTTCCCATTGTTTTCTTGCATTTGTAGAGCATGAATATGATATAACATAGTACTGTGCTATAACATATGCATGTATGTATTACGTTCCAAGATACAATGTAGCTTAACGTTCAAGAAGCTTTTTCTTGACCTCTCTCTATTATCTGACATTGCGCCGGCCCCTTTATGTCGAATAAACGAGATTCTACTGTAACACACGATTTTTGGCAACTTGGATTTGATTTTTAAAGTCAAGTTTTCCTAGAAGATTTGCATAGGAAGTATGTTTGCAAAACATTTTTAGGCAATAGTTAATGAAGGTTATAACATACTATTTCTCAGGTTTAAAATGACAGAATTTATTATAGTAATTTAACAATTATTAATTAAAAAAACAGTTATTAATTTGTTCGCTTATTGTTGCAAGCAAAAGTTTAAAAACAAGGCTACTTTTACGATGTGCTTTTCAGGGTTTTGGAAGAAGTTCCACAATCACCCCTGTTATATCTTTCGGAAACACTGAAGTGAATTATGAATAACCCTGTATATAGTGGTGAATCAAGACTGATTTGGAAGGGCACAGCACCTAGCAGCCCTTTTATTGCCTGGCAAGCCTTTTTTATTTTATTTTTTTGCAACCTGCTGTATTTTTACTATTTGTCAATAATCACCACTTGTCGACCTTCACGCCAGTTTTGTTTGTTTTGCAGCCCATCACAAAAATGCATTTATTAAAACAACCCCTTCACAAAAAATACGATCAGTTACAGTAGTCTCATAAGAAAAATAAATGATTAAAATGGGCCTTTCCCACAAATGTAGCTTACTAAAATTGCCTTTCTATAAAATATTGCCTTTCTATTAAATATTCTATTTTTTCAGATTGAAATATTATTGTCACTTTTTTCATTATCTTTGCTTTAGGGATGTGATTTTGATGGATACCGAAAATCAGATATCCGAACCTCCTTTGGTTGCCGGATATCCGATCAGATATCCGACACTAAACATATATTTGGTAATCAAGAATGCTTCTTTTATATATATATATAATGACATCAGAACAATAAACTGCAAACATGTTTCACACATCACTAAAGTATTTTTTTTTTTAATAATTGACTAATAATTTACAAAAACTAAGTATCTTTACATATATGTACATAAAAAAAATGTTACTTAAAATGTAAAAAGTTAAAATATTCTTTTTATGTGTGCACTACTGGCAGAAGCGAATAAATTTTAACCATAACACATTTATTAATGTATTCATAATTGCAGATTATTTTCACAAATAAATGCATACTTTATCTATTTATTTAAGAATAAGATACCTATTTTTATAAGATACCTATGATTGATGAGTTAATTTTTTCTAAACATAGGTTTAATACCTTTTTTCTGTTTTAATAATTTAATATTAATTTACATTAAGTCATTTTTAGTTTTATTTTAAGTTAAATTACTTTTAAAGATTGATAAATAAAAAGTCAATCTCTTAAAAATTTAAAATAAAATTATCATACTTTCTTTTGTAGTTTTATACAGGTATTTTTCAGGTTATGCATTAAATTTCTTTAAATTGAAAATAATATTTTTTTAAACTACCAATTAAACAAAAATAGATCTGTTTAATAGTTTCACAGTACAAAAATTTATATGGCACCATAAGGAGAAGAAATGGGGTGGTGGGGCAAATTCATAAAAAATGATCATTTTAAACATTAGTTTCCAAATTTTAGGACAATTTCACTTTTTTACTCTTGATTTCGACATTCCGACACCCTCCCTCCTCCCCCTCAACACACACACACAAAAAAAAAATAATTAGTCCAAGTGCTTCATATATGGAGTCAGAATCATACACAATACTGTAGCAGTGACTAAAACAACTATTATAAGTAGTACTTGGATCCAAGGCCCCTAGACTTGCTACGCTCGCTTTTTGTATAAAGCATTTGGCCCCTGATAAGGCTTATTCGTAAAAAAGGCATAATTTCAATAGACAAAACCCAAAGATTGGATCAGATAGAATGTTACTGAGCTACACATTGCTTGATTCTTACACGTTCATTGATACATAAAAATTTAAACTTCACACTACAGTAAATCCCCCCCCCCCATAACACAGTAGATACTTTCTATGTTATAGGAATCCCTGTTGTATGGGTCCTGAGCTATACACCACCTGGAGTGCGGGCACTCCACATATAATTGCTGGAAAAATTATTTGCACTCCTCAGAAACACAATGGTATTTAATGTTGCCATTTAAAAGTTATATTAATTTGAAGCTAAAGCACAGTAAAATCAGAATATCTATCTCAACTGTATTTTTAATTATGTAAAACCTATGGGACACCTTGCGTATTTGCAACCCATGGCAATTTTTCATAATTTGGCAACTTAATAATTTGTTTTAAGAAAACAGTACTTCATTTGTTTGTTTGTTTTTTGACTCCATGGGGAGAGAGTGTAAAATTACATTATTTCTGGGATTACCATGAAAGAAATCGCATATTTTTCAAATGATACTCTCTTTCTCTCTCTCTCCGCACCTTACTTATAATTAAACTTCCCCTGAAAACCACAGTCTACAGCTGAAAATGATGAGAAGATCATCTCCAAATTTGCACATGGACACTACATGAGATGTGATTAAGTTTTTTTTTTTTTTTTAAGTTCAGAAAATGTCTGCTAAGTGGCCCTTTGCAGCATGAAATCAACTCTAAATGTTAGCCTAACTAGTTATGAATGTGCTCAAAAACTACTGAACAAATGTTGAAATTGTATGTTTATTTTGAATGATCTATTTCCAGTAGTAAATTTGCTGATTTTAGTTCAGAAAATGTCTGCTAAGCAGCCCTTTGCAGCATGAAATCAACTCTAAATGTTAGCCTAACTAGTTATGAATGTGCTCAAAAACTACTAAACAAATGTTGAAAGTGTATGTTTATTTTGAATGATCAATTTCCAGTTAAATTTGCTGATTTTTCGGTTAAAAAATATATCCATCTGTTTTATGAATCACTATCAAGAATGTTCAAATATAATTTTCCATCCTGTCCCATGCATATTATAGATAGAACTTTAGTAGTATATATATAGCCAGAAGTTATGATTCGGATATCCGACAGTATTTCGGATATTGAAAAATCAGCTGGATATCCGTTACTTTCCTACCTTGTTTTCATACTCGCAAGTATCCCCTCTGCAATGTTTTGTTTTTAGCTGACTTACTGGATCTTCAAACATCGGTAGTTACATTTTGATAAATACATAGTTTTGAATTATTAAACAACTATAATTCCAGAGTTCATTGCCAGATGTATAATTATTGCTTTTCTCGATGTGTTTAATGGTTTTATACACTTGCAGGTTTTTTCCTGAACAATAACACTATTTAATCAGTTTTCTAATTACAGATTATTCATAATTATTACAGGTATTTACTAACCATACATAATTATTGGTGATACAGGAAGTACCTTAGCAAAAAAAAAAAAACATTTTGGGGTTCTGAAACTTTGTACACGTTCTAGAAATTTAGCTGAAAATCAAGCAATCCAGAAGATTTTGCATATATGACACTTGGAATATATTATACTTTTGCATAATGGAGCATAATTGTAGTCTTCAGTTAGCGGTCCCATTTTTTAAAAATTACAACGTTCTCCCCCCCACCCCACATCATAGAGGTATAAAGTAAACACCAGAAAGGCCATCAATTTGTTTTGGCTGTGATGAAAGTTAGTGGAAGTAAGGAGTGGAACTACAAGATAAGTTGAACGTAAATGTTAGATTTATGCATTTTAAAGAGATAATTTTTTTTACATACATCAAGCTCTAATGCAATAGCTGGCATTGAAATATTTCTGTCTTGATCAATGATTAGCTTTGATTGCTCAAATCAACTTGACTAGGGCAGCCAGAAAGCGATTCATCTTCAATGTTGAAAATTCCCAGCATTGCAAAACAAAGCTTTAACTTGGTTAATCCATTGATCAAGACAGAAATATTTCAACACAAACTATTGCATTAGAGCTTGATGTTTGCAAAAAAATTAATGCTCTAAAATGCATGAATCTAGCATTTAAGTATTTATGCCTAAGCTTTCGCCTTTTTTTTTCTTTCTTTTTATGGCATTCAGTTGCACCGGAGTTTGTTATGGAACTCATAGTACACAAGCGTTCTTTTCTATTGATGTGATAACTCCATTTTATGAACACTTTTTTAATGCACAAGATAATAAACTCTTAAACAAATTACACAGTCATGTAATTCAAATTTTCAACTAATGAGGACAAACCTTGTCTGTAGAAAGGCTAACAACTACAGAAATGACCAGCTGTTGGTGTGAAGATACCACCCCTGGCAGAAAACTTTTTACTAAACCCGATATTTGTTAAAAGTAAGTTGATATTTGTTAAAAATGTCATTACGTAAATAATGTAAAACACCACCAAGCTCTTTAATGTAATTTGTGACAAATTTAAAAAATGATGACAAGTAATAAGTTTAGATGGTTCTGTAATTTATTTTGGATCATTAGAGATATAAAGTGAATTCATCAAATTTTATAGCAGTGGCTTTAACAGGGATCGCAGAAGATGAAATCTGGATCTGTTTTGTGGCCCCCTTCACAGTATTATAATTGATTAAAATAAACAGCCCTTTCACAAAAATACAATATATTAAAAATGGCCTGAAGTGTCCTGTATGCTGAATAAATTAACACTTTGATGACTCAAAAATAATCTTTTATTTACAATAATTTTAATTCAACCATGAAAGTGAAAAGCAAATACAGTCAACCCTCGTTAAACTGCCACCCTCTTTGACGCCAGTTCGAGAGAAAATAGATTTACTTCAATACATTCCAATGTAAAATTCCCTCAACAACTGCCATTCGCTGTTCACAGGAAAAATTTGATTTTTGTGAAAGAAAGTGAACGGTGTATGGCAGTAGTTGAGGGGGCTGTTTTTCAAGGGAATTTTACATTGGAATGTATTGTAGTAAATCCGTTTTCTCTCAAACTGGTGATCAAAAAGGGTGGTGGTTAAAAACAAGGGTCAACTGTATTTGCTTTTCACTTTCTTGGATGACTTACTGTAAAGAAATGAAATTAAAATTATTGTAAATAAAAGATTATTTTTGTGAATCAGCGAAGTGTTAATTTATCATGGAGAACAACAGGTCTACGAGTGACAGAGCCTACACCAACGAACCGTCAACAAACTGTGACATTCAGCATGAAGGACACTTCATGGTCTCTTTGCACTTTACAGGATATTGAAATTTGTTTTATATGTTATTTTAACCCCAAAAGAAAGTGATTTAAAAAAAATTAGTATGAGAATTCACAGAAATAAATTAAGAAGTTCAAAAAAACAGATATTGAAATTAACAAAAACAAACAATTTTCACAAAAATGGGACCCTGGAAAAAAACTCTGGATCAACCCCTGCTTAAATCTTCTTGATTGTAACCCTCAAAAATATTTAATTCATCATTAACAATTTTTATGTTTTTAACTGCAGCTCGATTATGTTTTAACAATTGCTTGGTCCATTTTTAAATTCTAACATCCTTATTTCATCATATAAGCATATTTTACTACAATGAACCACATAAAAATGTCAAGTATTTTTTCTAACTGCACTATTATTCTTATTGTTATTTTTAATTGAAAATAAATAAATATTAAAATTAAGACAGGTTAAAACCACTTTTAACAGGCCTCTTTTTGACCAATTTTAGATGGTTAAAACCACATTTATCTAGTGTCCTGGACAAAATCAGTTTTGATCGGTGAAATTACAACCCTATTTACAAGGGCAATATAGCTTTAAATAATAAATAAATAAATCACAACATTTTTTATGAGAAACACCGAAGTAAGAAAAGATTCCTAGATGCTAAATACAAAAGCATGAAACTATTTCTAAATGTGAAAGTGTAGGACAAATTACTGTTAAAGTGAATGTCATGTATTAATTCTGAATGCATGAAACAGGCAACATTAATGTTTAGTGCTAAGATAGCTACGAATTAACAATGCACTCTTTTTACATTTCAAAGCAAGAACTTCATTGATAACCGATGTTCTTTCTTATTTTGAAAGACATCTGAAAAACTTTTGATTGCCAACTTATTTGTAGTTATACACATTTTACGAAATAACGAAATATATTTTTAAATTTTAGCTGACCAAAAATAAAAATAATTATGACAAACACGCACCTTTTTAACAAGAAATCTTGCTGCTTCCTCTACATTTACATTATCTTTAGCAGATGTTAAAAACCACCCTGCAAATCCTTTTTCTTGGCAAAATTCATCCATTGAAGATGGATTTGCAATAGGACCTTCTGGAGGCAAATCACACTGAAATCAGAAGGGAAGAAAAAAGGAATTCAAATTACAAAGTTAACTGTAACTACATTTTATTTATTTATATATATCCATCCCTCAGATGAATTATTTAAAGTCTTAAAAACACTACTACCTTATTTGCTAAGAGAACACATGGTATTTTGCTTCCATCAGGGAGTGTAACTTTAGTATCCAAATCATTTTTCCACCTCATAACAGCATCAAAAGTAGCAGCTCTGTTTGCATCAAATACAATAAAAGCTCCAACAGCTTCTTTGTAATACACCCGTGTCATGTTGCCAAATCTTTCTTGACCTTAAAAAATTTAAGTATGTGAATCATGAGGCTGAACAATGAATTTATTATTAAATTTGGTATTTGTGGGTTATAGAAATCACAGAGCTTGCTTGGAAACATAAGTATTACAAAAAGATTGTAGTTATGCTTTAGGGCAGCACCCTGTGAAATTTTACCATCATCATCCTTGTGATCTCTGGTGGCAGTGGCATAGCCAAGGGGTTCACAACCCCCCCCCCATGTTTTTTGCCATACAAAATGTATATTCTTCAACCCCTTATCACACACATGTATGCATTTACATGAGTTGCAGTAGTCGTAATCCCCCCACCCATGAAAAATTTCTGGCAATGGCACTATCTGGTGACGATAACTCAATTGCTTGGAAGACTGAATTTTAGAGGCCATTATAACCCACAAGTACCTTAAATTTAACATTGTATAAGAAAAAGTTAAATACTTTTCTCTTACAGTGTTAATTATTTAGTTTTCTTTCAATCAAAAATAATTTTATTGAAATATAATTATTAATATTTTATTTTGAAAAGAAATTATCTATATTTCAATCAAACAAAAATCAATATAAAATATAGGTTTTTTTATAATTTATTCATACAATACAATTTGTTAAAAAAAAAAAAAAAAATTGGTTGTATTCCCTGATTGTGTCATAATTGTTTTTATTAAGTAGCAATGTTTTAACTGATAATAATTATTAAAAAAGTATAGTTACCAGCAATATCCCATAACTGTAGACGAATCAAAGTATTAGAATCCCAATTTAAAACTTTTAAGGCAAAGTCAACACCTATCTAGATACAGTCAAGAAAATTTTCAATATAATACAATAAAATAACTATGCTGCTGACTGCAATGTAATCATGTAATGAATAATATTTTATACATTTATTTTAATATTAAAATGGTACTTTCATACACAAAATAGACAAAAGATTCATTCACTAAGACTTAAATAATCGTTTGAGTATAACTTTCTGTTAGAATACAAATTTCAATATTTTTAGGCTGAAATCGGAAAAAGAAGATATATTAAATTAAAGAAATTACAAAAAATAAGAAACAAAATATATTGAAAACTAACACAACTAGTTCATTCTTTAGTGTTTAAGCTTGAAAAAGTTCAGATGTCTTTACAAAAAGTAAGGATATACAATACTTTTACTTTACTCTAGGTACCTACAAGTACTAGCAGGGGTGCAGAAAATGTTTAGGGCCCAATATTTCCCCAAAACTGAAGTTTATTTTCATTTTCTTTTTAAGCAACTATCTATTGTTAGTTTCTTTGGATAACAACTGCAACTGCATCTCAAAAAAAAAAAAAAAAAAAAAAAAAACCTTTTTCTTTCCTTTAAATACAGTAGGCAAAGAATTCCCCTGTGCTTCAGAATTTCCCCCCGAATCTCATTCGTGCATATTCTGCACCCCTGCTTCCTGCAACCACTGTACTGATACAGCTTCTAGCTTATACCGCTGGTTTTTAATACACAAATATAATTTTAAGAGTAATTTTTAAATTTTATTGCAAGATTCAAAAAGGATACAGTAGCCCTGTAATTCTGAGAAAAAAATTGATGAACATATCTTTTAATTATACTTGTTTTTCCAGTACCTAATTCTCCAATAACCAATATTTTATATAAATGTTCATGCTTGTTTTGAGATGCTACCTAAAAAAAATTAAATTATGAAGACTACATTAGACAAGATCAAAAGTATGAAATCAGTTTTTAGTTATATTAATAAAACTTATATGAGCTTAGGCAATATATTTTCTTATACATAATTTCAAATGATTATTAAACAAAAGAAAAAAAGAAACGCGATTTTAGACTTTTCTTTTCATTTGTTTTAAATATTTACTTTATACAAGCAAAAACTGGTATGCATCATCAGTTGTACATAGAGATTAAACAGTAAAAGCTATTTAATCACTGCTTATTTCTATTTTAAGAAATACTTTACAAAAAGACTTTTCTAGAATTAAAATGATTTCTTTCGTACACACAAATATGCTTGTTTTGAAAATAAATACTAACATTTACCTTTAATATATTTAAAACACTAACCGTTAATATATTACAATCATACAATCAAATACAAATAATACTTCAAATTTAATAGCAAATAGAATGTAAGACACATAATTGATTTGATTTTTTTAAGAGTTAATTACTTTAACATCGATTACACAGCAAAAATATGTGCTTACATAACAGTCAGTAATTAAAAAAAAAAATTAATACGGAGATAAACAATGGTTAAATTTCTTAAAAAGCTTTACATACAGACAGTAGTTAAATTGAGGAGAATAATATATGACAAGTTACCAACCGAATTGGCCATTAAATTGACGAAAAGTAATTATTTCTCTAAATACTAAATATCGGATCTCTTAACATCCACCTTAGAGCCTACAACATGAACACGCGCTTCGAATTTCATACTACTTCAACAACCACCATCACATGATAACAACAACACGTGACACAACTTTCTGTTTGGATTTTTAAAATGGCATCAGTCCAAGGCTGAAAAAAATGGAGAGTTCCGTGTAATAGTACTACCAACAATAGATGTTAAATAACAATGGATGATAATATGATACGAAGCAGCCGTTTAATGAATTAACTTCTTGTTCCAGATAGTCAAACGAAAGAAAAAGAAGCGAAGCAAAGGTTAGAAAATGTCACAATACGTACACAAGGTTGAGGAGGGTAATAAACGATGGGGCTAAAATTTCTAATTAAAAGAAAACAAAACACTATTTGTAATTTTTTTTTTGTGTGAATGCGTGTATTTGGGGGGGGGTAATATTTTCTAATTCCGTCTAAAGCAATTTCCTTCGATTTTACAACAATCGTCTATCAAAAATATCGAGTTATTTTTTTTATTTTATTTTATTTTTATTTTTTTAACTGGTTTTAAGCATTGACTGAAATGCGTCTATGCCCACGGCAATAGGTTGAATTTGGAATAAATCTCTTATACTTGTGTTAAAATAATTTCAAGCTTTCCCCCCTCCCAACTAGAGGATAAGGTTTTGTGGAATATTTCTACTCCCACACTGTTGTCAGATCTCTAACCAATATCATTTTGCATGTTTTAATCATTTTAATATTACATGAAATACGTTACAGCAGTAAGGCATCAAAGCAAATTTTGATAAATTTGGCTTAAAAAATAAAAAAAAAAAAAAAAAAAAAAAAAAAGGGAAAATCTGGCAGCTCTGCTTTTGACTTCGGGTCAAGCGTAATGTCGGAAAAAGGTGAGGCAACTTTCTCTCAAAATTGTGTTTTTTCAACATTTGTAAGGAAATTCAAAAGAAACTTCAATTTTCTGAACTGAACTTCAATATGTGCCCACCCCCAACATATTTTATTTTCCGTCACGCTACGCTTACGCCTTATGTTATTTTAATATCGGGTAGTGCAGTGGCGTCGCACGGGGGATGCGGACCGCACCGCGTGACACCAACAGAGAGGGTGACACACAAAAAAAATGCTGGCTTTGAAATTTAAAATTAATTTGAAAAAAAAAATCTGATTTTGTGATGAAAAAGACTTCCGAGATTAGAAGTAAGAATAAATATAATGAAAGACACATGTTCTGTGCACTTGCGATCGCCAGATTAAGTGAATTACCTTGCCCTCCCCTTTATGGACACCCATGGTAGTCACATGGAACAATCTGTATAAATAAAATTAGATTTTGGTCTTAGAATTGCTGGAATATTTTTTTTTCGATTTCTAACCGTTCTAAGCATTTTGGAACACAAAACGAAAAAAAAAAAAAAAAAAAAAAAAAAAAAAAGTCTCTCCTCCGTGCGTGATGCTTTTTTGTTCGCGCATCATGTAAAAGTGGCTGAAACAAATAAAGTAAAATTTGATAATATAATAGACGGTGACTCAAATTAAGCTAAAGGAGACGATTTTTTTTTTTTCAACAGAATTTGAGGTTTTGCAAAGATCATTTCAAATTACGTAAGTTTTTGCACTCGTGCATCACGTAGAAGCAGCCGGAACTAATGAAAAGAAATCCTCTGTCATGATAGATAGCAGTCTCAACCCTTTTAGCAGTGGTGTCAGTTCTAGGTTTGATCATTTTTTAAATATAAAAATAACAAAAACTAATTAGTATTCTTTCGTTGTGAGCTAGAACGCCTTGGAATGTAGTGCTGCCATCTGTTATCAATAAAAATTTATAAACAGTGAAACTGTAACTAATCAGCTTTTAAGTTGGCCAATTTTTACTTTTAAAAAACATTAAAAGGTGGCATCAAGGGCGGCTCCAGTGAGGGGGCCATAGGGGCCATGGCCCCCTCCGAAATTTTGTTTTACAACTTTAGATTCGCATACTTTACGAATTCACACGTTCAATTTGCATTTTGAACAATTTATAGACCTTAGTAAAAAGTTCGATGGCCCCCTCCTAGAATTCAGTCTGGAGCCGCCCTTGGGTGCCATACTGACTCGGACACTTGGGTGAAACAAAAAAATGAACTTTAAAATTCGGTAAATGCTCTTAAATTTTATGTTCCTTTTAGCTAAAAGATCAATTGCTAAAAAATTAAGAATTTTTGACTTAATGCCTCAACGCCTCAGCGAGATCAAAGTTTAATGCCTTATGCAATACAGAGTGGCATATACATGTGGGTGAATTACTAGAGGGTGGTGAAAAAAAAAAATAAAAAGTTTTTTTTTTCTATTTCCGATGATGACTTTGACTAGAATAGACAACATATTAAAAAAAAAAAAGAAAGAAAAGACAGAATTTTTCCAAAATTTCAATGTATTTTGGGACAAATCAAGGCATTATCTTACAAAATTCAAACTTTTAAAGTAAACTTAGGGCGCGTTCGAGAATTCATCGGTCGTGCACCGGTACCACCAGTGCAAGACCAGAGCGTTCGGAAAGGCGGAGCTCTGGAAGTAACCGCGTTCGAAAACGTTTCGGTCATGTAGTGGTTGTCTTCTCAGCGTGACCAGAGCGCAACCAGAATGACCCTGCTAGTGAGGTGGGTTATTCCGGTTATTAGCGTAGTGTTGCCAATGTTTATTTTTATTTTCTTGGCTTGGAATCGGATGTGGTGTGGATGACCGAAACCGGTTGACAACCGTGACGTCACTTAACCGAAGAATGACCGCAACCGGTAGCACCGGTGCATAACCGACCGGTGAATTCTCGAACGGGCCCTTAATTCCCCAAGAGCATTTTTCGTATACTATTCATGCCCCACCACCACGGCCATGTGGATAAGGCACTCAAAATAGTAGACGGCCTCACCATGTCACAGTGGTTATGTCACTTGAAATGGTAGACGGGTTAAGTGTGAAGGTCTCGGGTTCGGGTTCGGGTCCCATCGTGTACCTGTCGATCTAACGGTCTGGTGTTTTGTCCGGTTTTCTCCAGATGTAGCGTGAATACGCGTTAGAACCCCTTAGAAATTTCTCTAACCAAGGCACCCCCCCCATAATAGGCAGGAAACCCTCGTGCAGGTTTGCTTTACTACACACAACACACCTACACTATCCACGTCGGATGCAGGAGAAAAAATAGAGTTTTATTAACAATGTCCAAAAGTCAGCATTTTACCAAAGTTTCTTGAGAAAATTTGACAAAATACCGACTCTGATTAACCACAAATGTAGATCAGCATTTTTAGATGATCATAGACTTGTCCGATAAATTCCCCCCCCCATCATAGACTTGTCCCATAAATTCTATATGTGGACATAGTGCATGACACCACTTCACGCTAGTTATCGAAAATAGAAAATAAGTTTTTTCTTTTTTTCAACTACGCTGTAGTAACAAGCATAGCTACTCAATATTGCAGAACGCACTAGATTTCGACCTCTCTGAGACAGTAGATTGAAGGGAAGCATACGGCTGAAACTGATTATGATCTCGCGTATTCCGCGTAGTCGATTGAGGATTTGAGGCGTTATCTGATCGGGTAAAAGGTACCCATTTACTCGTCTTTCTTTCAGTTGCTGAGATGTAGCGTGCGCAGAGGCGATTCTCTGTGACCACAAGCTATTTAAGTCGGAAATCTTAATTTTTTGGCATTTTGATCTTTCAGCCAAAGGAATATAAAATTTAAAGAGAACCAGCAAAATTCTCAATTTGATTTTTCCCCCCCAAATCTGAATCATTCTACTCTGACACACCCCTCTTTAAAGTGCTAAACCATAGATCCCAATTTTTTTCAAAAATTTAAATAAATGTTGATTTTGCAAAATTTATTCAAAATGTAAATTTTTGTTTGTGCATCACGTAAAATCTCCCAAGACGAATTAAATGCAATTTAGTATCATGATATGTGGTCAGTTAATTTAAACTGTAAGCGTCAAAAATTTTCCTAAATTTTGTGAAAATTGTGTAGTACATGTTTGTTCGCGCATCCTCGAAAAAAAGTCTGCATGGAATAGAATTAAATTTGGTATGATGATAGATGGTAAGTTAATTTAAACTATAGTCGTTAAAATGCTTTTAAATATTTCAGAAATTTTGTGAAAGTTGTGTAAATGTTTGTTCGCACAATCTCAAAAACGGCGCAAGAAATATAATAAAATGGGTAGCAACCCAACTTAAACAAAAATTTTCTCAACGTAATGTGACATTTATGTATATACACACTAAAACTGATCAATGATATTATTTGAAAGTAATTCATATTTTATCTATTTACTGATAGGTAATTGGATAATACGAAATGGTTACACAATAAGTGAGTTCATAGCTGGAGCGATAAATCAGATCCAAGAAAAACGTATACATCTGATTACTGGTTGACCAAATAAAATAGTAAGTCATCATGACGATACACTCCACACAATGAAATTTACAGGAAATCATTCTACCTCTGCAGTTTAGTGCGAAGTTTGACGACATTGTGTGGACGATCTATAGATTTTTAATGCATTTTGAAGATGTCCATAGACCTAATCTAGTGAAACTCTTTTGGGTGATCCTGTAAATAAACTACCCAGTCGATTGTAATTCAAAAGGGAAG
Source organism: Cheiracanthium punctorium (assembly GCA_038373885.1). Lineage (NCBI taxonomy): Eukaryota > Metazoa > Arthropoda > Arachnida > Araneae > Cheiracanthiidae > Cheiracanthium > Cheiracanthium punctorium. The sequence goes on along the minus strand of JAWZYV010018244.1, from coordinate 346,746 downwards.
TGCACAGCTAGATATGTTAGAGCAGTCCCGAATGCAAAATTTCAATATTCTGCGGGCAATCGTTATTCGCTCGTACGTATATGGGTACGTACAGGCATCACTAGTCAAAATGGATTCACGGTCGATCAAAATTGATCATAAGTATGCACATAAATGCATGCGCGCGTTGAGACATCACGCAGAAACTTGACAAAGTAAATTTTCGAAGGGCCAAAATCGATTTTTTGATCAAAATCTTAATACCGAAATTTTTCGCTATCACAGAATTTTCTTCACTTCGTGCAAGGAAGTAAAAAAAGTCACTACCTGCAAATAAAAATTTTTTCGTACAAAGAGATCTCATATATCTATGACGTCACATGTATCATTTTGAAAATTCTAGATTATGCTTTTGTTTTGTTTTGCACTTGTGTAATTTTTGATGAGTAATGTATAAGTGTGTAGTTTATATTGGTATTCTTATTAATAGCAGTAATTTGGGCATTTTTGTAAGTAGTATTTTGTAATGTGTTTTATAATTTGTGCACATTATTTGGTATAGTGTATTATTGTAGTTTTGTGTTTTGTATTTTTTGTGATGAGCCTTCATGAGCGCTGCTTTAGAGGCATTAGGGTTTCTAAATTCTATGTTAAAAATTTTTCTTGCCCCAAAATTTTTGTTGGGCTGTGGGGAGATATATGTGATGCATATCACATATATATTGAATCTAAAAACATTTTCTCTTGTTTCGTTTTTATAAATCAAATATTCTATATTTCAGTTTTACACATTAATATAATTTTTTCAACATTTTTCTAATAACATCGAATGAATGCCACTTCTTTCGAAATTACTAAATACTCGCTTTCGAAATGAAAGCATCCGGTGACCGTCAAAAACTCCTTCTTCCGTATGTTGTTCTGATTCCGAGTAATGATAGAGCATTTCATCATTCAATATTCCATGAAAGTTCAGAATTTCGGTAGCTTTTAAATCAAATATCATATACGAGCTTTTGGCATGTCCCTTTTCTAATGGACTATTTATTGCATTTGGGTTAATGGGATAGCCACAAGTAAAAAACATGACAGATTTTTGCAGCCATGTCAAGCTCCGATACTTCGAAAGAGTGAATATTTCAACTGCAAGTGTTCTATTTCTATGTGCAGAAATCGACAGATCGAAATTTACAAGGTTTTCGAATAAGCAGTGTAAAACGTTACAAGACTCTTTGTAGAGACGCAATGGGAAAGTAATTTCGAATTTCATAAAATTAGGATAAAAATAATAATTTACAATTTTACTTGGGGAGGGGGGGGGGACGACAGGAAACAAAACAAGACAGATATTAAACAAAGAAGTCAAAAACCTTCATATTTTATAAGAAGGATTAAATGATTTTTAAAAGTATAGGCCGGAGATTTAAATCCAAAGAATTATGGTATTATGGCTTTAAAATTTACCAAATTAAAATAAATTTATTTTTTTGCGAATCTTGATAATTCATTTAAGGATTAAAAAAAAACTTTGATACATACCGTTTGTCGATTATACGGACCGGTAGCCACCGGGGCGGATCCGGTTAACGAAAAATTCGGTTAATCGGGTAACTTTAAATTACGGCTATGACAATGCTTTTTAAGTAACTTCCCTTTACACTTTTTCCAGGCTTACGATTGGCAATTGTAGTAGTGCATATTTTAGTATACTGCAAATGGCGTTTTTAAAAGTTGATTTTTTAATAATTTTTTGAAAACTTCATTTTCTAAAAAAGTGGTACACATAGATATACATAGAAATTTATATGGGTAGAGGGGGGGGGGATCCCTCTTTCCAAGGATACCAAAGCATAAAAAAGCAATTTTTTCGACCCATTTCAGAGAACCTTAAGATGGATTTTGATGGGGACGGGTCTGGAGAAGGAGTGAAAAAACTGATAGTTCTTGATCGATCCGGTTAGTCTACATTCGGTTAAATGGAACTCTACAGTAAGTGGTTTTTTTATGCATTCTGACATTTCTAATAAAAATAACGATGCAAATAAACCTTTGGGGAAATCATTAATTCTTATGTTTATTTTACTCTTGTAATCTGAAAATTGAACTTGAAAAATATCCATTGAAACCGAATTTAAATGTTCTGAAAATAAGTCGTTGAACATAAGATTACATTCCGTGATAACAAAACTCTTGCAAACTTTCTTTACTTACCTCTTAAGAAAATAAGAATGTAAAAGATTATCGAATGTGTAACAAAATTACATTGCGGAGATAAGGATGTGCTTTTTCTTGTGTTTTAAAGATGATAGGACGTCTCTAATATTAATAATAAAGCTATCTGCTGAAACACTTAAGGAAAAAGAAAAAGCTAATCGGTTACATAACTCTTACCTACATAATCGTATTTGTAAGGTATCAAGGCCGTTACGGGAACCAGATTATTAACCTATTTTATGGCAGTGGGGGTGACTATAGCAACGATTTACTGTTTCTCAGGCATCAAAACACCAGAAAGATAAAACATGCCGAACGCGTTGATTATGAGACGCTTTCCAACACAGCAATATTTTTGCACCAAATTTCACGATTATTGTTCTTAAACCTGGCGAGGTTTTGGAGATAAGCATTGTATCACTGTTAATGAAATCAGGCAGACCATACGAAAAAGAACTTGTTGATAGAAATGTCACTTCCATCTTTCGACTAAACAATGAACTGTTATAAATGTTCATATACTTATTGTATTAGGCTTGAAATGGATTAATGTCTCTTAACTTGCCATAAACCGTAATGTATTAGAATTCTTTTGGATGCTCCTCTAGAAAAATATAAATTCTACATACACCATTTTTAACAGCGTACATAGGAATAAGATCTATAAATTTCATAGTAATCGATACATGCTTACGGCGATTAGACCATGGAATGGTTGAAGGGGGACGGGGGCAGCTCTCTGTTAGAAGAATCGCACACACATGCAGACTATGTTTTTAAAATTCACATTAACTTTATTGTGAAAATAAGTCACAGGGATAGATTAGGGAACATCGGCTATTATTTTTTAAGCGTGCTACTCGGGATTGTTCGGGGGCAATCAATTTTTCTCAAAAGCACTTCGTGACAATATTGCTACTTTTCTTTTCTTCTTTTTTTGACAATTTGTAGCCAGTCAAAGTGTTATTATTATCATTTATGGATTAGAAATTATGTAATGACTTATTTATTTATAAATTTTTAAACAGTGTAACTTGAAGATTTTTATTATTATTTTAATTTTAGGATAACGCGACGTAGCGATTTTCTTTCTTTTTTTTATTATTAATATTATTTTTAGTTAAATAGATATGAAATTAGTAACTTTTAAACAGTGGAACTTGAAGAATTTTATTATTTTCATTTTACGTTAACAGGCTTGTCGATTTTTTTAGTAATTAATTTAAGAATGTAGTATTTTAAAAAATATATTAGAAGATTAACATAATTAGAAGATTAAACGATTTTTTCGCAGCTGCGTCACATACAATGATTTAAGAATTGCACACATATGCAGACTAATGTTTTTAAAATTCACATGCACTTTATGCATTAATGGTTGTGAAAATAAGCCATGGAAATAGCATAAGCGGACATTAGCGAGCATAAGCGGACATTTTTTTCGAAGTTATGCCTTTATACTTACTTAATGCTCCTGGGCAACGCCAGGCTACTCAGTTAGTAAAGTAAATACGACTTTTTGAAACATATACATAGTTACTTTGCTCATAAACACTGATCAAACCGTTTTAAACCATTTCCTAACAGTACATTACTATTTTCCATGTAAATTAATGAATAAAGTCAAGAGTCGGACGGTTTGGGTGCTTCCGCCTTCAGTGATGCTACAAGTTATGAAATGCCGTTAGCTGATTGGTTATATTTTTCAGTAGACGATCACAAATACGATACTTACTAATTTACCCCCACATTCCGCACTTCTAGTTTGCGCTTCTTTCTGTTGGCGATAAATCACGTGTTGCGGGGGGGGGGGGGTCCGCGTTAGCTGTGAGATCTCGTGAAAAACTCGCTAAGATAGATTGTGTTGTAGCGTGAGTCCACTGTATATCTACAGAAATACACATTTTAAATTTTTATATGGCCCACATTACCTAAAATTCCCAATTGGTAAAATGTGCCCCATACACTAATGATGTAAAAATTTCGTGCATTTTATCCTAAAAAGTATCAAACATATGAAGGCAAATATATCCTGACTTAAACTATTTTTATGGCTCTCGAAAGAAAAAAAATCACGTCGGAAGATCGCCTTTCAGGGGTTGCACACAAATTAGAAATTAATTATTTCATTAATACATAATACTACTATCTGTGGTATTGTATAGCCCCTCATCAACTTTGTGTAAACACTTTGTACCTTTTTATGTGAAAGGCTGAAATTTTGTACATCATCTAATTAGTGTATGGGGCGCGTTTTACTTACTGATAATTTTTTTTTTCTACGGCAGCCGTATAAAAATTTAAACTTTGTTTTTATTGAGATTTAATCTTCTGAAAATTTTAATGAATACCATAAAATTCTGGAGCTGTTTTTATGTAATTTTGTAATTTATTGTGCGTGTATATGATCAATATTTAAGAAATAAAAACGAAGGTCAGTGTTTTTGAGACACCCTGCGTAGTAAGATCGCATTGTGCTTGAAATAAATGAATGTCTGTAAACTACCACTGGCTGTAATGTATTGGAATCCTTTTGGGTGCTTCTATAGAAGAACTATTAATGAAACACATACTGTTTTCGACGGAGACCTTTATCTTGTGATCCTTAATAACATACATCAGTTTTGTTTCATTTGTAATAGCCGTATATCTCTAAAATACACGTTAAAGAATAACTGCTCATAGAGCGTACTGTATTGGAATTCTTCTGCGGGCTCCTGTAAAAGAATTATGAATACTACGTACACCATTTTCAACTGGGTACATGGTGCAGAAATGACGTATGTAAATTGCCCACAGATGCGCAAAGATTGGATTTCTGTGATAGGGCATTAAATCAGCATACTAAAAATCGTTTTTTTTTTCTTCTTCTTTGGGATGCTATTTGGACCGACGGACGTTGCTTTTCCCAAGATAAAAATATCAGCAGCCAAAACGATCATTTCTGAAACACTAAAAGAATTCTTGGGCAATCCACCGTTAGCGGTTCACCAGCAGATCTGGTTTCAACATGACGGTGTGCAACTCCTCATAAACGCAATATAATTACTAACGGACTGAATACAGAACTCCCACAGGAATCCCCAAGTGGATTGGGCTGCAAGGTCCTGTTGAGTGGCCTTCCAGGCCACCTGATCTAGCTACTCCAGATTTATGTCTCTAGAGTTGTTTGCTAAATATTTTTTATGAAACAGCACTTAGAGATGTACCAGAACCCTACACAAACATGCAGAGAAATTTATTCAGAAGAACCTGAGAGAATACAAAATGCATTGGTAACCAGATTGAAACTCCGTAGAAGTTGAAAGAGGCCATTTTTAACAGTGTATATCTTTCTTTATGTTGCATTTGTTTTTTGCTGCATTACTTTAGTTTCAATATTATATTGGTGCTATAAATATAAATCTTGTGAATTATCTATGCAAGTAAAAAACCATATGTTCATATACAAATTCCTTTGAATTTAACATTTATTTACTATTTTATTAGTATTAATTTTTTAAGTGTCCTTAAAATGACTAGTCCTTATAAGAAATATTTCATAACTGCTAAAATAAATACTGTTACGAATTTTCGAGGTGATCAGCTCTTCAGGGATTTAATTTATAAATCCCTGAATGTCTAAAATTCGTACTGTACGCCTCAAATAATTAAATTTTACATTTTGGTGCATGTAAATTGGGTACTAGAATGCGAGATAAGTACTGCAAAGTATCCCACTGAATAACATGGAAGTTCGTTTCTCACCAAATATTGGCGATGCTATTTCATTCATATTTCACCAAAAATTATCAATACCCAAGTTTATTTTTGGAAACTTATTTTTGCCGCAAAATTTGGCGATGTTTCGCCAGTCTTATCGACATTTGGAGCGATTTTATTAATGAGGAATGTAATGCTTCCTACCCCGCATTATTATTACTCAATCGAGTTGCGCGATTGATGGGCGTTTTTTAGGATTGGAATGGCGTAGAAATTGCTCGAAAATTCAGACAGACAATGAAAGAAGAGCAGCTCGCATCCAAGAAGTTTAATTTTTAATCGTTTGTTCCAGAAGAGTAAACTACAATGCGTGCCGCATCGCTTGCATTGTTTTGCTGTGAAAAACGCCGTTACTTTCGCTTATTTTTCGAAGCTTATTTTAAAAGCTTTTTTTAAATTCTGTACTTTTGTATTCTATGAAACAGTTAATGGTTCTGCTCGAGTATATCACTGAATTTTTAGCGCGTGGAATGATTTTATTGCATGCAAATTGCAGAAGATTGTTCGTCGAATTTGAAGGACTTTCAATACACACTGTACTTGTAAGCTTACGAACCCGGCAAATAAGCAGACGTCTGCAACACTTCTAGAATAAATACTACGTGTTACGAATTTTTGAGTTGATCTGCTTTTCGGGGGTTAAATTTAGTCTAACATTAGTTTTCCCACTCGTCAGTTAGTTGAAATTTACATTGTGTTGCATGTGAATCGGTTAACTAGAATGCGAGATCGGGAGTTTCGGGTTTCCTTATTGTTTAACATATTGTTTGGTAGTTTCTCGCTAAATATTGGCGATAGTTCTACAAAAAGTCGCCAAGCTTGGCTACATTTGGCACGATTTTATTACTGTAAATGTCTATAATGTTTGCTTTTCTGTACTGGTATTACGCGATAGCATTGATATTACGTTATCAATATGCGTGACCAATAGGAAATGTCATCGAATTAGAAAATTCGTTGAGGAAATTGGTGGAAAGTTCGGGAAAAATTAGCGGAAATTAAAAATACGGCAGAGCAGATCGCCACTCAGTTTAATTTTGAGTGAATGCTCGTAGAGTTCACTGCCATATCGCAGAGTCATTCTGCTGTGAAACTTTCATTTGTTTCTCGAAGCTTATTTTTGAAAGCTATTTGTGGGTTCTTCATGACATTCTCATCTCATTGAATGTGTTGTATGCTGAGGGGCAGCTGAGAAATTTTCTTGGGAAAGTCCACTGAATTTTAGACTATGTAAGGATTTTATAATATGCGCAATGGAGCGTTTGACGAAACTTTTGTGAATTGCTGACTGCAGTGGCGTACACACGGGAGGGGCCATCAGCCAACTGACTAAGCTAACTAGGGATGGACGCGAGACGCGAGAATTCTCGCATTGTCTCGCAGTCTCGCATTGTCTCGCGAGACGAGACGCGAGACGAGACAGACATTTTTTTTGCGAGACGAGACGCGAGACGAGAAAGAAAATATTTTGCGAGACGAGACGCGAGACGAGACAGAGTCTTGTCTCGCGCGAGATTTCTCGCGAGAATTCTCGCATTTTTTTCCGTCTCGCATAAATACGATCTGAAAAGCGACAATTTGCCTGAAGCCTCTAGCGTTTAACTTGCGTCTCCTTCGTTTTCGGTCCTGGTATACTATCAGCACTCTACAATACGCACAAACACGTAACATTTAAAATTAGAACAGACGAGAGATATACAAAACACACAAAAGAGAGGATAAAGAAAGAGGCGGAAAAAAAAAAGAAAACAGAGAAGAGTTGAAAGAAAAATAATAAGTAAATAGGAAAGGCGGTACGGTATGTTCAAATCTGACCACTTTTAGACGGGGCCCGGGGCATTAAGTTTGGGGCCCCCCTTACTATCCCCTTTTTTACGCATTAAGCGCCTTTACTAAGCCCCCTTTTTTAAGCATTTTAACCCAGTTTTGACCACTGTTGTACTCGAAAATTGCATTTCAGTTAACTGTAGTTTTTGTACTTTAATCAAATCGTATTTATCACCCCAAAAAAATATCTCTAACTGGATCTAGTGATAGGCAATTAGGTAATACCTGTATTAAAGAGGAAATTCAGTTTTTTCCCCACAATTACTATTTCAGTACATATGAATTTATAATTTAGATAATCGGGATATATATATGGGCCCCCTTTTTCTTCAAGGGCACCGGACTACCGCCCCCCCCCCCCTTGCCCTTGTGATAATCGGGTTTCTGGTATATCAGAGAGAGATTAGAAGTAGAGCAACTTGCATTCGCATTGATGCTTAGTCTGAGTAGGTTGAAATATGGTTGAATATCCTTGGTTGAAATATCCTTGTACCGATATTATCCTCAAACTTTCCCGCACGTTTCGGCGTGCGTAGGGGGGGGGGGGCGCCCACCCTGGTGACAACTTTCTAGGGGCGGTTAAATCCCTATCGTTGGCCTATTTTAAATAGATTAAAATGACATTTTTTATTCTTATATATTAATATCGGACGGAAAGAAATGCAAGCAATTTTTTTCAAACTATTTCTCTTTTCGTTTATATTATCATGTTTTCCCTTCCTTCGGCTTGCAAAACTTTTATAAATTTTTTTCCTCCCCATCATTTTATCTTGCAGTTGGGTTCCTATTCTAAAATTATCTTCGCCTGTTAGATGTCTTTTCATTTTTTTTTTTTTTTTTTTAAATCCACACTGGATATACATTAGGGGGATTATGGTTTAATTTTTCTGTAAGCAGGGCGAACATAACGACTGTAGTACTCTCGCTAAAAATTATTGTGGAAAAGTACAAACGGATAGTCGTCAACAAATTAACTGTTCAGTAATTTAAAATATAAACAAAAAATAAGTCGTCTATTAACCAACTGAGATACTATAATGAAATCTAAAAACGCACACACGGTAATGTTATTGGAAATATTAGGCAAATAATTATAATTATCGTTAATATAATCTTGTTTTCATTAATATAAAAATTACACATATTTTAGAGACTTGAAATTGACGTTAAAGTAAATAGTAGAGATTTAATAAAGACGTACTATATCCGCTTTATTCGTAATATTGCTATTAGGTGTAGCGAGAAATAATGTCATTTACAGTAAATTCAAGCAAATAAGTTCTTAATTACCACAAAGCTCTACCTAAACATAGGATTTGTATTTTTTATATTTCAACGCAAGATACGGATTTTATTTTTTATTTTTTTATTTTTTTGAGAGAGAGTTGTCATCGATCCTTTTTAGAGAACTAATTTCAGAATGAAAATAAATTTATTTTTAGGTATTCGCGGGGCTGTATTTTACATCAAGAATTTTATCGATATTTATTTTTTTTTAGAGGAGGGATTTGTGAAAAGAACGTTCTGGTTGCCTACCCCCCCCCTCCCTCCCTTCCGTTCCACAAGTTACGAATATGGATATTATATTATATATACATATGTATAGATATGCTGGACTTCCATGTGGTTTCTATCACTACAGATTGGTATGTCGATTTTTCAGCGCTTTTTCAATTATTTTGATCAGGGGCGTAGCCAGAAATTTTTCATGGGGTGGGGGGGGTTACGACTACTACAACTCATATATATGTATACGTGTGTGTGATAATAGAGTGAAGAATATACATTTTATATGGTAAAAAATTTCTCATGGGGGGGTTATGACCCCCCTAACCCCCCCCCGTGGCTACGCCCCTGATTTTGATATCTTATTGTTTTCCTTTTTTCCTTATTTATAGTACCATAGAGCCTAAAACGTGTGGAGTGAATATCTCTTTTGATATGCCACACAACCGAAATCCTACTATTTTGTTTGTCTTTAATTATAATCTACTGGTTATGGCTCCTGAGAATGGTGCCAGTGGTTATAATTCCCGTTCCATTCTCATTTGGCTGAGCATCTATTTTTTTTTCCACTTGTGGTTTGTAATTCTTGCTTCTGCTGTTATATATTTTTTCATGCGGGGTGTTGTCATATTTGCAGAATATTTTGTGTTTTACTTATTAGTTATATATATACAGGGTGATTCTCTACTAGACTGCCGAACTTGGAGGGGCGTAGGGGGTGCAGAGACGGTTAAGAAAAACATAGTAATATATGGGCGGAAACGTCATCTTCATGTGCCTTTTAATAATACCTTTGGAAGAAGTGTTGAAGTGTGCGCCTCATTTCTTAACCAAGTTTCATAAACAATGGCTTTCCTCAGACAATTTCATAGATGTAATGAAAGAAACAATTCTGAAATAACAATTTTTATCAAGTGCAATCAGTGAAAGAGGGATTAGTTTTCGAAAAACCATAGACTTAACAACATTCGACGTCTTTTTACTTTAAAAACCGAATTTCAGTTTTTCATTTGTTGTCTTCGAAAATCTGTTTTCTTTCTTTTTTGTGTGTGAGTGTGGGGCCCCGACAAAGGGTGGGCAGTCTGCAGGCAGTCGGACACGGCCAGTCCGACCCTGGTTTTGACTCTGCGTTGTGTATGCTTGTTTAGTTAATTAGCCAGATGACAAGAAAACGTGCTACAGGGCCGTCCACAAGGGTTGTGCTGTGGATGCAAGGCACCAGCGCCCCGGATTCATAGGGGCACAAAATTAGCACACATCAAAATCCACAATCCACAATCCACATCAAAATTAGCTTTATACTTCTTATCGTGTCAAAAAAATTAAGGGGGGAATTTCAAAATATTTTATAAATCATATAATTTGACAGTTAGTATTGCTATTCTGCAGCTTCAAAAACTAAAACACCATTTAAAAAGAGTCATTTACTGGTGCTTGACAAAAAACAACTGCTGCTTTGCTTGAAAATTTCCATTCTGACTAACTTTCCAATGCCCATTATCTCTGTCATCTTCACTCAAACCTACGGAGAAAAAGACTTTCAGTAAAAGAATGGATAAAGACGTTGTTTCTGATTCGGTTCAGGGCAGATGTCATTATCCATTTCCTGGAAAACTCGTGTGTGTGAAAGAGTATGGGCGAAAATCTCCAGTCTTGGTATATACCTCTAAAAGCGGCATTTTACACAGAACAATATCACCACCCCTTGTGGTAAAGTTCGAAAGACTGATGGGCTTTGCAGTAACAAACATGTAAAGCGATTAGTATTGTATAGTCGTTCCTTTTTACTGATAGAGGGGCGACGCATGGGGTGATCGTTAATTGTAGAAATGGGACAGTGCTGCTTCCGAGAAAATTAGGACCACCCACACACCCTTTTTTAACAAGATGTTTTCACTGCCAATAAAGAGACCCAATAATGCCGCCCCAATAAAGAGATCAATGAAGAAAATTTACGATGTTTCAAGAGCTTGCTGTTTGCAATTTCCTTTTCAGGAAATACGATTTTCCTTATCATAAAAGAAAAGAAATAATTGCTTTTCTAAAACTTTTTAAGGGGACAAAGGGACTTTAAAATTGAAAACTATCATTTCTTAATTTTTAGTCTCAAAGTATACGTACAGTTGTTGAAAACAAAGGTGTGCATTTACATTAATACTAAAAATAAAAAATTAAATCTTTTTTTAAAAATTATGTTAATATCTTTAAGGAAAAATGGGCCATAAATAATTTTTTCAAAATATCTCATGTGCATTCCAATTTAATAAAAAGCTGTAATTTTTCTTATAGTAAACTTGTAATGCATGCATGAACATAATTGTACATTAAATTTTCAAACAAACGTTATTTAATAGAGATATAGGAATTTAAATGTAACAGTAGGATGGAATTTGAAAAAAAAAAAAAAAAGCTTCATCTCACGTGAATTTATTTTTTATATAAAGCGTACCTTTTTCCAGGGGCGTAGCCAGGGGGGGGGGATATCCGGATATATCCCCACCCCCCCACATTTTTGGATTAGTGATGAAATTCCGTCTATTACTACACATATAAGTTCATCTCTCCCCCCCCCCCAGATTTTCCTGGCTACGCGCCTGCATTTGTCACACATAGAAATGAATGCACAGATATGTTCATACATATATTGCAAATGTATATTAAAAAAAAATATGTCGCTTTTTATTAATTTTGAATGCGCATGGGATATTTTAAATAAAAAAATAGAAGACGTATTTTTTTCTGAAAAATATCAATTTTCATTTTAAAAATTATTATTATTTTTTTTTTTTTTTTAGTTTCAATATAGATGCAAACTATTATGTTAGACAACTATGATTTTGTGTGAAACAACTATACATAAGATTACAAGTAAAATTTAAAATGGAAAGTTTTGAATATTTAACGTCCCTTGTCCCCTTAAAGATCATGAAATGTTTGCTTTTACAAACAGGAACAAAAATTTTTAAAAATTACATCTCTTTTAAGAAAGATGTATATTTTTTAACACCATTATCGAGGAACATTTTCTTCAAAAAACGTTCCTCGATGCCTGCGTTCTTTGGGGGGGAAGGGGCTCAGATTTTTCCAGGGGGTCTGATCCGTCCATAGCGTCCCAGCGCTACGGCCTTGTTGCGAAGTTTGTAATTTCCTCTTCAGGCAATACAATTTTTCTTATCTCTAAGGAAAAGAAATAATTGATTTTCCAATACTCTTTAAAGAACATAAAACATAAAATGTTTGCTTTTACGTACAGAAACAAAAATTAAGAAATTTGCATCTCTTTATAAGATTTTTCAAAAAATGTTCCTCGATGACTGTGCTCTTTGGCCTGGGTGAGGTGGCTCAGATTTTTCTAGGGGTGGGGGGGGGGGTGGCGGGGAGCTGAGCCGTCCATAGCGCCCACAGCGCAACGGCCCTGCTATTAACATCTGTGAACGTTTTATATATTTTAAAGGATTTTTCAGCGGTAAGTGGAATTTTATGACTACGGTGTTCCATACCTAAATATAAACTTAGTGGTATAAATTTAACACGTCATCTGCTTTTGCTTTACTTCGTGGGTGGATGCTGAAAGAAGCGCATATTTCAATTAGAGGTTTGTTTAAATTGTTCGGTACGATTTAAAAAAGAAATTAGATTAAAATTTTATGCTACTAATAATCACACAAGTTTTCAAAATTATTTATCTGTAAACCATTATCTTAATGATAATACTGGTCAAAATATCCAAATTAACTTGCTCAACGAACCGGGTTATCTTATACGGCAGTTAAACAGTGACGTCATAAATTTTAAGAAATGCTTGAAAATTGTAAACTCTGCAACTCTAACGTCCTGACACAATTATAGCGATTCTAAATAGCTCCTCGAGATTACAAAGTTTGACGTTTTCAGGAAACAGAACCATGGAGGATTTATAAAATACCGCTATAGTGGATATATGTCTATTTAAATTGGCATCGCTTTGAATATGTGTCACTACGGCCCGTGGTGACGGTGACAAATATTTCATCCACCACAAAACATTTCATCCACCGTGGTCCATGGTGGATGAAATGTTTTGTGGTGCTAAATACCCCAATCTTACAAAACTATGCATAAATTAAATATATATGGAGAGCTTTCTTAATAGCAACCATTATGTGAAATGATTATTCCTTATGCTAATGCTTAAATTGCAAAGAATCGCCATAGAATAAAAAGGACCTATTTGTGCCAAATAATGTTTCTTGAAATCGAGCCTTAAAAAGGAAGAAGCGAAAATAGATAGTATTAATATGCGTAATAGGTAGTATTAGTAGATTTGTAAGGATAATATGAATAAATCACAATATACCACATTAATAAATATTTCATGAAATTAAAAGTGTTCTGTTTATCCTTTTTCAAGGGTTATCACCAACTGAACGATAAGTAATTCTAATTTGCGTTAATATATCCCGCAGTAATTTCAAAAGAGGAGATTACTTAAATTAAAAAAAAAAAATATGTTTTGCAGATAGGATTTTAGTAAAATATTCGCTTCTTCCAGTATGAAGAGCGGGTGCGCAACTATTTTAAAACAAACGGTTGTCCATTTCATGTAGTGTCTGAGGTATTTAATGCTACAACTTGAAGAGTATGATGTAGAAATAACACATTTTGAAAGTCGGGAGTTCTCTGCAAATCGCCATGCTTTTCACTTTTCTGATCGCGAATGATACTGACGTAGTTTTTTGAGTCATTATATTGCAATGATGCCAGGTTAATACTCATGACGCAAACTTTACATCAAGAGTCAAATAATTTTGCTTTTATTTTAGATTCCACATCACTGGAATTAATTGAAATTACACATGTTAGGAAAATTTTCGTTTACTACAATGCGAAGAACGGGCACGCAGCTAGTAAATAAATAAAAATAAATACTATATTTTCGGTGGGACATTATATGTACGGATTAAAGCTGAATTTCTTTTACTTCAAATGCCGATATATGCTGATATAGTTATTAATATATCTACTTATGTGGCTATATGTAAGTAATTGTTATTATTAATATTAATTTTCAATAAAATCCCAATAATAAGTTAGTAAAAAATGGTAACGAAATAGCAGTCCTTAATTTTGCGAGACTCGCGAGACGTCTCGCGTCTCGCGCGAGACGAGACAGCAATTTCTTTGCGAGACGCGAGACGAGACACAGTGTTTGCGAGACGAGGCGAGACGCGAGACGAGACAGAGGTTTACCATTGCGAGACGAGACGAGACAGCCCCGATTCTCGTCTCGCACGTCTCGCGTCCATCCCTAAAGCTAACTGTCAATGCATTTATCCTACTGTGAAACTAGATGGTCAGTGCTTCACAATGCTTCATGGAAAAATCTTTTGGGTTGCCTACGGAACTATGACTGTACCGAGGCGTGCAGCTCTTCGTCTGAACCAAATCGACGGCCACGAATGTCTTTACTATGGGGACTTCAAAAATATGGAAAACACTTAAAGAGGGATCTGGACTGTACAGAGTATGGGTAGAAAAAGTCTAAACTCCTGCATGGTAGCATTAGAGTCTTCACAACATGTGGACGGACATTATTGTGTAATCTAATGATGGCCGTCCGTCAGTTAACCCATTTGCATCACATGGGAATATGAAAAGGCGTCTTTTATCACCAAGTGCCATCGCTATCGGTCCAGTACAGGACCAACAAAATTGAGCATACGCATTCGTTCTAATGACAGTGACCGGGAAGTTTGAACATATATAGAGGGTGTTTCTAAATTGTTTTTACAAATTTTAGGGAGATAGGGCACATAATAAGGAATCAGAATCACATAGCATTATGGGGTTGAAAACGCCATTTTCACTCGCCTGGTAATAATCACTTTATGAAAACTGTTGAAGTATTTGTCTAATTCCTTAAGCAAGTTTCATATACAATGGGCTTGTCTCCAAAAATGTCATCTATGAAATGAAGTAGAATTTTTAAACTATGAATTTTAGTCATGTTTTCTGAGAAAAATACGTTAGTTTTTGACAAACACTGGTCGGAAAGTTCATTGTTGTTTCAGCACCCGTTCCAAAGTGATAATTAATAGCTACATGAAGACGACGTTTCCGACCCCACATTGTTATGTGATTCTGATTCCTTATTATGTGCCCTATCTCTCCTTAAGTTTTGTAAAAAAAAACAATTTAGAAACACCCTGTATACACTCCTCCGGTGATAGTGACCCGGTTTATTGAACGTATATGGGCAATTCCGTGTTACATGTGTGACATTTGGAAAACTTTTTGTCAAATTAATTAATGATTTTTCAATATATTTCTTTTTTAAAATTCAAAACAAAAGCTCTTTAAAATAATATACATACACTTTACCTTATTCTTTTATGCAGAAACCTATCATTTTGATATAATAGTTATTTTTTAAGTAGCTTTTTAAAAAACGTTGCGTGTGTGACTTTTCTAAGTCTAGTTCTTCTAAATTAGGTGATTCATTGATTTATAATTAATATTCTAAGATTTTTCAAGGTCTAATTTAAGATATCTCGCAAACCACCCCACCCATTAGAAGGGGGAGAAGCTCGGTTACTCGCCCTACCCCTAGACTTTTAGAATGCCTTATGATGCACACAAACTTGTATCACTAAGTTAAATCAAAACTAAAATTGAGATTTGCCCCCCCCCCCTCCTTGAAAAATTTCTATGGGGGCCCAAGCCCATTATCCACCTCCTGGGTACCACGGTGAAATTTAGATTTCCGTTAACAAAAGATAAAATCCAAACCTCGTCATCAGACGTTTTGCATTTTGCCTTGTCCTGTCAAATATTAAGTGAAATTAAAAACGTTATGTAAATACACATATACAGAAATAAGCCCGTACTTACGAACAGTAGGAAAGTGAATGTCGAAGGTTTGTTTATGGAGTATTTTGACGAGCCCAGCTTCTCTGCGGCGGGTTCCCTCAGCAGGATATCTTTTATGCACTCGAAATGCATTTCAGTGGCAGAAACCCAATGTTTAACATTCAAAAGAAGCTTTAATTTCAAGTTCTTGGATGATTGAAAGTGATCGAACTGGTAAAGCAAAACTTTCGACTTTGATTTTTCAGTAGCCTTGAAGTGATTAAGGATAATTAAACTGATGCTTCTAATGTGATTTTTCTGGGTTTAATAGAATCAGAGAATGTGCTGTCGTCTGTCCTATATATGACGTTATTGAAACGTCACGCCGAAGAGCATTTCGATCATAGATTTAGGAGTATTCTATGTTGTTGTTGTTTCTGATGCCCCCTCACAACCGCAAACGACGGTGCCACCGCCCCCCGAAGGGAGGCGATAAGCGGAGGGTTGCGCCTTCCTTTTTTAGGGCCCCAGTGGGAGGAAGTACGATTTAGCCCGTGGTCTCCCAATTTTGAACCAATTTCAGAAGAGGGACCAACCCCTGAAATCGGCACCCCCAGAGGTATCGTTTAACAACTTAAAGGAAATTGGAGCTACGACAGATTTTAGGTGCACCAGCTCCCATTGGTGTACACGATCCCACAGTAGTCCGGCCGAGAGGAAGTTGACCCTCCCAAGCACTGGCCAAGCCGGATGCTGCTTCACTTACCGTGTTCTAATGGGAACGGAGCTTAGCTCCCAAACCACCGCGGGACACGAATACCTAGATGAAGCATCTAATGCTCTTGTACTTTTTGGTGTCAAAAACACACCTTATTTATGCCCTTATGCCTTAATTATAATAGTAAGGCGACCATATTTTTAACCCATTTGTGCCTCGATATTTTTGCGACTTTCTTCGATTTTTACTGATAACAGAAATAATAGATAAATTTCTGATGCCAAATTCTTGAACAAGGGATGATTTCTTTTAAAATCATTATGCATAAAAATCGAAATATCAACATCCTACTTTGTCATGTTAAAATATTTTGTAGAGTTGAGGCTCAATACTCATGAATAAAGGCTAGGAAAAATAAATAACGTTTTCGACTAATAGCGAAAATGCCGTCCCAAAAAAGGGACACTAGGCATAAATGGGTTAAACAGTATTTTGGGGACAAATCAAGCATTGTCATCGAATCCAAGGAAAACTTGGGGACACTAGAAAATATTTTTAGGGACTTTTTCGAGGACACAACATATTACCATGTTCCGCCCAGGTGGTGTAGTGGCTAGAGAGCCATTCTATCACGCTGTGTGTCCGGGCTCGAATCCCGGCTTGGGCATGGATGTTAAAAGGTCCGTCCCTTCATAGGGGGTAATGTTGTCCGCCCATTGGGTGCTCCCATAATAAAATGGACAGTGACTCGGGCCTTTGTAGTGGCGAATGCTTGATGACCAAGTGCCCGCCCATTGAAAAAAAACCATATTACCAGTATACCCATACTTTAAATTTTGATTGACTTTGATACTTAAAAATGAACGCTACTAGCTTTTTATACCAATTGTGTATTCTTATTTCTAATAAATTAATAGAAGTATTTCATTCATTTATAAATATTTATTTAAACCAGAAATATGAAAGGAGCATCATGTTGAAATATTGCAATTTATTCAAAATTTAACTCTTGGAATAGTATTTGTATTTTTCAGAAGACATTGCTTTTTACATTGGATCATTTTGTGATAATTTTTCATGAAACTTTGATAATTTTTCATGAAACCCTCTAAAAAAAGTATTCGAGTGCAAGAAAATTTTCGTACGTCAATTTCATATTTAAAGCATGGTTCTTCATGAAAGGTGATTAATCATTAACAAAACTGAAATGGGAAATTTGTCTCTTAGTCGAATACTTTATTGAATGTCTGTACACGCTACACACACATTGACAACAAACGTTTCCAGAGATCGAATTTCATTGTTTCTCTGAGTAGAAGGCGCTTTGAGTTGTTTTTTTTTCTGAAAAAGAAAAAAAAAACTAAACGGAAACTTTCAAGGAAAGAGTACAAATCTTTAAATTTGGGAACTTTTCGCGTCCCCAAGAAGTTCCTAAATTTAAAGATTTGTACTCTTTCCTTGAAAGTTTCCGTTTAGTTTTTTTTTTTTTTTTTTTCCAGAAAAAAAAAAAAAAAAAAAAAACTCAAAGCGCCTTCTACTCAGAGAAACAATGAAATTCGATCTCTGGAAACGTTTGTTGTCAATGTGTGTGAAACGTGTACAGACATTCAATAAAGTATTCGACTAAGAGCCAAATTTCCCATTTAAGTTTTGTTAATGTGTTTTTGGGGACAAAATGAAAAATAGATCTATATTTGGGGACTGTCCTCGAATTTTGAGGACGTATGGTCACCTTATAATAGTTATTTCTTCTGAATTCAAAAAAATCAATCACGTTCTCTTTATTTTTGAATGTTAATAATCATTTGGTTGAATAAATACAAGTTTACTTGAGAAAAGCATTCAATTTGCAACATGTCCCCAATTTTTACTCTTCAAATTGGGGACATCAAGAGCTGTTTCAAATGCGCAGAAGGGATGCGCATTCGTCATCTGAGTGACAGACGTCATTCGAACGTCACGCCAAAATACTCATTAATTAAGATCATTAATTCCACGATTTATCACTGATTTTAGAGTTAAAAATCATGATTTTTCTTTCAAATACATTAAAAGAACTGAGTATTGAGCACTAAACTGGTACAAAGTCTAGTGATTACGTGGGAGGCGCAAACTTCTCGGTACTTTATGAAAGTATGCGTCTTCACCGGTAAGTCCGTATAATAAAACTTCTCTAACTACGTAAACAAACATTGTTTACATTGATTAGAAACTGTTGCTACGTGTATGCATTATTATCGACTTTCCTAATTCGTGTAGTAATTTAATATGTACAGAACGTTTACTTACGTTTATCCGACTTAAAAAAAATGTATTTAAATTAGTCCCTAATGGTTTATATTTTATTATGCCATCAAACCTACGATTCAGTTTAAAAACTACTTTGCATCTTTCATTTTTTACTTGATCGTATGAAAATGGAAAATGAAATTTCTCTTATTGAGTGCTTTGAATTACAATTGTCGGAAGCCGAGATGTTGAAAAGCATGTATCCGAATAGTGAGGAATTTAGTATTTCCTGTCCTTTTGTTTTGACTGATATGAATCGTTTTGCATCGGGAGAAAGTAAATACCTACCGAATCAGTTAGATTTTACTTTAAATCTAAAGATTCCTGATATAAAAGTAAATTAAAGTCATTTCTTTTTATTGTAATTTTATACCAACAATTTTTTCTGATGTCCTTTTTGCTGTTAATACTAACGTGACAATATCTAATATCGATTTTATCTAAAGCTATTATAAACTATCTCCTTGAAGAATGTCTTTAGTCTTTACCTTCAGAGCATGTATAACTATTTCCGCATCGTTGTTGTTGACTTGACAATTTTGAAAATTCTTTTGATTTTATTATATGAGAACTGTTATTTTCTTGTTGTTTATTTATATTGCTGTTTCTCATAGAATTGTAGGTTTTAAAAAAGTCTGTATAATTTTTAATTTTTTTTTATAATCAATCTTCAAAATCTTCAGTTTATGACCATGTACTAATATATATAAAATGCACTTTTTATGAGGTTAAATTAATCTTTATTTTTTTGAGGCTGAGAAAGCATTGCATGAAAGAAATTATACTAACGGGAACATGATTACACCATTCTCAACACTATAGGCTTGTTGGTGAGGAGGCAAGTACCCTCAGCTATATCTCAAAATCTTTTAATTTGAAACATTTGTTTTGAAATTTTAGGAAAACTTTCCCTTTTCTTCTCTTTCCCTCAGCCCCCCCCCCTTCCCAAAACTTTCAATCATGCTATACTCATGTCAACACTATTTTATAAAGTTCGTGTTGGATACTGTTTATTATGTGCAATCTTGATATATTCTAGTTTATTGTGAAGTAAAGCAAATTATATTATAAAATATATACTGTTGTCTGCATTTAAAACTTTTCTTTATATATATTCTAAAGAAATCATTTCTTACTCAATGTCACATATTTTCATAAATTCTTATTCTTTCTCACTTCATTCTACATTTTGTATAAGCATTCAAGTAAACAATTAAACATCTAATCAGTGTTCATCTGTTACTTTGACTGATGGAATTTTGATTGTTTCATGACCTTTTATGATTTAATTTAAATAAACTTATAAAAAGCTTAGTTTACCAGACATTTATAAGAGTAGGATGTGAATATCCTCTTTAAGACAGCAATGATAAGCATTACTATAGTAATGTTCATAATAATGCAGGATGCAAACATATCCAGCCTGTCTTGTCAATATATAATTGATAGTAACCGGATATTATAAATATCTGTCAGCACACCTGGCCTGAAATTATACCCAGAAATAACATAAGTATACATAATAAATGAATAAATTCTAAAATATGCATTAATGAAACAACCACAACAAAAAGTAGTATCAAAATATTTCATTTTTAATTCTTTTACAAAATGCATTTTTATTATGTAAAGAAAACTGAGAAAAAAGCACTTTTAGATTTTTCTTTAAGATTAGTAAATTATGATAGAGTGGAACATTTTTACAAATGAAGAACGATGAACCTTTTGTACAACCTGAAACGTTATCTTGATGTGTACCTACTTTTATATGTGTTCTTTTACAATTCTTTTAATTAATTTTAAATTTTAACAGTACTTTTTTTGCTGAGTGTTCTTGTTAAAAACTGTAATTGTTCTGCATTCTTTGGTAAAATTCGGTTGCTTCCCCCCCCATTCCATAAACAATTAATGCTGTGTTGCAGCATGTGATGCATATTCTACAGCTTACGAAATATTGTAACAATAGATTTAAGCTGTTGTGAACTAATAGTATTTAAATATATGTAAAATTATGTTGCATTTTTGGGACACATTTTTTGACCAATTTTCAATAAAGGGGGTAAGAGATAAAATGACATAGTCATTAATTCAGCAAGACATACAAGTGTAGTCCATTCATCAGGAACACAACACTATTCAATGCATGTAAGTGTGCTTTGAATTGTTCTTGGATAGTACTGTTATACGCTTAATGTTAATGACATAATATACAGGATGCCCCAACAAAACTGCATAAATTCTGTACAACCAGATTTCTCGCTGTAGTACATTAAGTATGCCCAGAGAACTGAACCTCTTTGTCCCACAGTTTTTGAGAAAAATGCAAAAGAAAAGTAATGGCGTTATATCCGGCGCAAGAAAAAACTATTGGAAACATGAACTTTGGCCGCTTGATTGAATGTGGAAGGCCCTGTTTTATGACCACCACGTTCATCAGATCTGACACCTTTCACTTTCTTCTTATAAGGACTTTTAAGAAAGTAGTTTATCGAGGCCTAGTTAGTGTAAAAAGTGACTTTGTCCCTCTCCTTCATGCTGCATGTAGTTTTGTGAACTCCAGATTGATGCAACTTGTACAGTTAGCCATCACAAGGCGCATGCATGCCTCGATATGCACGGTGGACATTTGAACATCATTTCATGTAAACATATGTTCATGCTTCCAATTAAAGTTTTTTTCGTACACCGGGCATGACGTTTCTATTTTTTCTCGAAAACTATGGTACTTTGGATATTTTTTATGTACTCGAAGCAAGGAATCTGGTTGTGCAGAGTTTATACGGTGTTTTGGTACTCCCTGTGTATAAAATTCCTTCAGCATTTTATATCATGTTGAAAATTAGTGATAATTATCCTTAAATTAATTGATTTTTTTTTCTCAGGGTACACTTGAAGTGTATGTCTGCTTGCCACACAAGTATCCCTTTTCCAAACCCGAAGTATGCGCTCGTTCTGCCGGGCTCAGCCGATTCCAGCAGGGACAACTCAACTCTGCCATCTCGGAATTCGTCCGGTCTCAGCCCTCTGGCGATCTGTGCGTATTATCCGTCATAAACTGGTTCCTGGAAAATGCGGGAGATTACTTCTGCCAGGCTGAAGAAGGGGGGGATGCCGCCGCCGAGGAGGACAAGCAGCCAGTCCCCCCTGCCACGGACAGTCTTTGCCGCATGTGGATCTACAGCCACCACATATACAACAAGTTCAAGAGGCGGGAGATACTCAGCAGCGGCGAGGACCTGAACCTGACGGGGTTCTCTCTGCCAGGGAAGCCGGGCTTCATCTGCGTCGAAGGGTACAGGAGGGACTGCAGCGAGTTCCTGCAGCACTTGAAGCACATGAGCTGGAAGAAGCTGTCTCTGGTCAGGGAGGAAACCGAAGATTCGGGTGACGTCAAAGACTTCAGGAAGTTTGATGGTTTCAGGGAAATAAGTTTTCAGGTGCGGAGGGGACCTGCCAAGGAATATCACATGGATATGGGACAGTTTTTAAAGTACCTGAATGATAATAACTGTGCCTATGCTTTCCAAGACTTGTTTGGTTTAGAAGGCCAAACCTCCTCTGAAAAGTAATTTAATTTATTTTATTTTTTAAGCACAAAAATGAGTTGTTTTTAAATAAAACGTTATTGAATACATTGTCATTGTGCATTTTTTTGTGTTTTGAAGCGGATTTATTGCCAATGTTATCTGTTATTGTAGCAAAATGGTGTTAGCTAGTGTTATCGCGAGAATATTGAGGTGCTGACGTTAAAAAAAAAATAATTAAATATACACTTAACTTATCTCCAGTATAAATTTATGAAGTACTAATGTTTTCCCCCCTTCCAAATGTACAGACATGACCTACTAAAATGTGTTTATAAACATTTGGATCCATATTTCCATCCATGATTCCGGGGGAGGGGGGGCATCATGATGGAGAGCTCCAGAGCTGATTGCTGATCCGTTTCCTTTCTTTACTGTTCGACTTGGGTTGCAATTGTGGTGCCTTTCGGACAGCGATTATGACGCCAGCCTTAAATTCCTAACAAACTGAATCTGGATTCATTGCTCCATTTTTTTTTTTTTTTTTTTTTTCAATCTTTGTTTACATTTTGTGCTCCTTGGCAAATTCAGTCAGATCTTCCGATTCTTTGCCCATATGAAGGATTTTTTTTTTCCCTTCAGGGACCCGTGCTCACAATCCAGAGATATCCATGCTGCCTCATTCGTTAAAAGATGCCTAGTGAATGGATGTTTCAGCAGAATAATGATTTAAAGCACACCTGCAAAGTGGTGAAAAATTAATTTGCAACTAAGAAAATTAAAGTTTTGGACTGGCCGAGTGAGTCAGCTTGACCTCAGTCCTATTGAACACCTTTGGGAACACATCGGAAGAAAAGTCGGGATGTAGAAGCATTGTTCAAAGGCAGAACTCCTTCAGGATCTTGAATCAGAATAGGCAAAACTCCCTAGCTCCATCATAGAAAGTGTTGTTCCATACCCAGACAGTGTACTGCAGTCCTCATTGCAAAAATATATGCAACTATACATACTAAATACTGCTGTATTTCGATACATTAAGATAATTGATTTCAACAAAACTTTAGAAAAACTGAATCGTCTCATAAATCCTGCTTCCATCTTTTCAAATTAAAGCTTGGCATTTTTTAAAAATTAATAATTTTCACGCATATTAGTTGCATACAATGCACGAGGACTAAAGATGCAAATTAGTAATTTACATCACTAAGTTTGCTTGCTGAAAGAGTTAGGACAAAAAGAAAAATTGTCTCAAAACTTTTGCGTCCTACTGTATATAAATTTTGAAAGTATATCGTCCCATTAATGGGACATCATAAACTAATGCATTGCTAATAAAACAAGAACTATGGTTTCGGAAAAATATATTTTACAGGGCACGTTTCCTCCCCACAGAATTGCACACAATTTCAGCTTTCATTGCTTCCGTATTCGGTGAAGATTATTTTATTAGTCATGATCGTGTTGCATTTAGAAATATTTCTAATTGACCTTTATCCAACCAATCACTGTAATGTGATTCAAATGTATCTGAATATATTCCTAGCGTAAAAGATTGGCGATCGTTTGAATCTTTTATAGAGCGCTTCGATGCTCTCAACTGAAGAGCGTTCTTTTTGAAAAGACGCATTGAAGTGTGTCACTTATTTATTTAGACACCTCATTATGTAAAAAGAATAGAATTCTTTATTGATTTTTTTTTTTTTTTTTTTTTTTTTTTGAGCTAAGAAATATTTTGCTTTGGTTTGGAAAATAAGGGTATGAATAAGTTTAGAAATCGGTCCTAGTACAAAAATGTTTGCTTCAATACATCTTATATTACTTAACATTGTGAATTCAAAAATTAAGGATGAGAAGAAATTGACATGTTAGTAAAAATGTACGTGAAGTAAGTGACTAAGAGACAAACTGTAATATAACTGTGACCCCAAGGTGATTTTCGCCTTCCCAACTAGGTTCATAACTCTTATTAAATGCTACTAGTCTAAAGTTGTAATGTTTAACCAGAAATATGATTTAATAAGAGACTGTGTTGAAATGAGTATTTTAAGCGATCAAAGAAACTAAACAATCCTGAATTTTATTTTAAAAAATGTCTAGAAAATCTGAAAAGTTAACGAAATTTGAGAAATTAAGTTACAGCCTTGAAATAAAAAAAAATAATAGTATTCTTTTGAATTAAGGATATATGAGTCATTATCTAAAAATGTTATAAATTCATGCCCCTTATTTTCAATAAAATTGATATTTTTCGCTTTAGCTATTGATTTATTGAAAAACATTGATGTACATTCATAAAGCGTTGCATCAAGGAGTACAATGAACTAGCATTTATAAAATAAATATCCTTTACTTTTTTTAATAAATAAAGGTAAAATGTACTGTGTAGTGACAGAGTATACATTTACTTATTAGTTAATTCACTGAACAACTGTATTAATTTAAATGTTATAGGAAATTCATGATAATTGTAAAAACTGAAATGTTTATTTAAAATTCTCTATCATAATTTAATTTCTAGATGCAGAGTAGGCGTTTGTCACCTTTTTAAGGCAAAAAATCAAGTATGTCGTTCATAGATTGAGAATTACACGAGTTTTGTTAAATTTTGCTAAATAAAATATTTTTCTAGCCAATAATAATTAAAAGTTCCAGAAAAATTTAACACTTGTTTGGAATGGAAATTGTGACAATCGTTTTTGAAAATGACTCCTCACTGTATGCCAATTCAAATAAGAAATCTTAAGAGCTGGAGACCAGAATAGGTGAACTCTAATCTGTCATTATCAAGCACATTTATCTACAACAAACGATTTGATTTTAAAATACTGTGTTGATGTAGAAAACAATTTTACTTATTAAAAGTGATACTTTATACCAAGAATTTTCGTTTTTCCTTTCGCTCCATTCCATCTTCATTTTAGTAATATAATACAGTACTGGAACTGCCAACAGTGCATCTTATTTCCTTTAAATGCGAGAATAGAATATACTATCAGCTACTATAGAATCACTCCGTAGCCGAAGAAATGCGGAATCCCACATTCTTACTGAGTGACAGAGGCTGTAGTTATCATTGCGAACTCACAGTGAAGCGATATTATGTGTTATTACGCTCGAAAACAATTGTTAATAAAGTGTGAAGGCGTCGTATCATGCCGATGTTTTGTTTGTACATTATGGCATATTATATATGTCATGAACATTTTTGTAAAAACCTCATATTTTGGAGATGCTGCGTTCTTCATTCAAATAAACAGGTGCCAGGCAAGTAAATGACGATCATAAAATATGTTAATTTCTGTTTGGTGAAATCTACGAAGAATTATTCACTAGATATAAGCGTTTCTATATGAAAAGAGAAACTTCTTCACAATTGATTATACTAATATGTTTATACACACATATATATATACATATATATTTTCCCACTGCAGAATGCTTAAAAAAAAAAAAAAAACCTCTCGAAGTATATAGCCTTGAACCAAGGTTATGTGCACAACTACTCGCCAGCGCAACGACCGGACGGTTCAATATCGTCACAATGAGCGATAAATAAATAATGGCGGAAAGTCAGAAACCACCAGGGTCAACTCACACTTTCCGCATACTGGTCTATGATAAACAAATAAATTTTGTGAGGTCCCTTTTCCGTATTCTTTTACCTTCCTTCGTCCAATAAAAACATGAATCATGCCGAATGCATCAGTTATAAAAATATCCGTGCGTGTGTCGCTGTATAAGTAATAATTGTTTGCCCTCTTCGGCACAAAAACTCGGTGGCAGTGATTCCTCTTCTGTTCCGCCGTTGCTTCCCGGGGTGTGTCTTTGAATGCTTTCTCTATGGCACAGCATTTTACGTACCGTAGTAGAAATCCTTTAAAATAAACAGGATACTGAGGTTTTTTTTCTTCCCTTTAAAATAAATATAAGTGTTAGCATATACTATTTTCAACGGAGAGGATTCTTTTCTAAACTTATATTAACGACATAATATATTAATTTCGTTTTATTTGAAATAGACTAACGTCTCTGAAAAGCACTTTAAGCAATGATTGCTCACTTTAATCACAGCGCTCAGAACCTTCTTCAGTGGGTTCCCAATCTTTTAACATTCTGCCCCCTCCCTCCCGACAAAGGAAGAACTTACGATGCCCCCCCCCCCGCCTCAGCATACATATAGTTTTTTAATCTTCAATAGTGAATATTCAATAGCCTGTTCTACAACATATCACGATCGGTAAAGTTTGAATAAACATTTATTAGCGAAAAAATATATATTTTGGAGTAAAAATAAGAATAAATAAGATGACTTCTTAAAACATGCATTATCACTTGATCTTTGCCGGATTTTCTCTTCCCCCACTGCAAATGCTTTGCGCCCCACGGGTTGGGAACCTCTGAACTAGTTTATGAAAGATAGTTTTACTGTATATGTAAAAGAGCTGTAAACGCTACATACACTTATAGACTGAGGACTAAAGCAAGGTTATGAATTTGCATCTTCAAAAATAAATTCGTATCATCGAACTAGGAGTAGTTGTTGATCCTCTGAAAATTTGGTTACTGGAGCGTTGTGAAGAGACTAGACCAAATCCTTAATGTTTTAGATAAAAAAAAAAAAAAACGCATTCCTAATTAATACTTAGCTAACTTGCTAAGTGTTAATTACGAATTCGTAACGATTTACGATTCGTAATTAATACTTGGCTAAACAGGTTCAGTAATCATACATGTTATCCTATATTATGTTTACTATGAACAATTTTGAAACTTAAATGGAGAAATGGGAAAAAATAAACTATTATAATACTAGGTTGGGGGTAGTTATGACCAACGGATTAATAATAATAAAAAAATCTTTCAATGATAATTTTCTCAAAGCATTAAGCATTAAAAATGTAGTAGGGTCACCCGGGGTGAAATGGGTATATTTACTTCTTTTGTTATTTTCACTTTACTAGAATTTTTTTTAATGAAAAATTATGATTAAAATGCTCCCATAAGTGGCAATATTTTAACTTGGGTAAAAAAAAAAAAAAAAAAAAAAAAAAAAAGCCAACACATTTACTAGGTTTAGCAGCCATTTTGCTTTTCAGAAGATAGAGCACTGCGTTTTTAGTGTCTTAAAAACTTCTTTCCATAAAAATTTACAAGAAGAATTTTTGAAACCAATTGTTTGAGTTTTATAGTGGAAAGGTATCCTAATAGTAAACTTAAAAGTAAGTACATTTTCTTACTCACAAAAAATTTATAGCCTGTTTGTTACGTGGGGTAAAATGGGTATGGTCAATATTTTCGAGGTCAAGATATGAATGTATGAAGATTTATCAAAGTGGAAAGACCTTTTAGATACAATTTAGGTTTCGGGAGAGTTATATTATATATTTAGCCTAAACACATCACATATGTACATGTACATACTTTTATTTGTAATAATAAGATGGTTCAGAGAAAGTCGCAGAAAGTGGATAAGGCTGCTTTTCTTCTCTCGTGAAACAGCTGTTTGAAAATGAGTCTGAGAAAAATGCAATGGCAGGTTTCAGAGGAAATGATATATTTCCAATCAACAGAGAAACAGTTCAAAATTGTTGTTCATTCAACCCATCCCGTAGTCCTATCCAACCACAGCAGAATCCTGGTGCTTCAAAATTCAACTGAGACAGCTGATTCTCCTGCTGCATATCACTTGAAACAGCTAAAACAAAGAATATTTTCTACCATTTCTCCACACCCATCTTCTAACACTGTCAAGGCAATTAAAAATTCGCAGACGAAACGTAAGGGTCTGCAAGCAAAGGTGGATGGAGTTTTAACTACAAGTGACTGCAAAACTTTACATTGAAGAACAGGCTAGAAACGCAAAAAAAGGCCAAACAATAAAAATAAATGAAACTATCAATGGAATAGAAGTTAAACCAGTTATTCTCCTTGCAGTCAATCCAGTGATTGGTAACTGGGTCATAGTGAAATTTGTGGTAAAGAAGTCTGTTTAAGAATTTATAGGTCTTATTACTGAAACCCTTCATGTGAAGGTGAATACACTGTGAAGTTTGCAACATTATCTGGTATATTATTCTACGTCTTCCCGAAGGAAGATGATATAGCTGATGTGCAGGCACCACAAATTGTCAGAAAGCTACCACAACCAAGCTGCAACAGCCATTGCCAGTATGCATTTTGATTACAAACCTTGGTTAAGCTGTTAACAACATACTATTATAATTGATTTTAATTAAAAATTGATTTAAGTGCAACTTTAGGCTATTTAGTTTCTCATTTTCTCCATTAATTGATGGCTGCATTCGTAAACGACAAACTCGTTGCACGAGTTTTCGTAAGAAAACTGGAATGCGTGTGTTTAGTGCTGTCAGTGGTTATCAGTTTCCTTTGACTTTACGAACAACTTCAGTTTATTTAGTTTAGTCGCCTAGGAGATGTGTTTGTTTATAGTTCGCGAATGCGTTAATTTTGTTGAGGAGAGTTTTTAGTACATACTCAATATAAAATCAACAGGATTTTTAAAAGAAAGAATGGCCATAATTGAAGTGCACAAATCAAAATTTAGAAATTTTAACTTAAACTACATTTTTTCAAAAGTATTTAGCAAGAGAAGTTCAAATTTCGCTAATAACGGATTAAATCAACTTCAACACTAAAACATGCATTTTTGAATTTACTAAAATGAAAAATACAAGAAAATGATTACCTTTGCAAAATTATGTACCTTCGTAGCATTTTCTAACGTACGCATGAATTTCCTCCTCGAAAAAATATATTTGCAGCTTTAGAAAACGTAAAATACTTTAAACAACAACATACTTTTCCATAACAACGGACGCCATTTGAAAACAACAACAAGTGCAGCAAGTGTATCTTCTAAACAACTCAGAAAACCTTAGCATAGATCAGTTTATTTCGTTTGAAACTAATTGCGCTCAGTTTTGTATACGAACGTTCGAGTTTTCAAACTGAATGCACTGTTTCCTTTACGAACACCTTAGATGGAAACTTGTTGAACGAGTGCAACTCGTTTGGCGTTTACGAATGCGACCATAGTGTAATTCAATTTTGACCAGCATATACCCATTTTACCCCGTATGGACCCATTTTATCCCGAACCACGGGGTAAAACACGTATACATCGGGGTAAAATGGGTATAGTCCTTTATACAAAAATTAAAGCCAAAACTAAAAACAAATTATGTTCAATTTAGACCTAATATATACAACGTTAAGAATATTCAAGAAAAATACAATTATATTTCATAGCCGTCTCCGGCGACCAGTTGGTTCGCCAATCTTAATAAATCTTGTTCGGAGAGAATCCTGTTCCTCATCGGTTTCCTTGGCACTGAAATCTCTCAGGTTCTGAATGGAATTTAAGGTACTTACGTATTATCCCGGCGTAATTTCCGCTCCTGTATACAAAAATAAGATGGCTAAATGATAAAAACCTACAAAAAGGTACAAATTATTTTCGTCCTATATTAATTCTAAAGAGCTTCTGGATATATTGGCCTTTATCAAAAAACGGCAAGGAGAAAAAGAATAAGAAAATCTGAAACACTTTCAGATTTTAAATACGCACTAAAGTGCTATATATGAAAAGCGTATTATAACCCTTGGGTCTTCCCTATTTTCTTTCCTTATTCCATGAAGTTGGAAAATGTATCATTATTCATGAGTGTGATTAAACAAAATTAAAATTGATATTTCTAACATCCTTTTTCTGGATGTAGTACATTAGAAATAGATGGAAAAAGCTGCGCAGAAAATGCACAATTCGAACTGAATGAAAGTTTCAAAAACTTATTCAGGTGTATTCATAATCCAAGTAGCAGATGATAAATTGCACTACGCGCTAGAATCACATCTCAAAATCGCATATCAACCATTTTATTTTTCGCCAAATTGAAAAGTTGCACATTTTAGTCTCGGAAAATTTCCAAATCCTATTTTTATTTTGAGTATAAAACATTTCATTCCTGCTCTGATTTCACATGCACACGATATTTTAATTAAAAAATAACCTTACAAATAATCTAAAAAAAAAATCGCTATTCTTTTATTTTTACTTCAAGAGTCTGAATCATTTAATAAACTTGCTCAATATGGCAACCTAGATATGCTTAATTCTCACTCTTTCCACTGGAGGGTTACAATTGCAAAATGGCGGAAAGAAAAAATTAGCCTTTTGCGACACGCTTTTTATCGATATCTCCTAAATTAAGTTGAATTTCGAAAAAATCGCTTCGAGTTATGTCGGGACCCGTCCTGGAGAATTTCCATACATAATTTGGTAGGTCTAGGATCAACTGTCTGGGAGCTACGCGAGACACAGACAAACTAACTAACTAACCAACCGACATTTTACAGTTCGTTTTATTTATATAGATAGATAGAAGCTTCTGAGATTTTTTACTTTTTCTAACGTAGTTAAATATCTTACAATTAATGATCACAATCACATCACGATTCTTAAAAAGTGGAGGTTAATTATGACCGTGTTTTAAAGCATAACAGAAAAAATTATTCTGATTAGGAAAAACACATATCTGTCTTATATCATTAAAAAATATGAAGGAAAATTAACTTAAAATATTTAATTTATTTGTTATGTTTAATTTAGAAATAAATTATAGAATGGAAATTCTGTTAATAATTATTTAAAATAAAATTCAAGTGCTGAAAAGTTATTGTCTAGACATTAGGGTGCAGTGAAAAAACTTTTTTTTTTAAATTTCAAAATCCAATAGTGACCAAAAGTTGTGTTTTGTATTGAATAAGAAAAATACCGAAATTCAAAATTTTTCAAATATATCTTGAGGGTCCACCATTGCATCAAAATGTCACAAAAATTTGAAAAATTTAATATTTTAATATTATTTGTAAAATATATTAAAAAAAAGGATTTCTAATATATAATAGCAAAAAAAAAAAAAAAAGGTGGGTTAAATGTTATTCAACGACTGTGCAAAATTTTAGAATTGTCAGAAAATATCTTGAGGATCCACTGCAACGAACAAAAATGTACAAAAAAGAAAAAATAACACTCTTAAAACAAAAAATTGCTTAAAGAAAAGACGTTTCAATTGTGCACTTACAGCCAACTATCATTAAATAAAGTGTTAAACTATATCGAGAATGCACTGCAAAAGAACAAATAAGAACAAATAGAGGGACAATTCACTATTTAATGAGAATCAGATGGCGCTGATGATAATATTTTTTCCACACTAAGTTTTTACTTTAGGAAAGAAAGAAACGAGATCATGTCGCAACTTGTTTTGTGTGCTTGTGAATTTTTTTTTCTAAACCTCAAAAGCTTTTTAGCTAAAAGTGAATGTATTTAGAAGGTAACATAGAGCATTTTATCTCAGCTTTGATTTTGCATTGATCAGCCTGAATTTCAACATAAGAACTAGCAGAGATGTTGAAGATCCGATTTTTGGAAAACCAAAGCATTCGGATATTAATATGTTACCACATACGAAGAAATTGTACAGTTTTATTTGTTTGTAGAGAATAACTTGAAACTTTATAAGAATTCTAAGGAACGCAAAGTCAGCGGAATTTGAAATTTCTGCATTTATGGCAGATTAGATAATTAAATCTCCCTGCTATAATTTGCAGAAATTTCGCTTGGAACAATTGGATTTGTGCCTCAAATATAATTATTTCTATAAAAGAATTCTTAAAATGATTAGATAAAGGTGATGTCACTAAGCTAATGGAAAGAGAGCTTCGGAAGCCACTGCAATGGCTAATATGCCTGTTCCATGCAAATGAGCTGCCACTCAGGCATTTAATAGCACATTTAGATGGGCCTACTGTCGGACCACGAGGTTTTTCTGGTACGATCGGAAAGAAATTGAAAAAAAATAAAGAAATATCTTTGGTTAAATTTGTTCCTATCCAGTCAGGGATATCAGAGTTTTCTTCTAAAAATTTGAATACTGATCAGAAGTATCTCTTGGAAATAAGTCAGGCTTTTACTACGGGGCAATGTTCTGAAAATTTAGCTTGCAGAAATCCCGGATAGTTGTTCCACTGGAGGTGGTTAACAACGGCTAACCGAATTTTGTGCTTATACGTTGCTGGCCAAATCCTTCACCGCATACCATAACATTAATATCCTATATTGTCAAAGTCTTTTGCCCAGTTTGGCCTATGATAAAGGCATCTCTATCTTGCAGGGATGGAGCTATCCAGTTAAGGCATATGATCAAGTTGTGCTCATACCTTAGCGAAAAACTTTTTTCAGTGATAGATTCTGTTATTCAAATGGGTTCTTCGCCCAATTTGAAAACAGAATTTTATCTATGTTGTCCGAACACTGAACACACATCCAAGAATTGGCAGTTCGCAGAATTTTGAAAGGCCGAGAACAACACGAAATCAATAATATAAAGGATTTCAGTGTTCCAACGCTGAATTTCAAGGTGTAAGATTATATTGATCTGATTGATTGGAAATGTTCTGATATTCAAATTACTGCACCTCCGCTTGTCTCAGTAATCGTGAATGATGAATTGAAGGAAACCAAAGGGATGGAATTACAATCCTGATTTTTTGACGTTTTCAAATTACCATGCCACTCTCAAACAACAGGGAGATGTGTTAAATTAGTTATGGAAGCAGCAGCTGCAGTCTGCGGAGAACATTCAAGGGATGGCTTTATTCAAGCTCGAACTGAGTCACTAAAGTTGGTTCCGTGCTTTAACTCAAAGTCAGAATTTAAGTGATCTAACTCCATATTAAAAAAAAAGTTTTGGTGTTATAAATAAATGTTACACGTTAACATTAATTTTTCTTTTTATGTACTTTGTCAAGTGTTTAACACCTTATTTAAGTATTCTTAGCTGTAATTGGACAATTAAAACCATATTCAGGTAAGCAATTATTTGTAATAAGAGATTTTTTCCTCTGTTTGTACTTCTGTGTTCACTGCAGTGGACGTTCAAGATATTTTCTGACAATTCTAAAATTTTGCACAGTCATTAAATGACATTTAACCCAACTTACTTTCGCAATTGGATAGTAGAAAACATAGTTATTTTTATCTTATGAATAATGTTAAAATACTCGATTTTTCAAATTTTGTAACATTTTGGTGCAATAGTGAACCCAGTGGATATTTTCCAAAAATTTTAAAATTCCGTTTTTCTTTTTTAATACAAAACACAACTTTTGGCTGCTATTAGATTTTGAAATTGAAAAAAAAAGTTTTTTTCATTGCACCCTACTAGACATGTCAACAGAGTCCAGAAATACATTTCGAAACATTAGCAAAACATGACAAAATAGGAATCACTCACTCTATTGTGTGTATTTTATCCGCTGTACCCCCAACATAAAAAAATAAATTAAAAAAAGTAATAAAATAAAAGACAGCGGATCTTTTTTTTTAATTACTGGGTTCTTAAGACCTGCTTTTTTTAATAAAAGTTTTGAAGTGTTAATGATGACAATCGAATTTTACTTGCATGAATTTCTAAGATTTTTTATTATTCCCTAATGTTATTGAAAATGAACCTAAAATCCATACAGGGACTCCAAATAATTAGTCGTATGTCTTATGAGTACTTGTGATTAACAAATTTAATAGACAAGCGGACACTGTCACAGTACAGTTTGTAATAAAAGTAAATGAGGCACAGTTACAAAAATAAAAATCATTTATATCATAGAAAATTTCTTTTTATATATCAGTTTGTTAATTTTTTCATCATTAAAATAGTTGTGAAACTTATGTCAACGGCGGAAAAACATCGTTGTCCCGAGAGACTGCATTTCACTCACCATGTTTTTTTATTCTTTAATTTTTAACAATATTTCTGCTATCAAAGTCTATTATATGAACATGTTTGATTTTCAATGGAAAGTGCAGTGGTTTATTTTTTATTTGCATAGTTTCTTTTTTCTTTAATAAAAGTTGCAAATCGTAACTATCAAGAGCAAACAAAGTGGTCGTAATTCTCACACAAATGCTCACAGTTACCCTAATATTTTCAATTCTGTTTTGTGGGGGATCACTTCCTAGAATTATATGAGAAGAAGACTACGAAAATCAACTTTTTTAGGTGTTTTAAAAAGGTTCAAGTTACCCTCGTTGTAATTAATTAAAACAATGACTTTTTACGATTATGAAAAGAGTTAAAAATTCACAAAGTCAATTTCAAGTTGAAAAATGCAAAAAGTATTCATAATTAAACCTCTTGACTACTGGCCAAAGTAATTAATGCAAGACTGAGCTAAAAATATTTTAAACATTAGAAAGACTATAAAAACATTTGCAAGTTTTAAAATTCGGCATATACTATTTAAAAAATAATTATCAGTACTATCCTATAAGATAGCAAGAATAGCGAAAACGGTCAATGCTTTAAAAAATCCCATCTTACTAGCATTGAAGTTTCAGCCTTTTGTTTTATTTTATTTTTGTTTTATTCTAACGGTGACCTAAACATTCAACACATTGAAATTATTTTAATAATACATTATACAGCGGTTTTAAACATTTCTTGTCTTGTTTTAAATTTATTTTATGATTTATTTTTTGTCTTGCCTTTCATGTAAAATATCTCGGAATCAGCAGTTATTTTCTTAAAAATTTTAACTGATCATTCTCCACTATATGAGTTTAAAAATGCTGTTTCCATCGATAATTTAATACAAAGTAATTTTTATGATTATTAATTTTTAATTAAAACTTTAAAAAAATATTATGCTATCAGTTATCTGGAAAATTTACTCGATGTGTAATACAGCATGTGTTAGTTAACTCTATTATGTTCATTCCATTTGTAGGGAAATTCCAATTATAATGTTACAATCGCTATTATATGAATGTTTCTTTAATTATTATTTATATCAATGCTTTTTTTACTCTGTACCCCGATAGAATTATTAATGATTCCGATATAAATCGTTTTATTGCGCTTGGAAATAATGATGGAGGTCTATTCGATTTTTCTAGTGGTTCTTTTAATCTTTTACATGCAAATAACTCACTGCCTTGTTCATTGGTGCATTCAAGTTGAAACAAAAAATAATACAACTAAAAAGTTTTCGATTTAAGTAACATGGTTTTGAATTTTGGGAAGTTTTGCAGGTACAAAAATGCATTTACAAACTGAAAAAAAAAAAGAGTAAACTCGAATTAAAATTGTGTTTTGGGGATCAACAAAGGAACTATATTGAAATGAAAATGTATTCAAAATCTCCGAATTCCTTTATAATAGCATGTCTGTGACAACTTTGAAATCTGAAAAATACGGCAAAGAAGCCTTAAAAATATCAGAATCCTCCAACATGTACAACGTCATAACTAAATGACGTAGTCACTTCGCTACAACGGGCCGGGGAAGCCTCCTGTCTTGAGTGCATAAATATTTTTCCAATATTCCTTTTTGGCGTATTTAGCGCTCATTTTGGGCTTTACGAATGATAGTAAGTTGAACGATGTTTTCAAGGATAAAATAGAGATGGATGCGAGGCGAGACATTTTTATCATTACTATAAAGAGACTAGACAGAGCTTTGCAGCTGTTTTGGGAGACGAGACATGCCTATTTTCCGTCTCGCGTTTGTCGCTAATTCTTTTGTTTGTTGTAAAACTTTTTCAATTTGTTTTTATGCTAGCCAGGGCGTAGCCAGGGGGGGGGGGTTAGGGGGGTCATAAGTCCCCCATGAGGAATTTTTTGCCATACAAAATGTATATTCTTCACTCCCTTATCACACACATGTATGCATATATGTGAGTTGCAGTAGTCGTAATCCCCACCCCCTCCCCAATGAAAAATTTCTGGCTACGCCTCTGATGCTAACTATGCGGGTGTCCCAAAAAACACTTACCTAGTCTTCAAATATTGATAAGAGACATAGACAATTACAAAGTTATTTAGAAAGGGGCATGATTTTATGGTATCCATTAAAATTTTCAGGTTAAATTTGAATAAATGTAATATTTAAATTTTTATACCGTCCCCGTACAAAAAATTCGCAGTTAGTAAAATCTCCATACACTAATACATTAATGAGGAGATGTACAAAATTTGAGAACTTTTTTTTTTTTTTTTTTTTTTTTTTTTTTTTTTTTTGAGAGGGTCTTGGCACTTTTTTTTTGTTGTTGTTGTAGAATATTACTTAAATTGAAACTAACATTACGTACCTGAAATCACCTATGCATAAAAATTCACTTTACATTAAAATCTCGAATGCATTTTTAAAGAATTCTTTACGGTAAATGCATAAAATATTTCAAATGAATAAAATTCCCGTTTCCTTTGAAATGATGAAAAAAGTCTATCGGATTTTTTTAAACCAAATTTTTAATGCTGTTAAAGGGTGAAATGTTTATTTACAAATACCGGGAAATAAATATAAGATTAAATATAAGATCTGTTCAGCAGAAAATCTGATTTTTCCTTCCTCGTTCAAAAAATTTTGAGTGTTTTTCGTGTACTGAATATTTTACTCATCTGGTAGAAATCAGTTTTTTACACTAATTGAAAGGTAACTTTAGTAGATATTTTGATAACACCCAGTGAGCTTTTGGGCTCCTAAAAATTGAGTGCCAGGGCACGTGCCCCGAGCGCCCCTCCGTAAATTAGTCTCTGCGTGTGAAGACACTGTTGTTTACTATTTTGACAGTCGTTGCATTATTCATAAGATGTTTGTTTCTGCTGGTTACTGCGAGGTGCCGAAATGATTCATGCCTCGTATTTATCGCGTACGCGCAGATCTGGAGAAACCCGCACGCTTTAAAACAAAGAACTAAAATCACTCCGAAAGAGTTAAATTAGCTCTTTTAGAGCAAATAAGGTTCTTTATTTTTAAACGTGTGACTCTAGGTTTCAGTTAACAATAACGCTCGACCCCCCAAATCAGCTATGCTTGTAAAACAGCTTCCTGCCAAACATCAGTTTGCTGAACAGTCGTTCCCACCTTACCCCTAGGACCTGTCACCACTTTTCTTCTGTTTCAAAAATTAAAAGTGTTTCTATAAAAGCTGTATAATTAGACGAGTTTTCAGGAGCGCTCAAAGATTTGTATACACATTGTCACAGGTGCACAGTGCACGACGAGAACTAATCTTGAAGAACTGTAAATAGTTTTCATATGAGGTGTACTCAATGTATTTGTGTTATTTCATTACTTACCCTATAGTTTTTCCTAATCAGACCTTATATAAGGTTAAAATGCCAAAGCATAAAGTTTGAAGCCCCTGTCTGAGGCATCGTAGCTGCCTAATAAAATCAGCTGATTTCACGATGGTTTTTATTGTGTTTGAAATCTCCTTTAATAAAGCCATTGATAAGACAGATGGCATTTATTTCATGCAACTGTATTTTTTTTTTAATAGAGCTTGTTTTATTCTTTGTCCGGCATGCAGATTTCTAATATCGCAAAAAAAAGTATCGCTGTGTTGAAGTTTTAAACTTGGGATTTGTTTTAATAAATGTAGACGAACCTCTAAGCCAAGATGTACTATACGCCGGATTCTTTTATCACACGGTGGATTCATTCTGCGCAACACCATGTAAATTAAAACTGTGCAAAAGAAGCATGCTAAATAAAGAATAATGGTGGGTAGATTTTATTATATAAACTGTTCCATGTACTGCACTGTGAATGCTGAATAGTAAATATGCACAACAGGTGTAAAATTCTCAAAAAAGAAGTTTCAATTTTACGCTGAGGTAAAGATGGAATAAAATGTTTTTTGCCATTATTTTTATACTGCGTTATTTTGAAACCGTTTAAAAAAGAATCCAGTGTACACTATACTAGAGAACATTTATTGAAGGTTAAACTATATTTTCCTTTTGGCTGTATGCTGAAATAACTTCAATTCGTGTATCCCCACCCCCATGTGCATATCAATAACATGAATACATTTCACGGCAATCGGTGCATACTTACGGCAGTTTGATAATGGACTGACAGACAGATTGACCGAAATAGCACAAAGTTTTCAACTTTGATGAACGAATTGCACGAAGTTTTCAATTGCGGCCGAAATGTTAAGAATTAGGAACGAATCCGCAGTATTACAGTCCAGTTTGTGATATTCAAAGAGCGTGCTTTTTTAGTCGATAGATGAACAGTGCAAAGAAAGTAGTTTTACAGGCAGAGTAAAACCGTGAAACCTCACACCCTTGCTAGCGCAATCTGATTGACACTGTTTATTCAGCATCTGCACATCAGTAGTTCGTATATAGTCAAACCTCGTTAGTACATCACTCTCGATGCCCTTAAAAATGACTTACTAAGCGGAGTGACTTCCTAAGCGGAGTTTATATTAAATGCGAAACAAAATTCTAAATGATTATGTAATAAGCGTGCTATATAAATTACAATGTAAGTTAATTATAATTTATTTACATTATAATTTAAATTATAATTAATGAAAAGGATGATAAATTAAGAAAACTATAAGTAAAGACGGTACTTAGTAGTTATAACCATTATCTTGTTCAATCCGCCATCGTACGGAAGTCGAAACGAAGAATAGTCTTGGATGAATTCCTAAAACTTGTTGATAAGGCAAAAATCTTTCTAAGAAAAAATGCTGAGAATCGTGATCTATATAAACTAAAGTACTTTTGGTGGATAACCTTCACAAAGAAATGGGACCGATATTGCATACTTAAAAGCGGCGCAATTAGCTGAGTATAATACGCAAAAAGGCACATTGACCCTTTGAGGCGCAACCCTTTCCCAATGCTGAAAAAAGGGCAGCCGTTGCCATCGCTCGACTGAACTACCAGCAAGATGGCGGACGATCTAAACTTTCATCGCGTGCCACAGATCTAGAGACCCTTTTTTTGACGACAGCTGGCTGTGCCGCACAGCCAGATGTCAATACAGGCTCTCAGTGCTATTAAAAATGAAATCAGTTTTCTTTCTTCATTCTTTTTTTTTCTTTCTGTGTACGTGTTTGGAAGTAGCAATTAGATTTTTCAGTGCTACATCGAAGAGTCGGTGAAAGAATCAGAAATCGCAATATTTTTAAACGATTATCTCGATTAAAATTATATACTTTCTTTTCTGCATTAAAAGCGTAGTTTTGCTTCCGTTTTGAGAACTGTTGATAAGGTTTGGAAGTTGCTGAAAATGCGGCAAGCCCAACGTCAGCGCAAGAATCCTTTATTTATAAAGGTTGATAAACAATGTTTAATTTATTTTTCGTTATTTATGTATTTCATCGTTTTGCGGACAAAGAACTCATACTTATAAAATTAAGACACTGAACGAATTTTTTTCAGATATATCAGAGCATTCAGTGTTCATGCTTTAAATGTTATTTAATTTACATTCAGCTCTAAGCTATACTTAGTTATCGTGATTTAAAATGATTACGTTATGCTTTTGATGGAACTTCTGTTTGATAACGAATGAAGATCATTTCAGCTAAATATCGCACCCACGCTTAAAAAATTTATTCTTATTTCTTACCTTTAAAAGCAGCGATCTCTCTTTTATCGCCTTTTTGTAGGGGCTGGAACAAATTTATAAAAATTATTTTATGTTAAAACTTTTTACGATTGATTCATATATCATTAGCTAAGATGCATTAGCATACAAATTTCAGCTCAAAAAGATTGGGGTAAGTGAAAAATTATTTTTGCTTAATTTTAAATCGTTATAAAGAAAACTGATACTGTAGCCAATAGGATAACCCTTTGAGGTGCAACCCTTTCCCAATGCTGAAAAAAGGGCAGCTTTTTTCAGCATTGGGCAATCTATCCAGCTGTTCTCGCATTCTTCCATTTTTCAGCAGCTGTCAATGCTGTTAAAAATAATCGTGACGATTTTTTTACGGGAAATAGCGGGCTAAAAAGTAAAGGATTCTCGTGGAGCTATGTCACCCGCCACTAACTTTATAGAAATCCAATCTATTCTTCGTGACTGGCAACAGTCAAAACGTCAGAGTTGGGTGTTGCCAGAGCGGGAACACTGCGCGTTAAAGGGTTAAAATTTTTCTAATCGGAAGCGTAAATTGGGATAAGAGAACACGTGAATCATACTAATCATAGTGGGGTTTCTTATGAATGTACCGTACTTTATTAAAAACACTCTTGAGAGGACTTAATCACAGCGAATGTACATACACGCACAGACTGATACTTAAGAGTGTGGTATTTGCTCTTCAGTCGAATAGCATCCGATGCAGAGAAAGTAGTTTTACAGGTAAGCAATCCGTGATACAAGGAACTGGGTGAAAGAAAAATATCGATGTTTTTTTTTTTTACGGAAAACAGTAGGGGAAGGAATGAAATCCTCCACAAATTTCTCCTTTTTTGCTTTGTTTTGATTTCCCCAATTTTTCTACCAGTTATATTTCTTTGGAATCGTGTTTCTTCTACTTTTTGTTTGTTTGTTTATGTTTCGCTCTGCATGTTCCTCACATGGGACTAAAGTTTACTTTAGCTATTAACCTGAAATATTTAAAAGAAAAGAATAAATATACGTGTACGTTAATTACTTTTATATAAGTCTGAGCAAATTTTCAAGCTGGTTAACAAGGTCGGAAATTCTGAAGTATGATGTAGTATGCGGAGTGACGTCTTATCCAGGTGACTTACTAACGAGGTTTGACTGCACTAGAGTATGAGATTTGTTATTGTTCGTGAGTTTTATTTTTGGAAAATAGATAGAAAAGTTGTATAAAATTTATGGTTCAACCAGCTGAAAATCATGTCCTTGCACAGTCCATGGCACAGTGGTTATGCCACTGAAAATGGTAGACGGCCGAGGTATGAAGGTCTCGGGTTCGGGTCCCATCGCGCGGCTGTCGATCTAACGGTCTGGAGTTTTGGTAGGTTTTCTCTAGATGTAACGTACATACGCATTAGAACCCCTTAGAAATCCTCTTACCAAGGCGCCCCCCATCTTAGGCAGATACCCCGCGAGCAGGTTTGCCTTAACACACAACACAACACACACATCCTAACAAACCTAGGGGTGTGATAAGACATATATCTTATATATTCTATTTTAATATATTGATTCGATGGAAACCTTCTGTCAAAAATGAGTAAATAAAGTTTTTAAAATTAAAAAAAATCAAATGCATTAGAAAGTTAAATGAATGTTTTATTTTTCTTAATTTTAACAAAATAATAAAGTTAGTGCAGACGGAATGAATTCTTCCCAAAAGATCTCGTACGTGTTACTTAAAAAAATACCATAATACAGGCTCTCAGTGCTATTAAAAATGAAATCAGTTTTCTTTCTTCATTCTTTTTTTTTCTTTCTGTGTACGTGTTTGGAAGTAGCAATTAGATTTTTCAGTGCTACATCGAAGAGTCGGTGAAAGAATCAGAAATCGCAATATTTTTAAACGATTATCTCGATTAAAATTAT
This sequence comes from Cheiracanthium punctorium, assembly GCA_038373885.1. Lineage (NCBI taxonomy): Eukaryota > Metazoa > Arthropoda > Arachnida > Araneae > Cheiracanthiidae > Cheiracanthium > Cheiracanthium punctorium. The sequence goes on along the minus strand of JAWZYV010018244.1, from coordinate 304,726 downwards.
ATACTTTCTTTTCTGCATTAAAAGCGTAGTTTTGCTTCCGTTTTGAGAACTGTTGATAAGGTTTGGAAGTTGCTGAAAATGCGGCAAGCCCAACGTCAGCGCAAGAATCCTTTATTTATAAAGGTTGATAAACAATGTTTAATTTATTTTTCGTTATTTATGTATTTCATCGTTTTGCGGACAAAGAACTCATACTTATAAAATTAAGACACTGAACGAATTTTTTTCAGATATATCAGAGCATTCAGTGTTCATGCTTTAAATGTTATTTAATTTACATTCAGCTCTAAGCTATACTTAGTTATCGTGATTTAAAATGATTACGTTATGCTTTTGATGGAACTTCTGTTTGATAACGAATGAAGATCATTTCAGCTAAATATCGCACCCACGCTTAAAAAATTTATTCTTATTTCTTACCTTTAAAAGCAGCGATCTCTCTTTTATCGCCTTTTTGTAGGGGCTGGAACAAATTTATAAAAATTATTTTATGTTAAAACTTTTTACGATTGATTCATATATCATTAGCTAAGATGCATTAGCATACAAAATTTCAGCTCAAAAAGATTGGGGTAAGTGAAAAATTATTTTTGCTTAATTTTAAATCGTTATAAAGAAAACTGCTACTGTAGCCAATAGGATAACCCTTTGAGACGCAACCCTTTCCCAATGCAGCTTTTTTCAGCATTGGGCAATCTATCCAGTTGTTCTCGCATTCTTCCATTTTTCAGCAGCTGTCAATGCTGTTAAAAATAATTGTGACGATTTTTTTACGGGAAATAGCGGGCTAAAAAGTAAAGGCTTCTCGTGGAGCTATGTCACCCGCCACTAACTTTATAGAAATCCAATCTATTCTTCGTGACTGGCAACAGTCAAAACGTCAGAGTTGGGTGTTGCCAGAGCGGGAACACTGCGCGTTAAAGGGTTAAAAAATATTTCTAATCGGAAGCGTAAATTGAGATAAGAGAACACGTGAATCATACTAATCATAGTGGGGTTTCTTATGAATGTACCGTACTTTATTAAAAACACTCTTGAGAGGACTTAATCACAGCGAATGTACATACACGCACAGACTGATACTTAAGAGTGTGGTATTTGCTCTTCAGTCGAATAGCATCCGATGCAGAGAAAGTAGTTTTACAGGTAAGCAATCCGTGATACAAGGAACTGGGTGAAAGAAAAATATCGATGTTTTTTTTTTTTACGGAAAACAGTAGGGGAAGGAATGAAATCCTCCACAAATTTCCCCTTTTTTGATTTGTTTTGATTTCCCCTATTTTTCTACCAGTTATATTTCTTTGGAATCGTGTTCCTTCTACTTTTTGTTTGTTTGTTTATGTTTCGCTCTGCATGTTCCTCACATGGGACTAAAGTTTACTTTAGCTATTAACCTGAAATATTTAAAAGAAAAGAATAAATATACGTGTACGTTAATTACTTTTATATAAGTCTGAGCAAATTTTCAAGCTGATTGCTCGAATAATCAGAGTTGAAAATGGATGAAAAATCACTAAGCATCGGGAAGCAAGTGGATTTTTAGATTTTCAAAGTCTGAGGGTTTTTTTTTTATCGTGTAGGATATCTGTTGAAAGGTTGTAGAGAGTGGGTTGGTCTAACGGTATCGAATACATTTTTCCAGCAAATTTTAAAATTGTGAAAAATTTCTAAAAACTGGGGAATGCACGGATTAAAGTATATGTGTTTTTCTGCACATGTATGACGAATTTCAAACTCCCCGGTCTAGTGACTTAGTAAACTCTTTCTTCGGAAGCTGAAAATTGTGCAAAAATTGCCTAGAATTTCAAACTTCGTTTTCATGGAGAAATCGGGTAGCTTAGAATAGGTGGCTTTTTAGGATTTTAAAGTCCGCTAAGATTTCTTCTGTGCGCAACTTAGTATAAATGAATTCAGCTACAAGCAGATCGATACAAAGGTTTATATTTGCATGAAAGACAGATAAATAAACAAGCAAACTAGGCCCGCAGACTAAAATTAAAAAGAGGAGTACACAAAAGATCTAAAAAAAGGTAAAGTTTAACTTAAAAAGGCTTGATTATTATAATTTTGCTAACCATATTCTGAATTTTGCAGAGGAGATACCCCCCACCCCCTCTTATGTTTCTTCTCTAAAGCGAACAGATTTTCTACCTAATGTATGAGAGTTACTTTCTTGTGGGATTGTGCAACTCCTAAAGAAAGTAAACCCCAGCGTCTCTTGAAAATTACTTATTTTACTTATTTATTTATTTCTTTTTACTTAAGTTACTTTATTTACTTAGGTTATTTTACCAATAAATGCTTACATGAATTAATTATATTTAGTTGCTTTTTAACGCGAGTTATTTATATTTATTTATTGTCGTTGAGTGAATGATACAGCACTGTGCTGAGTGAAAACAGCTTTAAATCACTGCCCTTTTCCTCAACTTAGGGTTAGATTCGACATGATTCGCTATCACAGTGGCGTGAAACTCGCGCGAGTGTCACGCACTGACCACTTTTCACATGATGCGTCCACTTCCGAAGAGAAACGAGGAAATTTCTCCACACGCGTTAATTCATCTCTCTCTCTTTCTCTTTCGTCCACAACTGGAGGAGATGCAAAAATAAAAATGAAAAAGCACCGGGTTCCGGTGCGCATGCGTTTGAGATCCCCCCTCGAAGAATCAATGAAAAGATCAACATGGCTCTCTCTCTCTCTCTGTGTGTGTATGTCTGATGGAAATTCTGGCCAGACCGAAGGTGCCTCTTCCAGGATTAACATGCGGCCGAATGTTGTTGACCGCCTGAAATGACACCGCCACACAAAAAACATGAGAGAGAATCCAGAGGCGTACAAGCTGGAACTTGAAGTGGAAGATGAGAGGTTTTCGACCTGCTGCGGTTGTTTATGCCCGGTGAGTTTCTTTGGAGATCTCCTTTAGAATGTAGGATGTATCTCTTTTCGTTTCGTACACAAACATCTGAAGATCTGGGATTCGTTCGCGATAGATCTGATTCGCCGTTCTTAAAATGGGCTGTCTTGTCCGGGAGTACTCGGAGTATACTGACTCATTAGTACTGATAAGCTCTTGACACAATATGGAAACAACATTGCTCTAAAACCAAAACAAAATCGTGCCCGTAATTCTTAAATATTTATCTGGTGTTGAAGGTTCATTGAAATATTTACAATATACTGTGAAATTCCATAACTTTCTCTGTTGGCTTATTTTTTGCTCAATCCCGTCTTAATTCCTTTGAATTTAATATTACCCTAAACATCGACGTACACTCTATAACGATGATTTTGTTTACTACGGTGCATTTATTGTTTTGGTTTTCTACAATACCTTAAAGGGAAATTTCACTGTACTTACTCATCACAAAGAACATACAATATGTATTACCGTTGCCGAATCTGTAAATCAAAATACTGTTGCAATATCATGGTTATTTGAAATAGCTTGTGTATAGAAAATATAGTCTGTCAAAACTTATCTAATATTAGAATGATATTTGCTGTAACATCTGTTCAACGTCTTATCATTTTAAAGCATTTATAGGTACTAGTTGTCTGCCAGTAGTCGAAATTCGACCATAAAGCATTACATTTTTTAATTTGAGCTTGAATAAAGTTCTTCTGTCAAAGAGTATGTCTCAAGATTCCATATCTAGTGGAACCTACTGAAGTGACCACCTTGGCTAAAAGAGACCATCTGTCTATAGTGACCACTTTTGTACAATTTTACTTTACAACCACCACACTTTTCTGTGAAGACGGTATTTTTGTAAAGACTTCTATCATATTTTGCTAAATACAAAGGCAGTTCCAGCGAATGGGACATATGGGTCATCTCTCTTTACCGACCTTGGATTTCACACGTTCCCATACGATTATACACATTCAATTTACGTTTTGAACAATTTAGACTAATCTAAAATTTCTAGTGACACACTCCGAAAATTCAGCCTAGAGCTGTCCTTGGCTAAAGGCCCATTGTGTTGGGAGTTATAAAACCCTAAACCGTCGAATGATTGAACTCTACTTGCTGAGGCATATCACTTACCATGTATAGAAAATTGCTGCCTCATAAATTTGCACTTTTATCGAATGATTGTCCTTGATATTTATTTACTGCCATCGCAAATGCAGGTATATTTGTAAATTGAGTTCTTTGAAAGGATATGGTAAAATAGTACCAGAATATTTTAAAAGTGGAATTAAAATTCTTTTATTGTCTGCGGTTCCAGTTCAAACTTCGCAATCAATCGCATTACGATATATAAAATTGATGCGCATTCTTGTTCCATTGACTAATGCTTCCTTTGCATTTAAGTTTCTGATTAGTATGAAGAAACAATTACTAACTTTCAATACTAACTTATGTGGACGCAAACTATGGTATTTTTCGGTTAGCCAGGCACAAATCTCGACGACTGTTTTTTCTGGGAAACGTTTAAAGACTACTTCTGAAACACTGTCGTCCGTCAAAACAAAACCGGACATTTTAATCCATATACAAAATAGTATTTATGTACAGAATTCAATATATACAAAAATATCAATATACTAAAAAGAAATTTGCATGCTTATTGGTTGCATAATGAGGAATAGGGGAAAACGTGTGGAATTAAATTAAAATACGAAATTAAATTAAACTTCCAAAGTATGGAAAGGGATAAACAACTATGTACTGGAAATCGCTTTAGGCTTGGAAACATTCGGTGCAGATCACGATTATTTGTCAATTTTTCACTTGCTCCCAGCTAACCGGAAAAAAACCCAAACCACACATAGTCAAAGAATTCAAAAACTCCACTGGATAGTTATAAATTTCATTGTCATCATAGCAAATTATTTTAGCGTAGCAATGGTGATATGTTCTCTGTTCATCAAATATTCGATTAAGTCAGCATTAATAAGAGTTCAATCATCATTTTTTGGTCCTATTATAACTGACTTCAATACATTATCTGAGAGTATGTTTTCGGAAATATTTCCATACACTTGAGTTACGAATGAAAATAATAATATTATTTTCATTCCCTATTAATTGCAGAGGTATTTCTTCAATAATATTTTCGTAGAAAATTTACGTTAACATACTCCATGGCGGGAGTTTGTGAAGAAATTGTCGAATTGGCGCCTTTCTCTGGTGCATCTCTTGGATTGCAACCTGCCCTGTTCGGTTTGTTTTTCCGCTGGTTTAAAACATGGAATTTACAACACTTCGCGCACTTACGACCGTCTAAAAAAAAGTCGCCAAGCACACAGCTAAAACACATTTTAGTCATTGGCGTTTCATCAAACTGGGGAATAATTTCGCTTTTTGCAAATTTTGTTCTAATACTATAACTCTCTATCCCTGCTGAAACCTACTTAGTGTTGTTATTTCAAAATTGACACAACAATGGAACCATCGCCTAACTGGGCGCGAAATACTGGGCCAAATTACTTCTCTAATCATTTACGGTTCAATAGCATACTAAATAAAAATTTTTACATTTGCACAACCACCTCCATACGAACTTTAACTGTGCCGAATTTCTCGCTCATCCGTTTGCGCAATATGCTGCAAAAGGGACACAAAGGTTTTCCTTAGCGTATTTATATATACATAGATACATAAATGCTTTAACGTCTGTCCTCAATCTCTTTTCACTATTGGTTCTGCACGAGCGGTATGCAGTTAAATTGCATGAGACGCTTATGTATAAATGCTCTTTACAGTAATAATTTAACGATCAAATTTTGAGTCCTCAACTAAAATTAGCACACACAATGCTTTAAACTTATTTAATTATTATAAATTTAAAATTTCTTCGCTTCAAGTACAAGTGGGGATTGTTGAATTTCTGCAGTTTTGTTTAAGTTACTTTCGAAGATATTCACTTTTAAACCATCGAACATTCTGTCACATTTTCCAGTTTTATGGCAAACTACAATCGCTTGCGACAAAAATTTTTGATTGAATTTAATTGCTAACTTCCTTGTAAAACAGCGCACCTGGTGTAGACTGCCTTCCTTAGGTCTGTCTCTGATGAGGCACAGGAGAGTAGCAATGGCAGATCTAAAATAAGATAAAAGAAATTTTTAATACTTCTAGTTGTATAAACGTTTTAAATTTTAATAATAAGACCCTCATAAAACTAGTGTTCATAAAAGTTGAAATAGTATAAATAACGTTCAGCGTTAAAAAATGATAATTAAAAAATAGCCTCTCACGTACATTAAAAAAATTCTTACTTCCTCCAGAGTGTCGTATAAGCCAAACTACTGCAATCACAAGTTCTCTAAAAGCCGAAAGAAAATAATAAAATCAAGAGAGGAAACATGGAATGCTGCCATTCCAATGAAAAAAATTCAAGAGAAAGGAGGAAGAGAACACGGGTTGAATAAAAAGCAGATAAGAAATCTTGCTGAATTAAAAAATCAAGTTTACAGTAAATGAATCTAAATTTTAAAAATAGAAGAAACGTCTTTTGAAAAGTAACTTTATAATTTAAAAAGTAACAACAGTTTTTATCCATAAAAGAATACTATATTTTTGTCTTTTTGGAATGACAGTTTATGTTTCTTTTCAATTATTTTTTCTTTCAGAATATGCCTGTGTTCGCATGATTTCAGTTAATACTTCGATTCCCCTAAAAGCTTTTCACAAGAATCTAAGAAAGATAAATCAATCGAAACGTACGCATACAGAACGTCCAAAAAAATAAAAATGAAAAAAAAATGAAAGGTGCTTCAATTATTTTGGGATAGATGAGTGTAATTACGTACAGTGGAATTTTCAAATAATCTATAACCGATGAACCTTCGCAAAAATATATGGCATAAGACTTTTAATGAATTTTTCACAATAGGTAACTTTCATCATTGATATTACGTATTTTTAAGGTAGTAACAATTGAAAAACGAGCACGATAAATTTTCAATAAACATATTGGCGGTTCGGTGTTCAGAGTTATTTGGCACAAAGGGAAATATTTGTAGGCAAGCTAACTCATATTGAAAAGTATGTTGGTAATATATTTAAAGAGCTTCTAACATGTTTTTATTTTTTCTAACACATTTAAATATTTTTAAATCCAATATCATATTCAGCAGATTTTTGCAGAGCAGGATAGTTACGACCATGTATAAAAACAAAGTAGAAAACTTTTTCTGACCTGAAAAAACACACGCGTGTCTTATATCACTTAAAAAACAAAAAGGAAAAATTATTTAAAATATTTTATTTATTTGTTACATTTAACTTGAAAATAAATTATAAAATAGAAATTTTTCTGTTGATTATATTTTTTTAAATTTCAAATACTTAAGACTTACTGTCATGGTCTGTGAACATTACCAGAAGTACATTCCAAGGCATTAAAATTATACCACATAATAGTTCGTTATAAAAATAAATGAGACATATAAAAAGTTAATTTAGATCATGGATATTTCTTTAAAACAAATACTTACTTTTCATAATCAAACAATCATAAAAACTGACGACTTAAGGAACAGTAACATTTATTCTGACTGACTTAATTAATTTTTCTTTATTTTTATTTTATTTTGTTTTTAAAATGTCAAAGAAACATTATTTAAGACAATTTTTTTCAACTTTTTCAACAATTTTTACAGTATAAAACCTAGCTATTTTTTGATTTTCCATTTAACAACGTAAATTCAAGTGGTAGCACCTGACAATTAGAGCTTGATTAATCTAATTTCCAGTTCAGCTCCCCTTTTTTATGTTCCGGTAGTTAGTCTTAGGCCCACGAGATCTTACTTGGTAAATAAAGAAATTTTTTTAAAGCTCTAATAGCTCTGTTTTCTCTTGCTACATAGGTTTGTGTACAACATTTAAGGCATATGCCAGTGGCGGCTCGTGGGATACAGCAAGTACAGCCGGCTGCACTTGAAATTATCACCACATACTTTAAAATAATTTATTCTACTAATTTTCCTAAATTCAGATTAGGAATGTGGAATTCCTACGGTAAATTAAAAAAATCTCAGAAAAAACCCAAACAAACAAACAAACAAAAAACGTATTGTGGCCGGATCGCTCATTCAGAGAAAAAAAGCACTTTAATCTTCCCGCAATTCAATTGGAAAAATCTTTGGTTCAGCCCAGAGCGCTGAAAAGAAAATTGGCAGCACCGTTGCCATGACAACGACTACGTAAGCAGCCTCTCCGGGATAGGGAGTATGCAGCTGATACAGCCGATGAACGATTTTTTAACGGCGGCTGAACTTGAGAATTCGACTAACTGATTGGGCTCGGACGAGAAGTGAGGAAGGGGGTAAGGAGAATATATGTTTGGAAAACTCTCGACTTTATATTGCTGAATTTATCAAGAAGGGAAGCCTGAATAGACGCTTATGAATGGACAATTATCCATCAAAGCAATATTGTTTTTATGTAAGCAAGAACTGGCATTTAGAGGACATGGCGAGCGAAAAAATTCTTTAAACATGGGAAATTTTAAAGAGCTTTTAAAATTATGGATATCTGAATTAAAACAACGCCTTTTTATGGGGACATCACTTACCGATTCGCATGTTTAAAAGAAAGGAGGATTGATTTGACTTATAAAAAATAAGTACGTTTTCTTTTTTTTTTCTTTTCTTCTCAAGTTATCGTTACAAAAGAAAATTCTAAGGAAACTTCGAATCGGACACGGATGAATGCAATTTTGAGGATAAGAGCGGCTGGTTGAAATTTATGTCCAGTTTATGGAAGTAAAATAGGATCTCTTACATTTTGTATGTAATTTCTTTTCTTTTTTTTTTTTTCCCTCGGTGAGGGCTTAATCCGCCAGCTTTCGAATTCAGTAACAAAGATTTTCCAATCCTGTCCGGAGGAAAGGAGGGGGGGGGGGGCTCATATGCTTCCGGCTGCACTAACAGTTTTGACCACGGGCCGCCACTGGCATATGCCTCCATTATTATTCTTGGTTCCGATTTTTTTCAATGCTATTTCTGTTTTATGCATACTCTTGCTTAATGGATTAATAGGATATCCATATTACGTAAGTTTTACTGTTTTATCGTATATTATATCATATATACATATATATATTATAATAAGAATGACTTTTATCATAATTTGATAGCAAGATGCAATTTAAAAAAACTATAACCTTATTTACTCAATTTATATCAATTATTTTCACATTTGGGTAATTTTAATTATTAACACTTATTAATTATTAACACTTACGAGAACAAGATTACAAGTGTCAATTGCTCCAACAAAAGTGCTTATCAAAAGAAATCAGGTGGTCATAATTACCCCGATGGTGATTGTAATTATTCCAAATTTTTCAATTTTGTGATTTTGTTTGAATAATTACGACCACCCCCTTAAATTTTAATCAACTAATTTTACGGAAGCAAAATTTTTGCTAGATGTCCTTGTTTAAGTTCTCCCTAATTAATGAGAGCGATATTTTTCCTATAATAAAAAGAGTTAAAAAATCACAAAGTTGAAATTTGCAAAAAATTGTCGTAATCACCCCTGAATGACCCCACTTATTGATGAATATAAATTGAAAAAAAAATGTCTGAAATAATGTAGGAACTAAGACTATGTTCATTAAATAATTCTACCGTTAATTTTCAAAAAATTACTGAATACCTATGCGATCCCACAATACAAATTTCAATACGAGAATTTGTATTTTTTATGTAGAAGGATCACTTAAAAAAACGTACCTTATGTAACGTCAAATGAATTATATTTAACTGAAAATTGATATTTTGTATGGGATCATGTATGAAATTAGAAATGCAAATTTGTGACATATCACAAAAAAGTAGAACTACATGATAATATACTATACACTCCCACATAAATTAAAGATACAATCTGGGATTGTTAAGAATTTTTCCCAATGAGATATTTCATTTTTTATTACAAAAACAAAATAAAATAAATATGGAAACAAATGCATGTTTTTATTTGATTTTGAAATTAAAGTATTTATGAAGAAATTTTCCCCTCTATATATTGATGGTAGTCTGATAATAAACGCATATAGCATAATCTGTCCTTTGTCGGGCTCACATTAAATGAAGAACAGGAATATTTCATGAATATATAGTTTTATTTCCTATCTTATTTTAAGCATTTTACTAAAACTTTATATTGATCATTTACCTTTTAAAGCCCGTTTCAATTATTTTAGGACATCTTGCAGTCGTTTTTTACACTTTCCTACAGCCAGTCTATAGTGTTGTTGCTGTTTTTTCTATATCGGCGCTCTCAAATGGGAGACGGAAGGTACGTGGTTCGGGACCAGGTCGCGTCCGCCGACCTAACCGTTCGGAGTTTTCCGTGGTTTTTTCCGAAACTTCACGTAAATACGGTTAGGATCCCTTAGAAAGTCCCCCACGGAGGATAATTCCCTCCTTCGGCCTAAATTTCTCGCGCAGATAATTGGCCGGAACACCACATTTCATTTTCTATATCAGATTGATTTATGTTCTTATATTAACAACCTACCTGAACTAATTTTTAAAATAGTGGTTTTTATGCATTATTGTAGCCATATCTAAATTTTGACAGTTAATACAATAATATCTCGCTGTGGTGATTGAGATTCCAACTACATTTTGATTTTCAATCCGTGAGAGAAACATTACGCTTTATTTAATTTGTTTTCGCTTTATGGTGAAACAGGTGATAATGCATAAAAGAATGTTAACTACTGATTAAACATAGGGACTACCTGAAACCTACGAAAAGTATTAGCTAATTTTATAAATGCAATAACATGGTGTCCACCAATGTCTAGTAACAAAAATAGTAGCTTTAGTAGCTTCAGAAACGTTAAAAAAATGCCAAACTAGCATGCTTTTTCTCTATTTTACTAGCCAAAATAGTAGTACTTTCTCCATACTTATTAAAAAATATATTATTGACTTTATAACATAAAATAATTACAAGATTAAATAAACAAATTAACTTTTTTATTTACTTGCTCATTATATTTTCTTACTGTGTCTCTTATGTATTCATAATACCACACAATTATAACTTCATAATACCACACACTTATTGAATACAGGTAACATTTTAAATTTTCTAGTGATATTAAGTGAAAAAGAAGAATAAACAAAATTAAGTAATCATATAAGAAAAAAAAAACAACATTTTTATACTTTGAAGTTCTTTCATGTACATAATATTTTTAATGAATGCAAAAATGTATCATGATGACCAAATCATTGTTTGGTTCCCTAGAATAGCTATGGCACGTCAAGTGTCAGTCATAGGAAGTTTTTTAGATGTCCTCTGACAGCAGACAAAGCTTAAACACTTTTCAATACTGTTTTACTTGAACATCAACATTTACTCAACGAATAATTATCTTGTTTGCCATCACAAAGACGCGAAATCTGAGATTCTCTTTTGTTGCCCATCGTTGCTTCCTGCATTGGTGCAAATTGACATGTAACATTGGGGGATTGAGGAAAAACAGTATTTCCTATTGTAGAAAGTATTTTCGAATTGATGATAGCTAAATTTTCGTGTTTTTGTTTTGATGGGCACAGAAAGGGTTGGGTATTTGCCGTCGTTAGGAATGGACGCCAAACAAACAACAGACCTGCCTCGTCTCCCAAAACAGCCAAAAAACTTTGTCTACTCTCGCAAAATACCCGTGCTATGATGCTAAAAATGCTTGCTTCGTTTCGAAAAAAAAAAAAACTGTAAATCTGTATCACTTCTCGTTTCTCATCCCTCCCTAGCCGTCGTCTCTTTACAATATAGACAAGCTAACAGGTTAAAAAAAAACATTAAACATTATTTTTTCAAATAATCTTAGTATCATTTAATCAATTTATTTTACTTTTTTTAATCACGTCCCATGGATTAAAAACATGAAAGGTTGTGAAGAAAGAACGGCGATAAAGAATATATTTACACAGAGACACTTTGTATTCTAGAAGAGGTCCTGGCAACTTGACAGTAATGTATATTTGTGACTCAGCCTGTTATATAACGATCTAGCAGGTTGCTAAATAGTTGTAGAAAGGAACTGAAAATTCTATGCTGTACATAAGCAACATAACCCCCCCCCCCAATACAGATTTATTTACGAATAAGTTTCAAATGAGTAATTGCTGTATTTGCAGTTTTCAATATATTTCTGCCGCTTTTCCGGGGTGTATTTTTTCTCGAGAGGTCTTACAGGTGTACAGGAGTCTTTTCCGATTGGTCGTTCAGATTTCGTCCTTACTTGGGATTGGTTGCTCGAAAAAAGTTAATAAGATCTGTTCTGCTGTAAAGGAAAGACAGGAATATTTTCTTCTGTTATTCGCAATAAGGGTAAAATGTGGCACATTGTGTTGTATTTACAATTAATTACACTACAGCATGAAGATTAAAGTAAGGTATTTTTTTTCTCAATGTTTAGTATTGACAATAACAAGTGGAATATTATGTCGAAACCGGGAAACTAGATTTATTTTTTGAATTGTGTCAATACTTATATTTCATTCTTCCATTCTTCAGGTCTTCCAGTCTTCTTGTTGAGACAAATTTACGTTTCTTTATTTAATGTCTTTTTTGATCATTTAGTAAGCCTAGCCTGTTAAAAAAAACTTCTTTGAGTGTATATAAATGGAAACTCTTTATAAACAAACACTAAAAATATAATACATAAAAAAATTATTCCAACAAAAATTTAAAATACATGTAAATAACTTTTTATTTCTCCTTTAAATTCAAAATATGTTTAGTTCCAACCAGTACATTTTTAAAACAGCAGACTGCAAACTCGCGCGTTTTATGATAAATTTAAAAGGAATTTTTGAAAACTATTGTTCTGAAATGGCAGTAGATATTTGCTGGATAAACCAGATGAGACAACAAAATTCATAAATCAGAGATATACAAAATTTTCCGGATGTATTTCCCCCTGAAATGCTCATACTTTATTTCATTTTTATGCAATCGGAAAGAAAGATGCACTCTACATTAGTGACCCACATATTAAAAATCTACAGAAAAAAAAAGTTTACGTCGCTTGCGTGACATATAGGCTGTCATATATAAAATCGCTTCCGCATACATGAAATTTAAATAACTTTACTGCCATAATATAGCTGCTATCGCAAAAAAATATTTTTATGCATTCAGCACACATTTAAAAGCAATTTTATGTTATATAAATTTATTCGACATAGTATATTTTTGACTTTCATAAAGTAATTGTTCTGCCCTCGTTTTAAATTTAGACAATTCCTTTATTCTATCTATCACAGGTAAAATTATATTTGAAACTTTGTCTTTAGTTCTTAAATTTTTTTTATGAAAAGTAACGGAAGTAAAAAAAAAAAAAAAAAAGGAAGAAGAATCCAATACATCACGTTCTAACAACAAACAGCCATAAGTACAGGTAGCGTTTTAAGGACGTTCCCGTTACTTTAAATGAAATAAAGCAATTCATTACTTTAGGGTTATGGTAGCATATGCCTAGATGAGAATAATTTGTAATTATTTTACACGTGGATACACAAAATTATTCTAATACATTATCGTGTATGGTCACAAATTCTGTGTGTGTGTGTGTACAGTTCTCTTAAATGACTCTATTTTCAATTTCGATTCTAGTGTGTTACATTTTCAACAAAGCGATATTTATGTAATTTATATTTTCACTTTCTATAATAGTTTGATTTTAGTGTTGCTATTCGTCTGTCAGTCTGTATTTTAACACCCGTAAATATTAATGAATATCCATGTTGCACGATTATTGACATCTACACAATTAAGTTTCTGCAGAGCCGTTAAGCATAATTTCTTCCAAAAGCACTCGAAAGAAAATTCCAAGAATCCCACTGAATGGACGACAATTAAATGCTTTAGTAGAGTTGCGTATTTCCTTTTTATTTGGTACGCAGTCAATGTTTGTGCAAATAAAGGAAGATGAAAGCCTTTTTAAAACTGCTGAGTTTATTATAATTCGTGTTTCAATGCTTTTGCCCTGAATTTGCGGTTATTTGAATAAGTGAAGCAAGAATCTATTTTTATGCATTATTTTCATTTTTGTAATTTTGCTGAGTTATATCAGTTTATACTATGAGTTCTTTTTCCTCCATGTTACCACAATCCTAATGATATTTAAGGGATTTCCTGGTACTCCAGTCTTCGTAATATTCGAGAATTCATTATTTGTATGGTTCTCTTTTGTGTAAGTTTATTAATTTTTCATTTTTAAGGATATGCTATGATTCCGAAGTGGTTTTGTAACAAGTGTGACCACAGCGCAGCTTTCGTCGATGAGGGGTGGCGGCTGTTATCCAAAATCAACCATTTTCTTTTACTTGTTTTAATCTTAAAATACTTTTCACGTTGGACTTAAATTGGATTAAAAAATAATTTAAGAATAATGTGAATATTGTTCCATTTTTCTTTCTTTTTTTTCCATGCTCATTTTTATAAAAATTAAATAAAGAAATAGCTTTCCACCCCTAGACCACCTAATCCTGATTCGTTTTTCCATTTATTAAAAATTCTGTTCCTGATATTCTGTAGCAGCGGTGCGCAAACCAGGGGTCGCGACCCCCGGAGGGGTCGCGAGATAATTTTTTGGGGTCGGCAAATTCAAAGAGATTCAAATTTATGAAATATCTACAATTATTCATTTCAAAGAACTGAAATAATTCAATAGAAGAAACTGACAATTATTATTTTACGAGCGCGATATTCGCGATCGCCATCACGGGGCTTCAAAACCACGTTATCATGCATAGTGATCTGCAAAATTATTTTCCATTAAAACAAAACATCGATCTCGATTGGATCGAGAGGATGACTTAAGACTTGCGATTTCCAATACAGATCCGAACATAGAAGCAATCATGAGCTCTTTGCAAGCACATATTTCACATTGACTTTTTATGATGTAAAGTTTTTTAAAAGTATTTTTCATTAAACAATATTTATATCCATATGCATAAAGAAAGCATTGTTTCATAAAATTATATGTTGATTCATTAACTGATTTTTATGATGTTACAACTTTTATAAGATTTTTATGGTGGTTTATAAGTTTGGTGCGCTAGTTTAAAAACGCGTTATTTCAATCGATGACGTCACGACACTCTTTTAAAAACACCCTGTAAGAGCAACTCCCAGAAAGAATTTCAATGTAACTTCGTTTTAAACTAAACAAAATGTCTACTGTCTATCCAGGGGTCGCGACAAAATTTTACTCAAAATAGGGGGTCGCAACAAAATTTTACACAAATTAAGGGGTCGCAGATGAAAATAGTTTGCGCGCCACTGTTCTGTAGAGCAGTGTTTCCCAACGACTGGTCAGCGGACCCGTTCCGTTCCGGTCCTCACGACTTTACTGCCAGCCCACATATATCAAATTTATTTAAAAATAATCTGCATCATATGTCGTTCTAACTAAAAACTATATTTGTATAACACTTGATATTATAAATAAAATACTTGTTTTTATAATGTTGTTTATGGCGGATGCTGATCCGTGTAATATTTTTCCTATTTTTGCCGGCCCGCAGATGCAAAAATATTGCAAAGGACATCTGAAATGTGTGTATTGTGTCAAGTCAAAGCTGCTCGAGTGTTATCTGCCAATGTAGGGGGGTTGTAGTGGGTGCAGGACTTTGTAAAGGGCTCTAAAGCGTATTTACGTTACATCTGGAGAAAGCAGCCCAAAACTCCAGACCTTTAGATTGAAAACCGCGTGGTAGGCCAGAATCCTGGATCTTCACACTTCTGCCATCTTACCATGTTCATTATGTCTTATTCAGTTAGCCATGGTGGGGATCTAGAACATCTGAAATCCATTATTTGTGGCTCTTAGGCCAGGTAGGTTTGGCCACCTCTCTTCTATAAGATCTGGAATAGAAATAGTTAAGAATAATCATATCTTTAGTTTTACTGCTCTTAAAGCATACTGAGTGAGTACATTAATATTTGCCCTCTGTGTTCGTAAACTATTATTATTACAACGTTAGACTGAATTATTATTCTTTACTCATATAAATAACCGATTTGAATATCTTCATTTTTATTTTAAAAGAATAATAACCATAGGTTTAGCGTGACCGAAAATTTTGGGGAGGCACATATCGAAATCATATTTTAAATATAATTATAGATAACATTTAAAATATTACGGACCTATGCGATGATTTTCTGTGACGATGTTTTTAAATTTTAGCTCGAATACCTTTCAATACCTTTCACTTCTTTAAGAAAAGTATGTTTGATTAAACTATAATTCTGAAATATTATTATGGGGGCGTAGTTAAAATTTGGAAAAATTTCTATTTTTTCTACTTTTTTTATTTCAGATAATTTTATTTGTTATAAGTTTAAAAAAAGAACTCGTGTTCCAAGCAGTTGTATTACTTTATTGAGATGATTCATGCGTGCAAAGAACTTTGCATTCTATCATTACCAACCATTTTTAACCCTTTAACGCGCAGTGTTCCCGCTCTGGGACCACCAAACTCTGACGTTTTGACTGTTGCCGTAAAAAAATGGTCACGATTATTTTTGACAGAACTGACATCTGCTGAAAAATGGAAGAATGCGAGAACAGCTGGATAGATTGCCCAATGCTGAAAAAAGGGCAGCCGTTGCCATCGCTCGACTTAACTACCAGCAAGATGGCGGACGATCGAAACGTCCATCGCGTGCCACAGATGGCAACGGCTGCCCTTTTTTCAGCATTGGGAAAGGGTTGCGCCTCAAAGGGTTAAAACGACACAATCTGATAAATAAATACTCAATAATGAGGATGGCTTTTTTTCCCTATGTAGGGCGGAGCACTAAAAAAAAAAGCGGACAGGGCACACCTGCACTAAAAATCAGAGGACAGGGCGCAACGCCCTTTGAAAAACGCCAAATAGGAACACGTTTTATGCATGTTTACCGATCTCTTTAAAATCACTGATCACTTATCATAAAAATTATTGAGAAACGTTCTACAGAAATTACTGAAAAATGTTGTGCATAAAACATGTTGTATCAGAAAATAATGTGATTTAATTACCAAAAAAGCACACGAACTTGCTAATTTTCTCTTTTAAAAATTGTGGAAAAGAATTTATGTATTCAAATACAACATGTTAAAAAAAGAAAAAGAAATAATAATTTTTTTAGAAAGAGACAATAATTCATTTCTGTTTGAAAGATATTTAATTTAGTAACTAGCCACAGAAGGGAATATGTATGTATATATATATATATAATGTAACCTAATGGAGGATATGCTTTACCAAGTTACAAAGAAAATGATTAAACTATTACGAAAGCATATGTCAAGACATAACGTAATGAATTAATCAAAATTTCCCTTCTATACCTTTTTACCTCACCGACATGCTTAAAAATCATGTTTAACAACTAGGTAGTTAACTACTGTTGACCTCTGTTCTATTAACGTCACATGTCATATCACATGCTCTTAACTGTCAAAAAGTATTGGGGTGTTTGGAAGAAAAATGAGATGAGCCTTATGACGAAGTTTTTTTTTTTTTTTCTGACATCGGTGATAAAATTTTTTGCTAATAAAGCCGTTAGGCTACTAATCCAGGAGAAGCCAATTGGCATGACGCCCTGTTTTTTTACTTTTTTGTCCCTCCTTGTTCTTAACAATTTTTGTGCGGCTCCCGGCCAGTTTTTCTTTTTCTTTTTTTTAACTTCTATACAGAATCTCGATGAATTACATGGTTGCAAGCGTTGCTATGGGGACTGTCCAAGACCTACGGGGACCCGCCATTTTGCGATCAATAAACGCTCGTTCAGTAAGCGTAAACAATTGTCTAGGTAATTTTCAGTCTATGGGCTTGTCTTTTTTTATTATCATTTCGAGTATTAAAGGGAGGAAAGAAAATATAATTTATGGCTCTTAAAACTGTTCATTTACCTTTATAAATAATAAAGAGGTACGAATTGATAAAATATTTTACATCGTTTCCGACGTAAACTGTTCTCAACCACTAAGAAAAAGAAAAACAAACGTTACACATTAAAAACGTATACTGTCAAGTAGGCTAAATAATTTACAAATTTTTGATTTTTTAAAATTTACTGCAGACAGTGCAATACATAAAATGATCCCGTTGTTTACTCATACGATTTTTAACTTTTAATATGCTTATGTATTACACTAACGTTTATAATCTGCAAATGGCAACTAGACAATAGATCTGCAAATGACAAGTATACTCTTATGTAAACATGAGAGTATACTTGTCTGTTTTGATAACACCATTGATCGCCAACTCCTACCAGTCAAATTATTTGCACCGTTTCCATTACAATAAACGAAGTAATAAAGTAAACTTAAAATGTAGATATCAGGTTGGTATCCTTGGCACACTTTAGCATATTTTATTAACTAAAACGATCTATATGATCAGAGAAATAAGAGAAATACAAATTTACGTAGCAGGCATGAAATTTACAATGCCTATCAACATTTTTTTGGGGGGGGATATTGTTTTCGCTACATGAATTATACTGGACAGAATTTTAGATGGTGACGGGCAGTGCCACGTTGGCGTTTATTCCACCATTTTGCGCTTCCCCACATTCGCTCTACTGATTGTGTATGACATTCACCTAAAACTGGATGCAGACCCTGAGAGGGGGGGGGGACAGGAAGGCCAATAATCCCGGGGCCAAGCTTTAGGGGGTTCTGTTATTTTTTGTTATCGCAAGCCTACACGAGGGCCCGGAATTTGATGGAAATTTTATCATGTATAAGATTTTGTATATGAAGCCTACGGTAAATTTCAAGTGTACTAATTCTACACTGATTAAAAAATTTTTATCGGAAGAAAATATTAAAGAATTATTGAAGAAGGCTATTTACGACTTTTATGACGACACCCAAACTTTTTAGCAACCCTAAACTAAATAAATTTAATGACAAAAACTGTTAAAACGAAGAACTACGATTTTTGTTGAAATGAGTCCAGTAATTTGGCCAACACTTAACGAAGTTCAGAGAACAGTAACGTATTGGGCGGCGAAGATGGCCGCCTTGGTTGTTAGTGAAATCCAACGAAAACTAAATTATTTTCTGAGTTCTTACTCGGAAAATGAAAACAAATAAATGTGAAAAAAATAGAACATTGACCTACGGGAGATTTAAAAGTAATCGGATTTTTAATCATATTATAGCTATTTTGCATTTTATTGCCATCTCATGTGTGGCAACATTTTTTTGAATGACGCGAAGCCGCACATGTGCATATGCGTTTGACCACCTAGCAGAGGCAGTGACGTTTGGTATTGTCAGAAAAATCCAAATGCTTTCGAAAGCTTTAGCCACATAGGTTATGCAATTTTTAATTTTTTTTCCCTGCTCCAAAATACATGAAATGAATACTCAGCAACCAGTTGAATGGTTGGAGCTCCAAAAAATACGTCGCAGTGAAAGACATTGCGTTTTATTAAAAAGAAATGTTAATAAGTTATTAAAGATCATCTCACAAATATTTTGAAGCATATACATATAAGTATATAACCTGTTACATATTCATCATTTAAATTATGCCGAACAAATATTTTGAACACGTAGTAGAAGGAAGTGCTTTGTAAGCATTCAGACTAACCAGGCAACTTTTTTATTTCGGGACAAATTGATTGGATGTAAATAACGACATCATGTGACAAAAATTTGAAGATATATGTGCGTCGCATGTATGTATGTATGTATGCATATCCTGTTTGTCTCGTGAAATAGACGGTGATCGAAGCGCATCGGACAGAATCTCAGCGCAACCGGAATGAACTTGTGATGGGGAAACCATGATTCATCAATTATTTCACTTTCATAAAATAGTTAGAATGTTAGCGTAACAAATACATGCCGTCTTTCTGGTTCAATACATCAGAACTCTGGTAGTATTCAATTATTAAGAGAACGATTAAATGGATTACCAATCGGCTGAAACGAACGAAATTAACAGTTTGGAAAAGCATTGAATTTAATATGAACTGTGGTAATTCAGCTATAAAAAGTTCTTTTTTTAAATTAAAACTTTTAACTGATAGCTAACTAATGATTAAAAAAATGTTCCGTTAGTTTGTACTGGTGAAACTGCCTCGGGATTTATTAACATACGATTTAACGTAACTTACTCCCCCCCCCCCCCATCTCTCACTCTCTGACAACCTCTACAATCTACCTGCTCAAAATCGCTAAACTTGGCAAACTAGCCACTTTATTATTTTGCAAAACCCTAAAATTAGGTATATTTTGTTGCAATAAATACTTACTCTTTTACCTAAAACAAATTAATTTCGCATGCAGACGATATTCTGATTAAAAATGACGATTCAAGATTAGCTTCAATTAATTTTACGAATGGCATTTCTGTCTACTGGCAGGATTCAAGAGCTTAAATCATTTTATGTGCTTGAAAATCGCCAAGCAGGGCAACTATGATGTTTTTTTTCCGCTATTTTAATATTTTATAAAATAATTATAATCATTTGACAGGCATTACTGAATTTCCTCCCCCCCATTTTTTAATGCTCATCAGGTATTTGTATATAGCCAGATTCCTCTACAGGCGCTTTCAAAAGAATTCCAATGCATAACGGTTTATAGCAATTGGGAGTCATTCATCCATTTCAAGCACAATTCAATAAGCATATAAACTATTACATCTCCTTGCTCTTCATTTAAGGTGTATAAATAACATTTAAAGCTCTTTTACAGGTTCTCTCAAAATTACATAATTAGTGATAAACAGCTGATTTGAGGTTATACCCCGAATCTCGGCGAGTTTGAGGACGATACGAGTACATCGCATAATTTGGCACAAGAAAAACTTGTGTTGGAAAGTGTTTTGTAATCGATGCGCTTGGTATGATGTATCTTTCTTCTTGAATAATCCGTAAGCTTCAGATACCGTTATAGACTAACATGACGAGATTCTGCTTCCTGAGGCCGACGCACAGTGGAGTATTCGTATCAAAATCCTGGCCAAAAGTCGAAAATTTTAAATTTGTTTAAAAACAGTAATATATATGTTTTTGGATAGCCTAGTTACTGATGCATCATGTAATGCATGTTTTTCGACCATAATTCATATCCAAAAGATGCAACACTCGGTTTAAAAGCAAGTTTCTTCATTTACGTCAAGAGATTTCAGCGTTTCCTATTACTTCGTCTTGCATTTTTTACGGGCTCTTTAAATTAATTTACTGATTTGATACTAAGTATAATTGTAGTAAAATATATGTATTTTAATTATATGTATCTATTAGCGTGAAAAAATAATATGACTTTATTTTTAAAAATTGTAAACTTTTTTTTTCTTATTTTTTTTTCAAAGATCCACATTTCAAAAAGCTTTTTGAAGGGGTGTCGCGGCTTGTCGCGCCTAATTTCAACTATAATCGTAATTATTACAGTATTGAGTGTCTATTCCAAGAAAAAAATGTTCCCCCAAAATCCACCATTTCTTTAAAAAAAATTATTTATATAACGCCATTTTTATTTTTTCGATAATTTTTCGACGGGTGATCGCAAAAGGGATACAAACATACGCGCTTGTACTTCTCATAAACTATAAATTATGTGCAAGTGTTTGGATAAAGGTATATAAAATTTCATTTCAGTTAAGATTTAACATCGGCATTTTAAATTCAGTATGTAATTTCTTATTTTTCTGATGTAAATTGGCTATAAGAAGAAAATTTCTACATATTTCAAAATTGCCCTTTCTTAGTCCTGTAAATAGTCCCATCTATTTACAGCTTAGTTTTCCATTTATGTCGTAAATTGTGTCCAAAGCAAAAGTTCCCCATTTTTGGATCTCAAAGGTTGGCAACTGTGACTTCGGGTCATTGGAGTGTGAGTGTGTAAACAGAAACACGTGCTAGCTCAGTCATTTTGAAGTGCTGGCTTGAAATAAATTACTTTCTGCTCCAGCTTGGAATGAGATTTTATGGGTTTCAAGTAGGCTTCTTTTAAGCAGTGTCCTTTTAGCTGCTCTAGACAAAGGCCAACGAAAAAGAGCAAGCCTTATTACAGCGAGACCCTACAACTTCGCTACAGGTAGAACCTACAACAGAGGGGCCCGATGGTGGTCCCCCCCCCCACTCTCTCTCTCTCTCAAAAAAAAAAAAAAAAAAAAAAGTGATTCTGAGTGAAGACGAATATCAGTGTTCAAAAGAATCAGAATGAAAAAGTTAATCTTCAGAAGTCATTAGAAAACTAAGATCCTTATAGTAACTACATTTAGATAAATTTTTATGTTAAAAATTGATTTATAGATAAGTAGCATTATATTTATAAGTATTATTAAAGTATTACATTTATATATTTTTATTGTGGTTAAGGCACAGCTACACTGCTATTTGCCTAACGGGAAGGTTGCCTTGGGCGGAGGGCTTTTTAAGGGGTTCTAATGCGTATTCACGTGACATCTGGAGAAAATCGCCCAAAACTCCAGACCGTTAGATCGACAGCCGCGTGTTATTACATTTATAAGTGGTATTATACAATAGCAGTACTTCCCAGTAAGGGACACTCCCCCGAACAAGACATTTGTTAGAAACCAACTTCGTGTCGTTTGGCGATATATCGCCAAATTTGGCGACAACATGCTTTTTTATATAATTTAAGAAATACATAATACTAAAAAGTAAGTCAAAAGTCAACAGTAATGATTTTAACGCTAAAACACATGAAAAATATTTTTGGCCAGGATTTTGACACAAATACTCCACTGTGCGACGGACGGTTAATTTTAAACAAGTCAAATAAAAACAGATTTATTACATTACAGTACACTACGTGGCTCACAAGTAACACTATTTTAAAGCTGTGTCGTGAAGAAACAATTCTTGTTTTCATTGTAACAACATTTAACAAACATAAAACTTATAGTGTTTAACGATTCACTTTTCAATATTGAAACAGTCCCCAAAAAGTAGGGACATCTGGTTATACATTCATATTATAGACTCATATTCAGAATATGTACATGAGAGGATCTGGGGAAGAAAAAAAGAGTCTACCATCATCCGTGTTAAAACTATAAAACTATATGTTCTATTAAGAGTAGCTCACATCACTTCGAAAAGTGAGAATAATCACTTCTTTAAAATAAGATTGCAAAATAAAAACTGTTCTAAATAAATATGAAAGTTTTTATTACGTCTCGTCTGCTCATACACATGATAAAAAATCTTGGTTTCTAATTCTCTTTGAATCTAAAGTTACTGTCTGGATTTTTTTTTTCTGTATTTATAGTAAAATAAATTAATTTAGGAATTAAAACTTGAAGCATGTGTTAATGGGAGATTTTAATATAAATTTACATTTTTCTTAACATTTGATTGAATATTTTCATGTAACAAATCTCCTCCTGAGCATAATACATTATATCTCATTACTATGTTTCTGCATGAATAAGTAGAGTATAAAAAATTGCAGGCTTAAATGAAATAATGTCAATATTTTACTTCTATTTATGGTTTACATTAAAAAATTAATTCGCAATTTTTCTCAATTTCTACTACATATTTAATAATTTTCATGAATGCTTAAAATTTTTCCTAACTTTATTTATTAGTTAAAGTATTTCTAAAATAAAATTAACTCTACGAATTTTTCATTCAGTAAGCCAAAACTATTATAAATGTCGTTTAAAAGTACAATGCCATAAAATCTGGATTTTTTAAAAATCCATGCTCGTACAGCATTTCATACCCCCTCAAAAAAAATTACTATGATATACCCTTACACAAATGAATTTTTAAAGAAAAACGCTTATTTGAGGTTTGATTCTACCGTTATCAAACACCATCTGCTTTCTCGCATTTTATTGAATACCTTTTAGAATTCAGTTACTTGTCTCATTTTCGCAAGCACAGGGTGATTTTAATTAAAGGTCCACTTTAAAACTATCGGAAAAGGAAAACTACTGGACCAAAAGTTATCAAACTTGGTAATTGTGTAAAGGTGGTAAGGTGATTTATTATCCGCGGGAAAAAAAAGTTCAAAAATTCAACACCAGAGGCAAGGACTTATTTAAGGGGGGAGGTCCAGGAGTCCAACCCCCTCCCCTCATGAAAAATATTTTGGAGGGGTGTCCTAACGGTAAAAAATCCATTATTTTTTCCTAGAGGACACTATATCATTATCATTTTGTTAACAAAAATCAAAATTTCGGGGGTTCGGCCCCTGGTGTTGAATTTTTGAACTTTTTTCCTCCGATAATAAATCCCCTGACCACCTTTACCCAATTACCAAGTTTGATAACATTTGGTCCAATATTTTTCCTTTTATGATCATTTTAAAGTGGAACTTTAATTATAATCACTCTGTATTTGTGAAACACCCAGCAAGAGGAAAGGATAACATATCTGCATGGTCGAGTGGATAAGATACTGGTAATTGGTAGACGGCTGAAATGTGCAAGTCCAGAATTCTGGCCTCTCGCGCGGCTGTCGATCTAACGGTCGGAAGTTGGTTGCATTTCTCTACATCCCACGTGAATATGTGTTTGAACCCCTTAAAAAGTCCAGCTCCCAAGATACCCTACCCTTAGGCAGATATCCCTCGTGTAAACTTGCGTGTAATTTCCATGGACAGTCGTTATTAAAACTGCATTTTCATTACAATAATAAACGAAAAATAAAGATCATGTAAAATGTAGGGGACAAGGAGCGCTTATAAAGCACATGAATATTCATTCTCTATTCCAAGTTGTTCCAGAAGGATGCCTGCGGCTATAAGCTCGATATAATGCGTGTGAGAATCATGAATGAACCCCCTAACACATAATGGAAATACACGGTGGGGAGTTTCTGAAAGTTGGAGCTAAAACTATGGATAAGTTTCATTGGAAATAGTTTTTATCAAATACTTCCAGCAATAAATTTCTGGCAACTGATCCAAAATTTGAGAATTGTTGTTTTTTTTTCTTTCTTTATAGACAAAATTATAATGCACTTTTAACCCTTTGAGGCGCAACCCTTTCCCAATGCTGAAAAAAGGGCAGCCGTTGCCATCGCTCAACTTAACTACCAGAGAGATGGCGGACGATCGAAACGTTCATTGCTTGCCACAGATCTAGAGACCCCTTTTTTGACGCAGACCGTGTTTTTGACGCAGCTGGCTGTGGCAGGCACAGCCAGCTGCGTCAAAAAAGGGGTCTCTAGATCTGTGGCACGCGATGAACGTTTCGATCGTCCGCCATCTTGCTGGTAGTTAAGTCGAGCGATGGCAACGGCTGCCCTTTTTCCAGCATTGGGCAATCTATCCGGCTGTTCTCGCATTCTTCCATTTTTCAGCAGATGTCAGTGCTGTTAAAAATAATCGTGACAATTTTTTTTACGGGAAATGACGTGCTAAAAAGTAAAGGATTCTCGTGGAGCTATGTCACTCGCAACTATTTTCATAGAAATCCAATCTATTCTTCGTGACTGGCAACAGTCAAAACGTCCGTTTGGTGTTCCCAGAGCGGGAATACTGCGCGTTAAAGGGTTAAAATAGTAAAAGTACAGATATTTTTTATAAAAAATTTAGGGGAGACTGGGGTCAGTGGTAACATTTAGATCAATAATTCCATAACATAATAGGAACTCAACGCAAATCTGAACTAGACATTTGAGAAAATTGCAAACATTTGAATAAATTCTATTTTGCAATAACATTTGACACGTGAGTCGAATGTTAATGTAACATTTCTAATCATATTTCTTAAAGATAGCCTGCTGCAGGAAAAAAAATTGAGAGATAATGCTAATTAATGCATAGAATTTGTTGAGGAAATGAATTCAATGTTCCTAAACTAAAGGTTAGTAAAATAAAGGAAAAAAAGCACGTTTGAACAATTTATTGACAATTATCGACATTATTAAGAAAAGATACTCAGAAAGCAACCCGGGGATACATTTTGGCATTCACCTCTTGTACACTTTACGTAGGCCCATCTTTTACAGGTGATACAGTTGTCCAAATGATCTCTTGACATTATGGATAGTGCTATTTAAAATTCTCGTTCGATTACACTGAAATGCGTAATAGTATAAACTTGAGACTTGAGATGCAGTAAAATACGGATAAAAGTATGAGACATTGATAAGTCACTTAAGTAATTATGCCCCCCACATGTTGGGCACTAGGAGTAAGAACATAAAGAAAAAACTTTTTGCTATAGAAAAAAACAAAAACAAACCAAAGCCTTTATCCCACCATATCACGCCACCATCTCAGCTGATTTCTTTGCATGTTATATCCTTGAATTCTTAGTGGGTGCTCTTCCAAGCTTCCATATCTTGAGTTTTGTATGAACTATATCATGCATTGAACATGAAATTTTACAACTGATCGGTGTTACTCATACGGAAGGGATATAGGTCCTATATCCCCCTTCTCTATGGTGTTACTTTGGACCTCAGTGTCCCTTACATCTTGTAATGAATAAAAAGAAATCAGATGTTGAGCTTACTTTTTAAATATTTATAGGGATTTATAAAATGAAATAGGAAATGAATGGTTTATTAATTTAATTAATTCAGAATTTGATAAAATTTAAGCGTGTTAATGGAAATGGCGAATCCCGGATTAATTAATTAATTATTTTCATTGTGATCAGTGCCGCGACTAAGAGTTCACGTCATTTGGATAAAACCTTAAATTTGTCGCCCCCTTCAACACTCCCCTGGGTAGCCCCCTCCCTTCTCCACCTCTAGTTGCGGCACTGATTGTGTTAACGTTTAAAAAAAGTAAAACTCCAATTATTTTGCATGGACACTTATTACTCTTCCACAGAATTTAATTTCAATGTTTTCAAATCAAACTGACTATAAAAGTAAAGTTTGTATCTTTCAATTTATGGTTTTGTATTGATAATTAATACGAAAAAAGTGTGTAATTGAAAAAAATTCTTATAAAATATTATTTTGTGTTTTCATTGAAAATCTATGAAAATTTATATTTTAACATGCTGAACTTGAAATAAAAATATGAGCTTCTATTGAGCTTTTGAAACTTAATTCTGCTTTAATATATAGATAACTCTTTAATACAAAGATGCACAATAATAATATTTTAGACGATATTTTCATTTTGGCAGTACGTCAATTAGGAGTCTTTTACAATTGAATTTATACTTTATTAATTATTTATTTTATTTTATTTTCAAGCAGTAGAAAAGTATACACTTGCAACGAAAATATGGTGATTACAATAGTATGAATTTTAAAAACAAAGTAAAGTACAGCATTAATTATACTTTTACTTATACTTTTAGTTATACCTTTTTTTTCATCACTTAATCCAAAAAGTTTTAAGCATATGTATTACCAACGCCCCGGAAGCAATTAATTACTAAAAAATTAATTTAAATTAAAGTACTTCATGTCAATTCATTTCGCTAACACTAGCCAATTCATGAAAAATAATGTAGCTTCATGAATAATTGATCTCGGGCTTTTTTTCAATAAAGTTCTTCACTAAGGCCATACATTATTAATAACGAAATGTCGCGTATATTTTTCAGCATTCAAGTAGAAAGAATTTTTAACGCTAATTCATCTTCAGGTCATAAAAAAAGTGACACATCGATTCTCCACTTTCAAAACATACAGTAAGAATATGGATTTCCATGCAACAGTTCATTGTGTTTTGAGATAGTTTCGAGAACTGAAGATGTAATTTCTAAATTTAATCTTCAAATAGTTTTGATGAATTACTGTCGTGCTTTGAGTGAAAGAAGACAACAACAATAACAACAAACCCCCTCATTTTATCAATAGTTTTTTTTTTCTTTGTGACGTGATTTATGAATTTATAAATGAAGGGAATTTTAAAACTGTCATATCTCGGAAAAGACTATGCTATGATTTATGTCAGAGGTAAACAGCCGACAGCTGTTTACCTCGGCCGACAGCTGGCTGTGCGCGAGCACAGCCAGCTGTCGTCAAAAAAAGGGTCTCTAGATCTGTGGCACGCGATGAACGTTCCGATCGTCCGCCATCTTGTTGATAGTTAAGTCGAGCGATGGCAGCGGCTGCCCTTTTTTCAGCATTGGGCAATCTATCTAGCTGCTCTCGCATTTTTCCATTTTCCAGAAGATGTCAGTGCTGTTAAAAATAATCGTGACAATTTTTTTACGGGAAATGACGTGCTAAAAAGTAAAGGATTCTCGTGGAGCTATGTTGCCCGCAACTATTTTTATAGAAATCCAATCTATTCTTCGTGACTGGCAACAGTCAAAACGTCAGAGTTTGGTGATCCCAGAGCGGGAACACTGCGCGTTAAAGGGTTAAAGCCAATAATACTTTAAAATATTGGCTTAGTGTCTTATTATAGTTAATTTGTAATACTTTAAAATATTGGTTTAGTGTCTTATTATTAGTTAGTTAATTTTTATCTGTGTAAAAGTTCTGTGCTGTAACATACACACTATTTTTAACACTAAGCATATTTTTTACACTTTGAAACAAAGATGAAAATTGTTTATGATTTTGGTTTGTGTGTCTGTGCGTTCGTCAGTGCTCTAACTGCCGTAAATATGCACCAGTTATTAATTTATAATTAAGAAATCGAAAACGAAATTTATAAAGGTAATTAGCCTATTGAAATTGGTATACGTTATTGCTTATTTTACTGGAGCTTCCCGAAAAATTCCGATACAGCCATTGTTTAAAGCGTATTTTAGAGATACTCGTCTATTTCAAACAAAACAAAATTGATACACGAAATTGAGGACTACAAATTAATGCTTTCAATCGGAAATTGTCTATGTTCCATTTATGGTTCTTTCATCGCAGCACTAAAAAGTATTCCAGTACATTAAAGTCTATGACAACTCAGAGACATTCATCCACTTCAAGCACAATGCTCGTACAATAGACATCTATAATAGCTTATTTTTCATAATAAAAAATAGAAATAACATATAGATTTTTTACAGGCTTTTTCGCAAAATTACATTAATAGTGAAATATATCTTTTTTGACGTTATTTCATAACTAAAATATTATGCTGAAAAGTAATAAAATCCACACCGTTTGATGCAATCGAGTTGAAATTGTTCTTATTTATGTAAAATAAAATATCGAAAAAAAAATTCTGAGCTACTTTAGAAATCTGAAAATCCATCAGCTCCCAGTTTTTGGCCGTTTTTAACTTGTGGAAATTGCTCTAGACCCTTGTAATGCTCAGTACTCTTGAAATAGCGTCTTGAAAATATCCAGATTTTGGTTCGCATCTTGAATTCAGAATTAATTTAACAACTTAAGTGGAAACACAGTACTATTTAGGGAACTATAATATTAAAAATGGAACATGAAATTACTTATTTTGAGTGGGCAAAGATTAAATGTATTGAATGTAGACCATTAGAGTACGATTTTTTTGCCAAATATATTTTTTTCTAGCTCCCGCATAGTTGCTGCCACAGCCAGTTTTATATCTACTAGTTGAAAATATGTATACAATAAACTAACTACCGGAAGAACTAAAAAAATTGATAAATTGATCTCGTTTCGCACAAAGCTGAATTGCCTCTGAAAAAAAAAAGAAAAGAAAAGATAAACGATTTTTTTTTTACTAATTCAGTCACATTTAAATTCCATTGAATACTTTAATGTTATTCCATACGAACATCAGAAGAACACAAATGATATTTCTCAAGACGTGATTAAAATATCTCCCCGTTCTTAAAAACACAAGCTTTCATAAAAGAATTCAGCTTTCTAAAATGATTATTTTTAAGATATTGAACTAGATTCGAAATTGCAAACACATAAAATGTGAAGGGAAAAAATACAGAATGCTCTTTCAAACTTGAAATGGACTAGCATTACATTTAATGTCAGATAATATTTATGGTTTTTTATACACACCATAAAATTCACGGCAGTTGGCGTGATTATGACGTTAAAAAGTAACCGAGCCAACTTTTGCAATCGAAAACATAAAAATTATTAAAGTGCGTGTTCTTTTATTAACTTTGCACAGCTTAAAGCAAACGTAATTTAATATATCTTTTGAGTGCTTTTATGTGCTTCGTATTTTAAACAATCCATTCTTTTCTTGTCTGGCCTTTTATACAAAGTGCTGTTTTGTAATTTCTTTTTCTCAACTTACTCCTAATGATTTTTTTTAAACCACATTTGTGTTGATGTTAACTAGTAATGCAATGAAATTTTAAGATAATAAGACCAACAGTAAATAAATCAAGCAGAGATTAGGGGGAATAGAAAGAGTCAATTTTTTTTGTATGCCAATATTTCGCTTATCTATTACTACTGAAGCTAATTACAAAATTCGTAACCTGAGGGGGAAGGGCCAGGGGTTCAAAACCTTCTTTGATATATCTCTCTCTATCTCAAAGAGGGAAAAAAAGATATCCATAAAATTCTTGCTGTAAAATACAACACTCACGATTACTCCCTCCCCCCCATCGCAAAAAAAAAGCAATCAGTATCAGGACATTTTGAAATTTGTCCTTTAAGGAGGAACACGGCCTCTTTCCCGTTTTTTTTTTTTTTTTAACTTTCTTGTAAGAAAAAAGTTATCTATAAAATTCTTGCTTTAAAATGTAACAAATATGCATCCTATGTATAAGGACAGCCTGTTTGTAATTAAAAACTTGTTGTTTATTTGTTTGAATTTAATATTTAAAAACAAAAGCAAAAAACATTACTTTCTAGTACCTAAGAAAACGTTACTAGTTTGTGTTTTAAAGTCTGTAAAACATTTTCCAGAAATAGTGCAATCAGTAGAAGAAAAGGAAGATAAATCATGCCAAACTCACCGACTATAAAAAACTTTCTAGCACAACAATCTTTCTGCGCCATACATGGTAATGTATTGTTACATTTTTTCAAGATAGCATAAAAAAGCTGCATATCACAATTAATGCAATTTATGAGACCCTGTAAAAGAACTTTAAATGTTATTTTCATCTTTTAAATGAAGAGTAAACCGTTATAAACGTTTATCCACTTACTGTATTGAGTATGGAATGAATTAAAGTCTCTAAACTGACATAGCCCTTAATGAATTAGAATTCTTTTGAGTGCTTCCGAAATGCAACTATAAATGCTACGGATACTACTTCCGACACAGATAATTAAACAATAGTGTTTAATAGCTTACTTATATCCATTCTGTTTTGTTTGAAATAGCCACGACAAATATTTCTAAAATACGCTTTTAAAGAATGACTTCTTACAGAGTGTCATGTATTGGAATTCTTCCGGGTGCTCCTGTAAAAGAACTATAAAATCTTAATAGCACCATTTTCAATAGGTATATGGTACAGTACATAGGAACAACATATATAAATTTCGTAATAATCGATGCATATTTACAGTAGCTAGAGCACGGACGGACGGACAGACAGGCAAAGCTCAATCATAAACATTTTTTAACCTTGTTGGAAAGTGTTAAAAAAGAAAAAACGCCAGCAGTGAAATGTCGTTGTTGTGATAATAACCTAGTAAAATCTTACAGCGGATCTAATACTTAACCCTTTAACGCGCGGTGTCCTCGCCGTGAGGACACCAAACTCTGACGTTTTGACTGTTGCCAGTCAAGAAGAATAGATTTGATTTCTATAAAAATAGTTGCGGGTGACATAGCTCCACGAGAATCCTTTACTTTTTAGCACGTCATTTCCCGTAAAACAAATAGTCACGATTATTTTTAACAGCACTGGCATCTGCCGAAAGATGGAAGAACGCGAGAATAGCTGGATAGATTGCCCAATGCTGAAAAAAGGGCAGCCGTTGCCATCGCTCGACTTAACTACCAGCAAGATGGCGGACGATCGAAACGTTCATCGCGTGCCATAGATCTAGAGACATTTTTTGACACAGCTGGCTGTGCTCGCGCACAGCCAGCTGTGTCAAAAAATGTCTCTAGATCTATGGCACGCGATGAACGTTTCGATCGTCCGCCATCTTGCTGGTAGTTAAGTCGAGCGATGGCAACGGCTGCCCTTTTTTCAGCATTGGGAAAGGGTTGCGTCTCAAAGGGTTAACAACGACGCGCCGACAAATAACACTTAAACAAACAGAAACTGGGTTAATGTCCCACCCATCGATTCTTCATTAACATATTTTTTTCTGGCAAAGCTGCTTATTTATTCTCCGATTTCACGTTTTATTCGCAAGAAAAGAAAAAAGAAAAACAGTTCCATTCCGCTTTTTGGATGGGCAGGTAAATTTATAATTCGCATATTAGAACGGCTGTTCGCAAACGGAAATGAAACGGACGAAACGGAAGGAACCAGGAAATCGTTAAAGGGCATGATGCCAGGTTAGGACGACGGGAACGCAAAATCATGAGTTCTGCAATGGAAGCTTTAACGAAGGTGGTTTTTTCAGAAAAATAAATTAGCTTCGAATGATAAATGATGTTATTTTATCGGATTTTGAAAGGCGTTGTGCAGATGAATTCACCTCAACACCGCTGCCGGATTTTCTACGAGCCGTTTAGGCTGTTCGACTGGGAACACCAAACTCTGACGTTTTGACTGTTGCCAGTCACGAAGAATAGATTGGATTTCTATAAAAATAGTTGCGGATGACATAGCTCCACAAGAATCCTTTACTTTTTAGCACGTCATTTCTCGTAAAAAAATGGTTACGATTATTTTTAACAGCACTGACATCTGCTGAAAAACGGAAGAATGCGAGAACAGCTGGAGAGATTGCCCAATGCTGGAAAAAGGACAGCCGTTGCCATCGCTCGACTTAACTACCAGCAAGATGGCGGATGATCGAAACGTTCATCGCGTTGTCACAGATCTAGAGACCCTTTTTTGACGGCAGCTGGCTGTGCCGCACAGCCAGCTGTGGAAAGGGTTGCGCCTCATTGGAAAGGGTTAATTTAATTTCATTTTAGAGACGAAGAGGGGCAGCTTAGCAGAAGCTGGAAAGCTATTGAAGCTATAAATGTCCACTCTAGGGTTCCTCAGGCGTGTAGAACAGAGGTTCTCAGTTCAATTTAAAACACCACATTACCGGAAATGGAATCATTCCTCGTTAGTACCTTTCCTTCCTACAATCCAACCAATCTTGCTACAGTACTAGGTCAGCTGATTACGGAATCCAAGCTGATATACTTGGTCAGCCTGGATTCGATCCCGGGTCCTTTGGTTTGGAGTGTGAGTCCTTGTCAGGCAAGCTCAAATTATTTAAATCACAGATGTTCAGCTTGACTTGCAATAGCTTATGACAGGCATGCATTAAGAGGATCATAAGAAGAGAGGAATCCACCCTCCTCCGAAATTCTTACGTCTGTTAACAAAATGATAAACATCAAGCCTCTTTGCGAGTGATTCTATATGTTTCTGTCTTTTCATCTTCCCTTACCCCGAAATGACTTTTTCTGTATCAAACGTCTGATAAAGCGTTTCAATGTTTCTATAAAAAGATAGATGAGAGCAATAATACCTCTTCTTTTTCAAACTAAGATAGTGGTTAAGGCACATAACTTGAAATAAAAAGATTGGGATTCAATACCCGGACGACCAGGTCGTTATAGCAGTGTAGAGGGAGTGCCAATGCTCAGAAATTTCTGTAGCCAATGGAAAGGATGATCTAAACTGTATACTAATCCAAACTGTCTACTAAGCAATCATAAGGAAGTGTGGAAGTAAGTCTGAACGATACATTCAGTGACTATCCTCTGACGTTAACCCTATGACGTTAACTATCCTCTCTTGCCAACACAAGAGCATGTATTGATGAATACAAGGTTAAAAGAGAGATATAAGCTGACTTGAAACGTCTTTGCCATGATGTTCGCTGACTGAAAAATCAACATCGTCAGACACAGCAAATTGTTTTAAATCTGATAACTTTTGGAATATCCACATGTGTTAACTCGCAAAATATTATGAAAAGTACCAGGCATCACTCAGAGCAAAAAAGAAAATTTTCGATTTAGGAAAATTTCAGGGTGGTGTCAGCTTTTTAAGAGACACATCATGCAAGTCCAATGGATACCGACAGAAAGCCTTTTGGAACTATGATTGTTTGAATACTTATGGTTTGAAAGAAGCTACATTATCTTTTCTATATAAAAATAATCTAAAATCTTAAAAGTTTCACAGTGAAACTGAAACTTATATAGCATCTTTCAGCAAAAGCTTTAAATCTTTCGGCTGACCAGTGAAACAGCTCAAACCGTATAGTTAGTTCTTTGCTGAAACTTCACATAAAGCTATAATTTTTGTAGGTATGAAGAAATTTATCTATTAAAAAAAGGGTAAAAAATCTGTTATTAAAAAAAAGAATTTATTTATACAATAAAATTAATTTCTATTTCATTTAACAGGCGGACATTTTACTGAAAACAAGATCATCGAAACCAGTGAACGTGTAAATACGGATTTTTCAGTCGCAAGATTAAAATTCGTTTTTGTTTACCTACGCATTTCTTGTGGATACATTGCAGTTTATCTGTATATACAACCGCAATATTTTCATGAATTAGAATCTAACCTTTTTACAAGCAATATTGGTGTATACGACGAAAAATATTCCACCATTTACCCAGCCAAATTTTAAAAAAGCAATCTTACAATTAAATAAGATTTCCCTTGTAAACCTTTCAGAACGTTACAACGCATGTTCGTGCTTGAACATGTTGTTCTATTAATTTTTTGTGCACTGTGTTTCGGAAATTGAAACGAACACACACACACATACACATACACGCACACACACACAAACAAAAAAAAAACTTATATAAGTTTTTTTTTTCATATAAGTAAGGGAGACTGGAAAGTAATGTCGATTTCCGTATGTCAATATTTTGCTTAGCCAAAACTGGAGCTAATAATATGAAATTTGGTATGTAGTACTTGCGTTTTTTACCAAACATGCTAGATTCGGCAGCATTTTCCAAATGAAAAAACACTCAAAATACTGGTGTTAAACGATAAAGTAATTAAAAAACTTTGTAAAAAACACACATAAGAAGTAAAAGGACCTTTTACTTCTTATGTGTGTTTTTTACAAAGTTTTTTAATTACTTTAGCATTTTCCAAAGTTCGTAACCTATGAGAATAGGGAGATAAAACTTGCTTTTAACATATTTCGTGTGATCTCAAATAAAAAGAAAGAAATATCCATAAAATTCTTGTTTCAAAATGCAACTCTCAGAAATATTACCTAAAAATTATACTTCAGGACATTTTGAATATTGTCTTCCAAGGTGGGTAGACGTGCTATAAAATCCTTTTTAAAAAGTGACAAATTTTAATCCTATGTTTATGCCAAAGCTTGTTTGTAACTTGAAGAAAATTTATTTGTTTAAATGTTATGTAAAACAGCAACATTACTTCCCGGTCCACCTAATAGTTAAACTAGAAACAGTCCATAGCTATAATACACTCCAAATAGTAATAGTTTTCCGTAAAAATAAATAATTGAAAAAAAAGAATTTTGATTAACCCTTTGAAGCGCAACCCTTTCCCAATGCTGAAAAAAAGGGCAGCCGTTGCCATCACTCGACTTAACTACCAGCAAGAGGGCGGACGATCGAAACGTTCATCGCGTGCCACAGATCTAGAGACTCTTTTTTGACGACAGCTGGCTGTGCCGCACAGCCAGCTGCGTCAAAAAATGGTCTCTAGATCTGTGGCACGCAATGAACGTTTCGACCGTCCGTCATCTTGCTGGTAGCTAAGTCGAGTGATGGCAACGGCTGCCCTCTTTTCAGTATTGGACAATCTATCCAGCTCAGTAGCGGATTCAGGGGAGGGGCTAGGGGGCTTCAGCCCCCCCCCCAAAAGAAATTCCTAAAGGGTAACATTCTGCTTCATTATGCACTTTGAATATGTAAAGTGATGTTTTTTAATCACTTAGCCCCTCCCAAAAGTTTTTACATTGGTTTAGACTAAAATTTTGCCTTATTGTATATTTTGTTTGGGTGAAATAAGCTTTTTTCAAAATTTAGCCCCTCCCAAAAGAGAATTTCTGGATCCGCCACTGATCCAGCTGTTCTCGCATTCTTCCATTTTTCAGCAGATGCAGTGCTGTTAAAAATATTCGTGACCATGTTTTTACGGGAAAGGACGTGCTAAAAAGTAAAGGATTCTCGTGGAGCTATGTCACCTGGAACTATTTTTATAGAAATCAAATCTATTCTTCGTGACTGGGAACAGTCGAAACGTCAGAGTTTGGAGTTCCCAGAGCGGGAACACTGCGCATTAAAGGGTTAAATACTTGGCACTTCGTTGCTGATTCCCTTTTAACCAAAGCAAGAATCAGGTTCAACTGAATGATTTTTGGCTTCGTTATTTCTCCGCTGACATAAATGCGCTGATGTATTCCATACGTCCATTTAACCGTTTTTCCCGTACTCTCGAAGTAAATTTATTATTCACGCTTAGCGATTCTCGCGACTCTTCGGTCTTACAAATAAAGCGAGAAAAGGGCCGATGCCTATAGAAATCATTATCGGGCAGGATGCCAGGCAGATATATATACTGTAGAAATTCGAAACCTTGTGTTAAATATCGGACTGCAGCAAAGCATTAAGTGATGGGAGGCTGAGGAAAGTTGGCACGGGGTTTATTAGCTGCTGGGAATATATTTATCGGTGATAGTTTTCGGGCATTGTTAACATTTGGCAGTTTATATGAAGCGTCTGTTGAAAGTTGAGGAAGATAAACGAGCCGAATGCTTTGCTGGATATTGAATTGTTTCCGTTGTTGTGTTATTAATTATCGCAAAATATTTCTGACAGAAGTGAAAAAAGTCCACTCGGAAGAATATTTGGCTCCGCCCTCCCCTAAAAAAAAAATCAGTTATGCTGATAAAAATTAAAAAATAATCCTCTGGGGCTGTGGTGGATCCAGAAAAGTTTAAAGGAAGGAGCGATAATGAAGAATGTTCTCAGAGATGGCTCCCTTTTTGTTTTTTACCTGTCCGTTTGTTTTTTTTTTTTTTTTTTGAACGATCTGGAACACTTTTAATCCAGCGATTGCTCAAGTACAATGCTGGGCTGCAACGGAGTGTTCAAAGAAACAATTTGAGATGCAATTTCGTCCAAAGAAGAATCTTATCTATTGCGTTATTTTTATTTTTTTTTCAAATGATTAAAGCGAACAAGTTAAATGTGGGTTCAATATTAAAAATGAAAAGTTTTTTAAAAAACGTGACCCCCCCCTCTCTGATAATATGTTCCGTCATACTTATCGTCAGTTCCTTGGAACTTTTGAAACCGCCATCTGTTGTGTTATCATTTTTCTCATATTTCAGGAAAACCCACACTTGGAATGATTTTTAACTTTAATATTTCACAAAAAAAAAAAAAAAAATGCTGATAAAAATGAAAAATTAACCCTCTTTGTCTCTTGGAAAAAGTCAAAAGCATAAATGTATTTTTCATCATATCATCATTCAAAATGCGATAGCCCTGGGTGGGTAACCTTTCTGAACTAAAGGTTTGTAACATGCTCTATCTACTAGCAGTCGAACGAGTCTAATTCCTATTAATGAGAACTAAACAATCCTCCTCTACTGCATCCAGGACCCTTGCTAACGGAGGGTAGGGGGGGGGTCTTCTCCCCCAACACTCGCAAAATTCTATTAAACTTGGCAAAATTACACACCTAGTTGGGGGGAAAAAATTAACGAAAACGGTAATTTACTTTCTGTTTCTGATACACTTTGCAAAATTACGCAAATTCAGTTGGCAAAAGTAAAAAGTTAGTAATATAGTTGATAAAAAAATAAGTTAAGTCGGTAAAATCCAAAATTTACTTGGCAATTTATCGATATCCGCCCCCCCCCCCCTTAAAAAAGACTTAGCAATGGCTCTGACTGCATCTATCCATCAAAGCTTAAGTTTTTGTCTTCTTGTGTTAGTTAATCTAGTTGAAAAATTTTATTTTAGTATGTTACTGTCCTTCATATGGATAACATACCCAACCCATTTTAGGCAGCTTTTTTTCATGTAATGAACAAGAGCTGGGTGTTTGAATATTTTAAAAATAATATTGTATGATTAAAGTTGTTTTTGCTTCACAATAAATTCGGGCAGTAGGTTGGGACACTTAAGGAGAAGGAGGTTGTGGAATTTAACCCCACGTTGAACGTTCTCAAAGATGCAACGGCGGAGATTCCCATTCTGTGTCTCTGTGTCCAGCGTTCTCTAACCGAAATTGAATGTCCAGCTGGGTCGCAGCGTCTTTGTAAAAATGTAAGCGGACGGGTTACACATGATTTTTGAATCGAAAATGGAGAACAAAGAAAGCCGATCTTCGACTTCTAAATCATACATATACTTCTAAGTTCAAAAAGTATTATAGTTATAAAGTAAGACAAAAACCTCTGAAAGTGAAGTTAGTTTGTAAGATAGTTAATTTTTTTTCTCTTTGTATTTCGAAGGAATGAAATGGAAGGAATGAAATTTGTTTGGAAATTCAGCCATGTTCACGAGTTTCAACGGTCTAACAGAGAATACTTTTGGGAAAGACTTTCAAAAGAAAACTGCCTCGAATTAGCGCTGAGTCTGACGACAGTCGTCTGATGATGAAAATGACGCTAAAAATGAAGACAGTCAGCTTGACCTTCCCCGAATTTCGACAGTCATGACTGAAATGGACAGACATTCCAAATTTTAGTAGCGGGCAAATACCGCTCAGGCACAAACGGACCTATAAAAACACGACGATTTTAAAAAACAAATTGCTTAATTTTTTTTAATTTATCATTCCAAAGATAAAAAATTTTGTCAGAACATTTGTATACTGAAAAGCAGAGTTGTCCTCCCATCAATCATGTCCAATTTGCTCAACTCTGCACAAAGTAGATAGATTTTTATTTCTATTGCAGTTCCTTATGTAACAGAATTATACAGGGATAGTAATGACTAAAAAGACTGTTTAAGGATGACTGATAAGGTATTAGCTGTCTTTAGCGGTTGTTATTTGTGGCAGCATAATTTCAGTGGCGGACAGAGCAGAACTGGCGCCCGGGGCAAGATACCTCTTTGGCGCCCCTCCATCCTATTTTTTGTCTAGTTTTCTTTGTCTCAGAGACGATTTGGTACCCCTTTGCCAGCACCGTCTGGGGCAGAGACCCCGGCTTCCACACCCCTAGATCCGGTCCTGCATAATTTGTAAAACTTTTACCCAAATGATTTGCACACAATAGTACAAGTATGACGATACTTCTAATTTGAGACTATCCATACCACAAAACTTCGATTAATCGTAAAATAAATATTATATTCTGCAAAGTGTACATGATGTCTTATATAGTCTTCTAGAAATTTTTAAGAACGATATGGTCGATCGAAATCATTCGAAAATGGTAAGTTGAAAATATTGTCATCATGCAACAGTTAGCAATAACTTTCAAAGAAGCGTTAAAATATTGGTCAAATTCCTTTGCTATATTTCCTATATAGTGCGTTTTTTCCCCAGAAAATTGCATCAGTCGAAATGATATTCGATTTCTTAAACACCAGTTTAAGTTAATTGTCTTTTTAAGAAGTATTAATTTATTTATACCTTTTTTGAGGATAATTTTGGTGTGGTTGTAAAAAAAAGGATGTAAATAAAAATAATTAAAAACTGGTGATAAACTCTGGTAGTCTAACAGCATTTGGGAACCCACAGTAATTCAGGATCGTCTTGAGGCAACCAGCTATTTTTAGTTGTTTTCATTTTTTATTTATTTATTTATTTATTTGAGACACTGTATTATGCGTATGTAGTCCGATGCAAAACATTCGAATTAACATGTCCATTTGTCCGTACGAAATAATCGTAGCGATTAATTCTTATCAGTTATAAGAATGATTGTCTTCTTTTATTAATTTAAAAATATATCAAGATCAAAGGTAAACGGAATGAACTTCGGCGATTTCAAAGAACATTTCACATTTAGTCGGAAAATCTTCACTTACAATCAATCCACTTTGGTACAATACATTTTCAGATGAATTTCTCCCTAAAATAGACGCCACATAAAAATCCATAATATGCATTCCTATATTTAACCCTATGCAACTTTCCTTTCTCTTTATTAAAGCCTAGTAGAATAATGCATCGGGGAGACAAAAAAAAAAAGTTTATCTGACTTTTATAGATACGTAACAAGTCAGTTAACCCATTTTTTCATAATATACGTAAACGATATTCTATTCAATCTCTCTAGCTCTACAATATCGATATTTTCGTAATCGAAATGACCCAGGGAGTCATTTATCTCAGATTCTTGATAAAAGGAAAACCCAAATCGTTTCCTATTAATAAATGGATGACACGTTCTAAGTGCGTTCGACGTTCTAGTCTGCCGAAACACATAATGGCCTGAGTTGGGAGAGAGAAAAAAAAGGCTATACTCAGTTTTTCTTTTAGTTTACCACGAAATGATTGATAGTGCTTTATTTAAAACAAGCGCCCGATATCATATTATTTTGCATTTACAGACAAATAGTTACAGAAGTTGCAATACTGTTCCTTACACTTAAAAACACGCTGTTGTGGGAAACAGTTGAGGTAAAAAGTAAAAAAATAAAAATAAAATACGCATAAAAAAAATAATAAAAATGACAGGTTTGAAAGCTGCACGCTTTCTCATTTCTTCAGGAGCAGATTACTCATTAACAAAGAAAAGTCACAGAATGTCGGAGTTGCCTAAACGTTTTGTGCTTAGAGCGTTTGAACTTTTGAATCCGGCCCTGCATGCTCAATTTAAACTTAACCCTTTAAGGCGCAACCCTTTCCCAATGCTGAAAAAAGGGCAGCCGTTGCCATCACTCGACTTAACTACCAGCAAGATGGCGGACGATCGAAACGTTCATCGCGTGCCGCAGATCTAGAGAACCTTTTTTGACGACAGCTGGCTGTGCTCGCGCACAGCCAGCTGCGTCAAAAAAGGTTCTCTAGATCTGCGGCACGCGATGAACGTTTCGATCGTCCGCCATCTTGCTGGTAGTTAAGTCGAGTGATGGCAACGGCTGCCCTTTTTTCAGCATTGGGCAATTGATCCAGCTGTTTTCGTATTCTTCCACTTTCCAGCAGATGCCAGTGCTATTAAAAATAATCGTGACAATTTTTTACGGGAAAGTACGTGCTAAAAAGTAAAGGATTCTCGTGGAGCTGTGTCACCCGCAACTATTTTCATAGAAATCAAATCTATTCTTCGTGACTGGCAACAGTCAAAACGTCAGAGTTTGGCGTTGCCAGAGCGGCAACACTGCGCGTTAAAGGGTTAAAGTAAAAAAAAGGTGCTGTTATTACACTTTGGGGAATTTGTTTTATTTTAATTTTTAGTTGGCCTCTTAAGACATAAATTAATACTCACGATAATACTAAACATATACTGAAAAAAAAAAGTTCGTCCGTGCATCAATTATAAACGGAAATATAGCTTTTCCTTGTTAAAATATCAGAATGCAAGTGATATTTTTGGCTGAAAATGAAGGTATTATTTAACATCCGTAAATGCTCTTCATTATTGTGTATAATAAGTTTTGTCTTAAGATCATGGTAAAATAAGTTCTCAAATTTCAGGAATTCAACAGCTTCCTTAAATTTTCTTTT
Organism: Cheiracanthium punctorium; assembly: GCA_038373885.1. Classification (NCBI taxonomy): domain Eukaryota; kingdom Metazoa; phylum Arthropoda; class Arachnida; order Araneae; family Cheiracanthiidae; genus Cheiracanthium; species Cheiracanthium punctorium. The sequence goes on along the minus strand of JAWZYV010018244.1, from coordinate 263,190 downwards.
CATATTTTAACTCAGTAATTATGTGGGGGAGAAAATAACATTCTCAACATATAATCAGCGTGTTATTAAGCACGGAAAGTGAATAATTTGATATTAAAGAGAAATTTCAGACTTTAATCTATTACTTCTAAAATAGTGGATTTTACACCAAAGTCTCCCCAGTCTTGTGATAGCGTTACATTGAACCCTAGCGGACTTAAAAAAAACCTGTCTGAAAAGTAACACTGATGTATCTTTGCAACAGTTGGAGATAATAACAGACCAACCAGTTTTTTTTCTTTTAAGAACGGTTCTTCTTTTTAATAATACAACATGTGTGTGTGTGTGTGTGTGTGTGGTGCTTAGTAAAATATTTTTTTTAAAAATGAGTTTGTCTTAAAATCAACTATACATTAAAAAATATTTTTTTTTAAAAATGAGTTTGTCTTAAAATCAACTATACATTAAAAAATAACTTATGGTAAGCTCATTTTCGTTACTAAAATAGATAAGTGTATTACAACGAAAACTGAAGAACAGTTAACGGAATTTTACATTTTAGCAGCTCAGAAAGCTAATTTTCTTTTAAATCCCACTATTTTCTGAAATTTTCGCATAATCAATATCTTACTTGCATAATCTAACTTTAAAATAAATAAAAATTTTGTGAAAAAACACACATAATAATCTTGTTATAATAAGAATAATAATCTTGTTATAAAAGGATAACAATCTTGTTATAAGTATCATTTTATGTGTGTTTTTTCACAAAGTTTATACAGTGGAACCCCGATCTATCGTTCCCGCATTCATCGTTTCCCGTATTGATCGTTTTATTTCTATGGTCCCTGTACAAACTGTATTCAAATAACATTAATAAAACCCGCATGTATTGTTCGTCAAAAATTCGCTTTCCCGCGCTCATCGTTGTAAAATGTTTCTTCTGACCGAAATGAAATTGAAGATCAAGTGGATCAATATGGCTTACAAATCTAATTACTTCCTGGTATGATATCTGGGGTTGATGATGGTATAGATGAAGAGTTCTTACATCCAACAGGGATGTGTATAGTGTGAATTGTAGTGATTATATTTCCATTGATTTAGATGTAACAACGTGCGATATCCTAAGAATGGAAGAAATGTGAGGCAAAAAATGAAAATAATGGCGAAGAAGCTGAGAATAATAGTCATGCCGATGAGACTGAGCCAACTACTTTATCCTACGCAATAACGGTATTTGAAATTGTAGGACTTTTATATGCAAACATGAATACAGATAAAAAGACAAAAAAAGTATTGCAAATCTTGAAAATTTTGTTTAATTAAAAGATTAATGAAAAACCCAGTGTAAAATTACTGTTTTTTAAATATAAGTGTCACTTAATTTCTGCACAATTTCAATTTGTTTCTTTTACAGTTTGGTAACAAATTTAGTATTTTTGGTATACTGTATAAATTGTGTGTATTCATACATACTGTTTTCTTCGTATTTTGAATTTAACCCGCATGCATCATTTTTTACTACGCACCCCTTGAAAAACGATAGATCGGGGTTCTACTGTATTTATTTTAAACTTCAACACCAGTATTTTGAGTGTTTTTTCCATAATCCGACTTTCTTGTTTAAATGTGTCGTTATACATAAAAATTTACTTTTAATAGTTTTATTTAATTACTGTATTACACTTATGTACGGTGTATTGTTATCTTTGAAAACAGCTGTATGGGTTCCTTTTATCTTCATTTAATAATAGATTGACAGATGGCGTTATTTACCATGATCTTACCCTCAAAGTATCTAATAAATGCTCGCCATTTATCTTTTCTCAAATGTCTCACCCATCCCCATCACCGTCAATATTTCGAACCCTATCACTGGCTTTATCTTGGTTAAAGCGAAAGAGCCGGCATGGAAAGTGGGTGTTATGGGAGCTGCCAGAGGACTGAAACGTAGTTCTATAAATAAAATCCCCCCTCCCTTCTGACGGCTTGTTTAGAACTGGTGATTTATAAGTTTTCTCTAGGTTTAATGTAAACGTACACAGACGAGAAGACTTTGTATTGATCACTTTCATTACACAATACTTTATGTACTCTAAGTTTAATTACTATTACGGCATTTTCTAAAGATTTATTCTTATCGCAGTTTAGGGGGAATTAATAGATTATAAAACATTTCCTATACTGTATCACAATCTATGAATCAATGGTATGTCAGACTCGCGTATTTTGTTGCATTTAATTTTCTTAAACTCCTCGTCAAAACTCCAATAGATCTTTATTCAAAGGAAGGAGTGAAATCTCCTCAGTACGGACAAAACTCGGAAGCTGTTACTGCTTGTTGTCGACGCATATTATAAGAGTCGAGTGCTTTGATCTCCTTGGCATCAAACGCTGATCCTTTAATCTGAAATCTAATTTCTTGGCAACCGAACTAATGGCACTCAGTCTAGAAGAGAGTCATTGCTCTTTTTGAGGGATTCCATTCTTCTTCAAGTTTGTATACAGTGTAGTCTTCATATGCGAGAGGGATGCGTTCCAAGACACCTCGCGTAAGTGAAAATGTCGCATTGTGAAATAGGGTATATACGCTACGATTTTTTGAAAAGCACACACTCTGTTACTTTAGACACTTATAAACACACCTCAATCCGCTTTTCAACCATTACTTAACGAGATATTACCATTTTCTACATGAAGTAATAAAGCCAGGTTTAGGCTGGGACCCGGTTTGGGTGCTTCCGACTTCCGTGATGCTACGCGCCATAGAATACCGTTCGCTGATTGGCTCCCCTCTTCAGTAGCAAATCATACTGTATGGTAAGGACTGACTGGTAAGACGATACTTACCAGTCAAATACCGCACTTTTGTCTGAGCTGCACTTTTGGCATAAAATTTCATGCTGCGGGAGAAAAGTCCGTGTTAGCTCTGAGATACATTTCTCATGAAAAGTTCATTTAATATCGCATTCGAGATAAATCACGTTGCAACGCGAATCCACTGTAGCTGGTCTCACGTATCAGTTTTGAAAGCTTTGTCGATTATTAATCAGCATGGGATAGAGTCAGTGGTGCACGCAAAGGAGGGGGGGAGGGTCCGAAAAAAGTTATCGTTTTTGCTTCCTAATGAGATTTTAATACGTTTAAAGACTATCAAAGTTTTATTTTTAGCAGTTAAGATAAGTAAATAAACGCAGAAACATATTGAAGTATATTGAAGTGCCTTTATAAATTTATTGAAGTGTCTTTTGAGCTGGACTCCCTCCAAGAGGAAAAATTTTGTTCCGCATTTTTATAGATGGTTTTTAGGTGTCACAATACCTATCAACCACCTGAAAAATGTAGGTGTGTAGGAGGTTTATGAGCTGGTAACCTCTCCAAGAGAGAATCCTGTGTGCGCCACTGGTTCGAGTGTCTTAACAAAGAATGGTGCTAGACGCGAGAGCAAGTCTTGGGCTTCAGGGGAACATTGTTAAATCATAACAAGAACACTTCACACACAAAAATTGGTATTAAAATCAAAATTAATTAAAAAATTTCCTCAGTACGTGTTTATAATAACGCACATAAAATAAGATATTCAGCAAAGCCATCGTTTCGGGTACGCAAAAGGTCCACCCTTCTTCAGTTGCAAAAAATACAATGCATCCATACAGGCAAGAAAGCTAGATGCAATATTGATCCCAAAAGAGAAATATTCACCGTTGCGTCTTTTCGGTGTTATAAAGGAACTAGCTTAAGCCTAAGTTAGCCATTAAAAATAGGGAAAGGGAATGAACTAGTCTTCTCCTAGAGAAATTTCTGTGCACGCTACTGAGGTCAGTCATTTTTAACACTATTAAACACAATAATTTTGGATGAAAGTATCTATAATTAAGAGGAGAAAATCAGCTCTCCAAACTACCTCCAAGTCGTACAATTGTGCATGATATACATGAATTCTAGTTCACGCGCATTGTAGAGAAAACTGGACGTCAAGAAACGAAATTTTAGCCGCGAATTAAAGTAACAAATCCGCTTAGTAAAAGTAACGACGTAAACAATATTTATATAACAGATTCATAATGCTAAAAGCAATTTATTGACTTCCGTTGACTAAAGACCAGGGTTGGGATGGTTTAAACCGACTGGTTTAAACCAAATGGTTTTTTTCCCCAAAAAAAGAAAATGGTTTTTTGAAAAGAGTAATTTAAAATTCTGAATACTACAGATAGAATACATTCTGATATCTTTTAAAATTATCCTTATAAGTATCAACAATAATTTTTTATATATCAATCTAATAGATACCTTATTGTTTTATCATTATTAAAAATTATTAATTAAACTTAAATTATAGGCTTCATGTTAATTTGTTTCTAAAGTAGAGGTTTTGTGTTTTAACAACTTATTTTTAAACCTTAAAAATATCATTTTGAACAACTTATCACCATTATTACTATGAATCTGCAAGATTCCATGTAAAATGTAGTAAATAATTAATATTGTATTATATTATATACAAAATATAAAAAATAGTACCACTAAATAAAATATTAGAATTGAATAATTTCAATGTCCACATAAGTATAGCAACAATTGTTTATTTACTTTTTTTTATATACTTTCAGAAGGATATTAATTGTTATTTGAACATTTTACAAATAATTTTATTTATAAGTATGTAACAGGTAATTATAAAAGGATTTTTTTAAAGCAAATAAAACCTCGTTTAAACCAAAAAAACCGTTTTTTTGTTTTTTTCCAACCCTGCTAAAGACCAATCGGACAATATTCATAGATATATTTTCGCTTAAGACAACTTTTAGCTTAATAAAAATTCTGTTGAAGAAATTCTATACTGAATGTATACAACGCAAGTCTCTTTTTCTTTCGACAGTCAGTAAGCGAAAACTACTAATACAATTTTTAAAATTTATCTTTTAAATCGAAGATATCGTGACAAAAACGAGAGACTAATTCATTTTCTGTGGTCCTAATTTCTGTTAGGGGGACGTTACTTTTTATAGGTTTATAAATTACAGTGAAATTTCCATTTGCGACCACCTCTGTAAAGGACCCCTCCTCCAACGATCCATTGTTTAAAGAACCGACCTTTTTACCCTATCTATTTAATCTTTAAAGATCCTCTAGAAGAGACCACACAACCCTCTATATGCGACCGGATTCGGATCCCTGTCCGATAGTTTTCTAGATTTTTTTCCGGAAGTAAAGTAAATAAAAACCACATTTCAAACCAGTCGCTGTACTGTAAATCCACAACAGGTACAAGTACATGTACACATCCCATACAAATGAGGTTTGAGAAGAGACATGTCTAAGAAACGAATGGTTTTACCGTTGGAGTAGCACACTGGTGTGATTGAGTCACACGAAAAGGGAAAATCGGTAAGAAGTTGGCGGTTACTTTTGGTCGTGGGAAAAGCCAAAAAGCAAATTTTAAAGCAAATAGATTTTATTATCACAAATACAGAATACATGACTAATATCAAGGTAAATGCTCTTTTGTCAGATGTAAAAAATAAAGTAGAGAGAGAAGTATTCTCCGAGAATGAAACAATCTGAAATTTCTAAATATTTTGTTAAATTTAAATTTTAAAAATATGACTACAAATTTACTTCTGTATTAGCATGCAATTTCATAAATAACAAAAGAAACAATATTTTTTATCATTTTTTTCCTTGGCTATCGAAAGTTTACATTTCGTTGAACTACCACCTCTCTCAACGACCGATTTTTCGCGGAACGAAGGGTGGTCGCTCCCAAGAAGTTTCAATCTATCCTTTAAAGTATAAATTTGATGTTGACCAAGTAATTTTAACCTTAACAAGTGAACATATTGACTTTTTTCACACTCACGGCCAGACACAATTTTTTAAGGCCATGAATTTTTGGTTAATAAATCTCTTTTTATTTTATCATAAGTATGAAGCGAGCATGTTACGACTCCATCGTCAGTTAAAGTCAATTAAATTTGAACGTCACTTACAGCTTCTGAAGACAATATTTATAAGGGACTGTTCACGATTCCGAAATATTTGCACGGACCCCGAAAAGCTGAAATCATAAAATAATATACAGTGAACCTTGTTGGGAGCGAGCACCCTCCATTCTGTTAAAAATCGGTCGTTAAGGGAGGTGGTCGCTCAGAGAAGCACTTATAGCCAAGAAAGAAAATTTTTTAAAAAAAGTGTTTGTTTATTGCATACTGATACATTAGTATTATACAAACATATTTTTAAAATTTAAATTTAAATAAAACATTTAGAAATATCGTTTTCCCCCTTTATCTCTGAGAGTACTTCGCCCTCTATTTTGTTTTTTACATGTAAATTCTTCATGAATTCTGAATTTGCCATAGTAAAATCTATTTTGCTTTCAAATTTGTTTTTGTGTTTTTCCACGGACAAAAGTAACCACCAACTTTCTTAGCTAATTTCCTTTTTCGTGCTACTCGATCACATCAATACGCTGCTCCAATAGTAAAATTACTCCTTTCTTAAACATATTTCTTCTCTAACAGAGGTAATAGCTCATAGAAATTCCACTGCAAATGCACTTGAAGTAAATCAGCAAAGAGATTCGATTAGCCGTGAAGTTTTGGCAAAACTATTTCTTTTAAAAATCTAGCTAAATTTTTATGTACTTTAGAAATATTTAGAAATTTCCTCTTCTGAAGTAAGATTTTACAAGATATCGCTCAAGCATATCTTTCACTGTATGCCAGAGTGATGCCGAGAGATTTTAAAGCTTTTTAAAAATAACTTTTTTTAAAGGGAAAAAAACTGCTCTCTCATCTTTGCAAGAGCCATCTGCTCAGCTTTAAGACCATCTCTTGTTGGCATGCGAAGATGCGAAAGAGCTGTGTGCGCAACACCATCATCATCATCTCTGTGGTTTATTTATAACTGTTGCCACCACAGAATTCCAAATGATGATTTTCCTGCTTAAAGTGGGAGTGGGAATCTCGTAATTCAGCTCGGGATGGAAGGACTTTGACTTTTGCTGCAAACTGTGTGATGTTTTTAGATTTTTAGAATGACAGGAGAATCAGGTGCTCAAGTTTACGAAGACTTGTAGAACAAACTGAAAGCGGAATTATCATGGAAGGAATTTATGATTCGGTAAGATTAATTTAGATTATCTCATGAGAAAAGGGAAGTACACATTTACTTGTCCTGTTATTTGTGAGATTTGGTACTACAACACTGCATTTAAACCTCAGAAGATTATTAAAAAAAGGGGAGAAATTATCAGTGATTAGAGCTAAACTTGTTTTGTTTTATTGAATTTTTATTCTATTTGAAAGGTTTCTATACTTCTTAAAATTCCTTTAAGAGCATAATATTTTAATTTCCAGCCAATAATTTATGTACTCATTTTCCGATTGTCTAATAAAACTACTGCGTTTTGGCAAAATAACAATGTATCACATTTTTCCTAATTAACACGGTATACCATTAGGCTTCAATGCATGATAAACAAACTGAGCAATATTGTGGAAAGATATAAAAATATTGAAGACTGATGTACGATAAAAAATGTGATATTTCTTTTATAATGCTCGCTCTTGTCAAAAGATTTCCTACATAAATCCGTAGTAATTAAAAATATATAGGTATTTATAAAAGTTTTCACTTTACGGAAAAGGGGGGGGGGTTAAACTAGGATTTATTAAATTTATTAAATTAACGTTATTAAATGACTGCTTGAGGATAAAACTAAATTAATACATCCAAAGTTTGATTTAAGCATTTTTGGACGAAAATTAATCGCTTTACGAAAATATCTTGTTTGAATTAAAGTTTAATTATTCTTTAAACGCAATCTTTAAAAAACAAACCGTCTTTTTCTTTTTCTTCCTACGTGATTTATAAAAAATTAAATAGAAGCATTACAATAATATATGCAACCACAATTTGTAAATTTTCATAACAAAAAGAAAAATTATATAACCATGAAAATATTAATAAATAAATAAAACGCCCCAAAATATGTTCTTGATAATTATTTTGGTCATATCATGTGTGTTGTATGCGTTTTCTTTTTAATAATGGACGTATAAGTCAAATAAATAAATCCAAGAAAAATAATTTACTTATTATTGTTCTTATTTCTTGAAAAAGACTTTAAAGAATTATCCTACTCAGTAATGAAAAAAAAAAAAAATATATATATACGTATATATTTATATATGTAACTATATTAACTTTATAGCTATAAAATGGATTAATAAAGCGGAAATAATAAGTTTTAAAAGTAATAATTTGGCACAGGTAAACATCATTCCTTTGCTTAAGATAATTTTGTAAATGGAAATCTATGAAGGAAACCGTCAATTTTATTCTGAAATCTCAATTAATGTATCAAAATTCAAAATATTTGCAACCATTTTTATCACTGGCAATGAGAGCAATTATACCGAAAATAAATGAATAAATAAGTAATAATAATTTATAATAATCCTTTGGTAAAATTTTACATCTGGAGAAACGGTTATGTATAGTTTTATCCACCGATGTAAAAATGCTATAAACTCCTGCTTTTAAATCTAATAAAGTATATTTATTATTATTATTATTATTATTATTATTATTATCATTATTATTATTATTATTGTGGAAAACGTGCATGAACTTTTTTATTTATCAAAAATGCATGCACTAACATTTTTTTAAATAAAAAAAATGGATAAATTACATCCATTTACAAATAAAGTTAATTTCTCATGCAAAGTACGTTTTTGTGTTTAATGTGGAAGACAAATTTAATTTTTAATTGGTTTCAAGTCGTTTTTCTTATTGTTTCGCGAAAGTGCATTTTCATAGAAAAGTAAACAGTTTTGTTTATGATTTAGTACAATTTGACATCTTGTTTTTATAAAAATATCTGTTTCTGCACATTTTAATTAATTGTATTCAACACATTATTATAAATGCGGACTTTATTTGCAGCTCATTAGGTATCTGAAGTTATAATTATTTCCCAGGAAGGCGAAAAATTTCAAACAAATGCAAAGTTCAAATAACTTACTAAATTATTCTCTATATTACGTTTCATTCTTTTCTTAAAATGTATTGCTTAAACAGATATCATTTGTATAAGCCACAATGCACTGCAACTGCACATTTAGAAAATTCGGTTAAAACACCTTTGGAAGAATATTTTTCCTTTATTTAGCTAAAACAATTATTCAAAGGATTTCAATCCCTCTTTCCTCCATTTATTTTTAATTGGTACAAATGTTACATGAAAATAAAAGTGTACGAGCCAGTTATTTATTTGGCCCTTATTTGTATGGATTTTGCCTATATAATAGAAAGTTTTTAAATTATTCTAATGAATATAAATATTTTTATAGTTATGGTTTTTTTGAAATAGTATTTAATAAGTCATAATTATATTCAGGAGACTCCCGAATTTGAAGACGATCTCCAGAACTCCTGAAATCATTTTCAAAACTTTCGAATTCTGACAAAAATCATCGCACGTTTTAAGCATTCCAATTTCAATCTTTTCCCCATCACTCTTAAGCATAAGTATTATACCTTCGACATTCCTTTAGGCTTAAATCCGAGGCTTGAGAAAAAATTGATCCCTACTTTAAATTTACTATTTTAATGAGTATGTCATTTTATCTCTCACTCCCTTTATTGAAAATTGTCTGAAAAATGTGTCCCCCCCAAAAAAGCGACACAAAAATGCGACACAATTTTACATATACTATTTAAATACTATTAGTTCACAACAGCTTTATTCTATTGTTACAATATTTCGTAAGCTGTAGAATATGCATCACATGTATTTTTTACACATATTTAAATACTATCAGTTCATAACAGCTTTAATCTATTGTTACAATATTTCTTAAGCTGTAGAACATGCATCACATGTATTTTTTACACATATTTAAATACTATTAGTTCATAACAGCTTTAATCTATTGTTACAATATTTCTTAAGCTGTAGAATATGCATCACATGTATTTTTCCATAAATAGGTTACAATCATAAAAATTTCAAGATAGGGTTACCAGGCGAAATACACGAAAGATGAGAAATAAAATGACATAGTCAATTAATATCGTTTCAATATGGCAATAACGAAACTAAAAAATTAGGGAGCTTCAGGGGGGGGGGGTCTCCCCCTGAAGAGGCTCGAACAGCCAAGTTATTTTATTATTAATATAACTTTTTATGTTACTAAATGTCTATAAGCTAGTGATTGCAGTTAATAGACATATTTCTAACTTTCAGATTTAAAATTGGATATTTTTTATAGAAATATATGAAATATCAGAATTCTTTTAATATTTATTATTTTATAGACTTTTGACTTCCACCTCTTAATAAATAAATTCATAAATGGAAATTCATAAATAGAAATTTATAAATGATAGTTGTTCATCTTGTAGAAATAATACTTAAATTTACACAAAGCAATATTAAAATTGAACCAGTATTAAGTAGTTTAAGCCACATTTTAGATGATAGAGCTCTAGGCTCCGTCAAGGGATTTCACATGTCTCATTTAAAAATAAAACGGGCGAAAACTCGACATTTTTCTATGTTAAACTGGCAAAAAAGAAAAGTCATGAAAATGGAAGTATGTTTAGATAAGAATACTAAAGGGTATAAAGTTTTTATATATAAATTTTTAATAATTTGTTTTTGTTTATTATGTGTGCATGTCAGTTTTTGTTGTTGGCAAAGAGCTTTTAACAGGTTTCCTAATTTTTTAATAAAGTATCCCTCATTTTTTTTAAGTTCGCAGCTATGCATAATTAACACGAAAAAAAATAGTTTGCCCTGATGAAGTTCAAAACAATTTTTGAACGAAACGTGCGTATCCTCTTACCTATTACTTCTTATGTGTGTTTTTTACAAAGTTTTTTAATTACTTTATCGTTTAACACCAGTATTTTGAGTGATTTTTCAACTATCATGCTTTAAATTTTAATAAGTTAGAAATAAAATAAAATTAAATGTATTCATTTTCTTTTTTTCAGTAGCTGAGATTCAATTGATATTTTTCCTAAAAATTATTTGCTTTTATTTTAAACTCTTTGTAATTATATTATTATTTCTTTAAAAGTTAGTACCTTTTTTTCTTCATATGCTGAAACTATGATGTGAAGTTGTGGGATCTGCAATGAATTATAACTTGAGCCCTTTTCAATAAATAGTTTACTCTTGCAATAAAATTTACGATTCAAGAAAATAGAGAAAGTTCATTAAAGTAAAGCGATATTTTATTTTTCTAGTACGCAAAAACAACCGAAAAACAGCATTTTGAATTTTTTAATAAAAATAACTTATATTTATTAAAAAATATATAAAAAAATGAATTTTTATGCGATATTAATAAAGACGAAAATATAACCACCTCTTTATGGAGTTGGTTTGAATGAAATCAATTATATCATATACTTCAGTAGCTTGTAAATTTATAAATTTTCATTGAAGCTTTTAGAAATTCACAACTGTGTCAATCAGGTAATCAGGAACTATCAATTTCTTTAGTTTTGTTCTTTTTAAAATTCCAAAGCAACTAAGGTTCATTTATTGGTTACATTGTTTGGTTTCTTACTAAACTTTTAGGCATTAATGATTATATACATAGAAAATTTGCCCATCCGGCTCTTTCTGCCTTAAAAGAAGAAAGAATGAAATGAAATTCATTGTTTAACAGGTATCCTTTGTTTTGGTGAAAAAATAAAATAAAAATAAAATGAAACATCTTTTTTACAATAAAGTTCCAAGTGTCTTATACTATTGCCTCGAAATTCTGGTCATGTTACATTGCGATCAAAGCTTGCGTTGAACCAACTGTGTAAAAATGCTAAAAAATTCTATCTCAAAGATCTTCTAGACGATTTATTATGTATTATGAAATAAAATTTTATTTAAAAAGGTATTTTTTAAGATGACTTTCTCCTTTTAAAATTGAGTGAAATGTGCTCGTGAGACATCATAAATATCGCGGTTAATAAGCGAATAATAATCTGCTTTTGTGGCCGTTTCTTTTAAAAGTCATAAGGACTCACAACACTTTTGAACAACAACTGATATTAAAAAACAAACCCCTGATATTAAACACTCGAAAAATTAATATTGCTTCTTCAACGAATGCAATAAGCACTTGTATGAACGTCGGACCCTTGTCCCATGTGTAGTTTCCAGAAAAAAATTCTTCACAAAAATTCCCTTCGACACTGGGCCTAAGCAGTATCTGCTTAGGGAATTATTGCAAAATTCCGCATTTTTAACATTTTTCTCAGAATGTCTCGTAGTTCTTGCACGTTCACTGTAATCGAGCATAGTACAACTTGCAAAGAAACAGCCTAAACTTTTTTTAATATCTAGTACAATTGGATTCTTTCGAAAGCTGTTCAAAAGTTGCCTCATTTCTTAAAAGAACAATCCTAAAAAGAAAAGCCTCTGCCACACTGCCTTCTTCACGTCTCAGTTCTGCACGCGACCTTAACTCAGTGCTCAGTTCAGTCTTTTGACTCCAAAAGAGAAACATTTCTTTCAACTTTAATCGAATAACCCAACCTATATGATGTCAGAGAGTTCTTGGCATATCGTTAATAGAACTTTAGCATTTTAACTGAAGATCGATCGTCGTTCCTTCTCACGCCATTGTAAGAAGCTAATGACACTTACCTCAGATATATTTTCGCACACGTGGGAAGGTGACATTAATGAATCCTTAAAGTATGCTGTTTGTAAAAATTCTTCCCTTCCCTTTTGTCGACAGTATGTATTTTGAGGATAATGTATGATGACTTGCCGCCGTGTTCAGTTTGACAAAGTATTTTTTACCATGAAATATTTTTTGTGCATATACATGACAAGCCAGAATAAGAAGATACTGATAATTATCTTATTTAAAAAAAAAAAAAATGAGTTCGATTTTTGGGTTCGAACATTTTAAAAGTTCTTCCAGCAGTACCAGCTCGTCAGGTAAAATATGGATGAAGTTTTGCTTCTCTTACAATGATATGGAGATTTATTTTTCTCTTCTGTTTCTATTCTAAAAGAATTTTTTCTTTTGGATAAAACACGATTCGAACAAAACACTGTAGTTTTAATGCCATTAATTCGAACCTGGTTTTTTTCTAAATGTGTGATACCAAATGTGTTAAATCCGTTTCCTTTGTTTCGAAAGTCAAGAGCCGCCACACTGTCTTTCCCTATTATATAAATTAGTATAACTGAAAGAAACAAAAAACAAATTTTGAAATGTTGTGCGATAAATAAAAATGAAAGTTGAAGCTTGTTCATTTAAATACGTAAGTTAAACTTTTAAGAAATTTAATAAACCTGTCTTAAGCAGACCAGTTAGTAACACAAAATATTTTCTGTTTAAAAAGCACCCTTAACCCTTTGAGGCGCAACCCTTTCCCAATGGTGAAAAAAGGAAGCCGTTGCCATCGCTCGACTTAACACCAGCAAGATGGCGGACGATCGAAACGTTCATCGCGTGCCACAGATCTAGAGACCCTTTTTTGACGACAGCTTTCAATCGCCCGCCATCTTGCTGGTAGCTAAGTCGAGCGATGGCAACGGCTTCCCCTTTTTCAGCATTGGGCAATCTATCCAGCTGTTCTCGGATTCTTCCATTTTTCAGCAGATGTCAGTGCTATTAAAAATAATCGTGACCATTTTTTTACGGGAAATGACGTGCTAAAAAGTAAAGGATTCTCGTAGAGCTATGTCACCCGCAACTATTTTTATAGAAATCAAATCTATTCTTCGTGACTGGCAATAGTCAAAACGTCAGAGTTTGGTGTTCCCAGAGCGGAAACACTGCGCGTTAAAGGGTTAACAGACACGTGACTTTAACGAGGAAAAAAAATCGATCTCGTTTGGTTCTGTGTAAAACATTTCTTTACCTCTATACGTATATTTTTTATTTTCTTATTTATTTTTGCTACTTACTTTTTAGTTATACTTTAAATAACTAACCTGTTTATACAACATTTTCACAAGAAACGAGCTGAAATCTCTACTCATTCTACAGACTGGTGCTGATTAAATGATAAATCCCAAATGACGGTGCTGGTGATCACCTGGTCTTAAAACTTTACAGATTCACAGAACAGCTAGAACTGTGAGAAAATCACCCTGCTCTTAAAAAAGTATATCTTAAAATAATATAAAAAGTTGATCTGTATAATGAAGACAGTTTGTGCAAAGACAAAAAAATCGTATTTTTTATTAGAAATATTAACATACAATTAATATAACTGAGTCGTTAACCGCATTAAAGCCGTGCACCAGGTGTCACCCACCTTGCATTACATTTTGTGACTGGGATATGGTTGCACTTTTTTAGACTAATTGCCAAAATCTAGTGCTATTGATGCTATCTGGAGTCGCATTTCATATATTCTATGCTTAATCTGTTCCTATATTTATTTTTGTTGCCCCAAACTCCTAAGGAATGTTTTTCACTGAACTACCTTCATGCTCACGACATTTAAACGCTCATAGCGCTTCGAAAAAAATTCTGGGTATTCTGCATGCAACTAAATATTAAGGATCTGCTTTTGGCTTAAATTTAAATGTTACGTCGAATCTATTCTTTGTCTTTTCTGTCAATAATTTGTTTCCTTTGCTTCATGAGCAAACCTTTCGATTTATCGTAGTACTCGAACGGATTTATAATCCAGTCACAATGGTTTTTCTCCTTCTGGGAAATATTCTCTTGCAGTTTTCTTTAGAAGAAAAAAGGGTTCTTCTCTTAAAACCATGGGGTTCACGCGGAACACAAGTAGAAGATATCTATGCTCAAGAAGTGATGCGTACTTGCATTACTTGGAAATTAGTAACAACTGCCGAGATAATTTTCGGTTCCACAGGTTTAGCAGGCACATTCCCAGCAAGTACTATGATCAGCATCGAATCGGAGCAAAGTATAGCTGTTGTCGGCCGAACTGGAGCTGGTCTATGTCAATAAGCTCGAATCTTCCAAAATGAGATCAAATTTATTTCTGAGAAGAGGGGAGACCATAGACTTCAAAAGTAATCAAAATTAGTTCTGCGAAAGAAACAAAAAATACGAAATCGATACCCATTTTATATTTAAAACTTTTCGGTTATAAAGTTCTATGCATAATTTTTGTTTTGGATGTAACGTGCTTTTTAAAGATGCTGATAGAAGAAACAAAACCACCTGCACGGCAAAACTAATTGTGTCAGGGACTGGACAAAAATCAAGATGATTCTTTATGAGCTGTACCATATACTGAAATAAATGCAAAATCAGTGCCTCTGATGAAACTTTCAGAAAAAATTCTTAATGTCTCAAAGAGTGGCGCATTCTGCAATATTTTTCTTTTTGTTTCTTTTTCTTTTTTTTTAAATTCCTACTATTAGTTCCCACTCTCCCTATATATATCTTGTTCAAATTTTCAGTTGTTAATAAAATACTTTTTATTCCACTCAAGTTCAGATACATTTTTTTAAACTTGTAGTGGATGACACTTGATGTTAATACAGGCGAGTTTCGCCAAAATATCGCAATAGTCAGTCATTTGGTCCATGCCCAAAATATCGCCATTTGTCTTCGTCCTTGGCAAGTCTTGGCAAAATATCGCCAAATTTGACGATAGTCAGTCATTTGGTCCATGCCCAAAATATCGCCATTTTTCGTTGATCTTGTAGAGTTTTGCCGAAATATAGCCAAATTTGGTGCCAAAATTAATTTTGCATTTCGCATAACTCTAAAACTTTTAACCGTAGAATATTGAAATTTGTATTTAAAATTATTGTAACATCTAATTGTGCATCTCTTTTTTTTCAATTAATACTATCAGTTCACATTCTCCCTATATATATTTATATATCTTGTTCAAATTTCCGATCGTTAATAAAATAATTTTTATTCGTCCACTCACGTTCAAGTACATTTTTTTTAAACTTGTAGTGGATGACACTTGATGTTAATTCAGTTTTTTCAAATATTGTCGGATAATACAGGGTGTCCCAAAAAGGTGGTAATTGGCTTTAATTCATTAATTAAATTAAATTAATTTATTTATTAACAAGTAGCTAAGATAAATTTTTTCTTTGTTGACCTAAGTAGGACTTGACTTAATCATATATATATATATATTACTTATTTTTTTTTTTTAAGCTTTACAACTGATACAGGTTTATCGTTTATTCCAGCGCACAGTGCAGCTTGGAAAGAGACATTCTAAAAATTTTCAAGTGCTTGACTTAATTAGTTTATTTGTATTTATGTATCAACGTCACTAGTTTTTTTTTTTTTTTTTTTTTTTCGAAATAACCGTTAGGAGAACACGGAAAGATTGTTTATCTTGTAATAATTAAGAAAAATTTTACTTTCCCTTGTAATTCTATCCAATGTAATAAAATTACTATCAATAGAAATAATTATGAAGATCATATCAAATTTTAAATTTCAAGTAAAAATTCATTGTAAGGAAAGAAGTACAGGATCAGTGCTATAGGGAACTCCCATTCAAATTAAGGCCTGGAAAGAATAAAAAACATATTATTTATCACAAAAAAATATATATATGCAGTGAAACTTCTCTGGAGCGACCACTCTCCGTTCCACAAAAAAACTGGTCGGTAATGGAGGTGGTCGTTCAAAGAAATATAACGATTTGAAATCCAAGAAAAAAATAAGTTCTAAAAAATATTGTTTGATTTGTTATTTATGAAACCGCATACTAATACATAAGTAATTATTCAAATATATTTTTTAAACTCAAAATTTTGATAAAATATTTAGAAAACTGCTGGAAACGTAAATGTATTTTAATTTGTAAGGTGCCTCGTTCCTGCATATTTAATTTTCGAATTTTATTTTGTGAACCTCCATTTAAATAACCCACGAGCCGCCACTGAGGAGGGGGTCGCTTAATTGAGGTGGTCGCTCATAGAAGTTTCACTGTTTATATTGGATTTCTCTTCACTTGTTACATTTAATTTAATTTTATTGAAATCTTAACGCATATTACAGTGACATCAGCATGTATTTTCATTTCTTGAATAGTATTGAGTTTACACATGGTATTTTATGCTGGACTTATTTAACAAAAGAAATACAGAAGCCTTTAACTTGTTTTATTTCTAATACCAACATTAATTACTAGGGATACAACGGATATCCGGCAAACATACTACATCCGGCATATCCAGCCAATAAGCCGGATAACTGGCAGTAGCCGGATATTACAAATATCTGGCAGTACATCCGGTCTAAAATTATATACAGATAAATAGCATAAGTAAACATAATAAATGAATAAATTCTAAAAACTGCAATAATAAAAACAAGTTTTGTGAAAATATTTTTCAATACTTTTTAGAATGTATTTTTATCATGTATAGAAAATGAGAAAAAAAAATTAAGTACTTCTATCTTTTTCTAAGATTGGAGTAAATTATTACTGGAAGAAATTATTGCATAAAAACACTGTTTTTCAATCTTTGTAAGAATTCGGTAACCTTTTTTTCCACCATAAATTGACCATGCATATGAGAATAGCGTACTTGCTGTAGTACTGCTGGCTGGTGAGAAAAATGCCCACCCAACCCCACCACCACCACCACCACCAATTTTGATTAAGTAAGAAAATTTGTTTCATTGATTTTCTAACAGTTGAATGGAGATGTCTCTCTTTCAAGAACTGATCTTTTAAGATACTTAACTCTTGAGAGAGAAAGTCCATGACATTGTTATTTGTATGACTTAATCGCAGTAAAACTGGTACTAAATTCACGGAAACAATCCCAAAAGGATTTCTAATTTTGGAATTAAATGATTTGAAACTAATTATTCATTACCAAAATTTAAAGGAGAAAGTAAAAACTCCAATGCTAACAAGAAAGTTAGTGAAAATAAAGCAAAAAGAAGAAAACATACTGCTGCCGGACAACCAGATATCCGGTTGAAAGTTTGGCCGGATATTCGGTATCCGGCCAAATTGATATCCGTTTGCACCTAATTTATTGTGCACCTAATTTATTGTGTTTGCACGGTTTGCACCTAATTGCCCTAATTTATTGTGAAATTAGATATATTTTAATTTTTGCTTACAATTGTAATGGATACAATGTAATAAAATTAATATCAATAGAAAACGCTATTAAAACTTTATTTTTAATGAAAATTTTACTGTGAAAAGAAAATAAGTAAAGGAGATGAGGCAGAGCTCCTGTGAGTTTTCATGCAAATTAAGTGATGACTGCATGTAACGTTCTTTGGTTTTGGTTGTAACCTACGTCTACGATTCTTTTCTGATCGTGAGAGTACGTTACAACTGGTACTATTTTCAGTACAGTCTTGAGGTCTTGCGTCTGTTTGCTTACATAGTATTTATATTTCTCAACAGATGGCGCTGTGTTATCACCGACCAATTTTCGCACAGCTGAAGTTTCGATTTCAACTTTGTTTTCCGTTTTCAATTTTCCCAATCCAAATTGTGCTTTAATTTTGTTGAAAATCATATGACAGTTTGTGTTTTTCGGTGTATTTTTACAGAGAAGTTGCTGATTTTAATAGTTACGACTGTTATAGGCGCAAATTGTTATTAGATAAATTCTGAAGTGTGAATTGTTTATATTTTCTTTTTTCTTATCACGGGGAGAAAAACAAACAGTTAAAGCAATTTATTTAACTGTTTATTTTCTCTATACGTGGCACAATATACACATAGTTTTAAGCTCTGTTTGTCTCCTTCTACGCCTACTTCATTCAAAAACAATGAATAAACAAAAATCCAAAAACTTAGAAGTGTCAGAAAATGTACTATCAAGTTTGTACTTAATTATTAAATTAAATTGTTTGATAAATTTAATTTGACACTTCAGCGAATAAGCGTAAATGTAGAAAAACTTAGTAAATACCCAAGTGTTTCAATTCAAGTGTTTAGAAGATTTTTTTATGTTCTTTACATAATTTTAATACTTATTCGCTGAATCTCGAAGTTAAGCATTAAAGTTACATAGCTTTTCATTCGGACTGGGTTTTATGTCATTTTAGTTATCAGCAGGCCCAGCGAGAGGGGGGGGGGGAGGGACAATGGCGCAGAGAGGGAGGGGGAGCAGGGGAAAAATCCCCTGGGCCTCAGCTCGTGAAGGGGCCCCGCTTTTGCTGTTTATATGATATAGTGTGTTGTCAATTTTGTAAAAGAAAAGTCCAAATTCAAATTCTGTCCCCGGATGTTTAAAATTAATTTTTGATTGAAATTACAAAAAGCCAGCTAGAGCATAAACCCCCAACTTGACAAAAACGAGGAGTGACTCTGATTGAGTCATCTACATAATATTTGATCATCCTTCAAAAAACTGTTGACCCGAAGTATACATTGAAGGTGTTATTCAAAGGTTTGCCATGACTAAAAGTAAAAAAGATTTATTTAACAAGAAATCATTTTTTTCTTCCGAGACACATTGTTAAATAGTGGAAGAAAGGGTATAGCATAGAGCAGAGACTATGGGCCCACCCAACCTCCAAAATTTTAAATTTTCCTTAACAAAATGTTAAAGATCCAGACTTTCTATGAGAAATTTTGAAATTTCCACTTTTTTGGCCTACTGAGATTTTTTTTTTTTTTTTTTTGGCTGCCTGCTTGCATGTAAGTATGAATAAAAATATTATTTTTTTCAATACTGAGGATACATGCCATGTAAAAATATTAACGTTCCAATTACAGTTTTTTTATAGAGCTGACGAAACCTTCAAAGCAAAATGTTGGTATTTTTTAGAGCATGGATGTTTATTAAAGAATAATACTCTTTTAAATTAATAATTTTAATTCTATTCATTATTTTCCAATAACTATTAAAGTTTCTTTAAAGGATTAATAATTTTTATAAGGAATAAATTATTGATCTACTATGACATCAAAAGGATTTCTGGATAGCAAAGGGACCCCAAAGATTTTATCCCCGGGGCCCCGACTTGGCTCTCTGCGCCTCTGGGGAGGGAGGCAGCCGGGGCACAGCGTCGGGGCCCGTCGAACTAGAGGGGACCCGTAATTTTTTTTTCAAAATGCACTACACATTTCCTTTCCCCATCTTTACTTAAAAAAAAATAACTTAAAAAAATCACAGCCCAACGCAGTGCCGGTCCTAGCTATTTTTCTAAGTGGTGCAAAATACAAAAATTCGCCCCCTCCCTCACACATGCAGCTAGAAAAATCAATTAAAGCCTCTGGATTTATTGAACATACTAACAGAATATAAACTGAACGATCTATTTCCAAAAGTTTGCATTGCCCTTAGGGTATTTTTTAACCATTCCAGCAACGGTAGCTTATGCTGAACGATCATTCAGCAAATTGAAACTCATAAAAATATTCTTAAGATCAACCATCTCTCAAGAACGACTTGTAGACTTAGCAAGACTAAGTATATTTAAATACTGCTTAGAATGGGCATCATAATCCATGAGTGTACCGTGTTTTCCTTCTTTGTTCCATAAAACACTTCTTCGGAATAGAAATCTATATTAAAATCTCCTACCAAAACTCTTTATAAATTTTCACCAGGCATACTCAAACTGTACTTACCTTACTTTATGAATACCATTTGGAAAGTGTATCATATAATCTATGAGTTTAAAAGCGTGAGTTTAAAAGCTGTCTAAATCTCCTACCAAAACTGTTTAAATATTTTCGCCAGGCATAGTCAAACTATACTTCACCTTTACAAACACCATTTGGAAAGTGTATCGTGATCTATGAGTTTACTGTATTTGTCTTCTCTGTTCTATAAAACACTTCTTCGGAATTAAAATCTATATTTAAATTGCCTACTAAAACTATTTTACAATATTCGCCAGCATGGGCGCCGGCAGCATAGGACAAGGGGGGGGCAATGCCCCCCTGGATTTTTGTATGCAGTGTTTTCCCTTGCTTTTTTGCTCTTTCCAACATGGTAACCATACGTTAAAGTAGTCTTCCCCCCCCCCCTGGAAAATATTCTGCCGGCGCCCATGTTCGCCAGGCGTTTTCTAACTATACTCAAAATATATTTATAAAAATTGAAAAGTGATACGGCGCGTAGACAAATCGTGTCTACACCAAAAACCGTGATCGAGCAAAATAGCACTCCAGTGCTAATAACGGAATGCTGTACTTACATGTTGTTCCAAATCGCCATTTTAATTCTAAATTACGGTTGCCACATAAATACAAAAAATCGTCATAGTAACTGTATATGTTTAATTATCGTCAACTTGGCGAGACTCGGGGGATTTAAGTAGGAATCAACCCAAGAAAGACAAACAGGACACACTCATGGATTATGATGCACATCAAAACTAAAACAGTGAAGTATAGTTGGAATATACTTGGCGAAGATTGTAAAATAGTTTTAATAGGCAATTTTAAGATAGATTTCGATTTCAAAGATAAGTTTTATGGAACGAGAAAGAAAAATACGGCACACTCATGAATAATGATACACTTTCCAACTTAATTGAAAAATGAAGAAAAATAGGGACGACGCATAAATTATGATACTATTTTTATGTATAGCACTTTAGTGCGTATTTAAAATCTGAAAGTGTTTCAGGTTTTCTTAATTTTTTTCCCTAACATGGATCATACAGTAGCTTTTTTTTTTTTTTTTTTTTTTTTCAGATAAAGTTTTCAAACGGGGAACCGAGTTTTCAAATTCCAAGTGAGATCTACTCATAAAATGTAATTCTAATAAATTTTTAAACAAACAACTTCGCCTTCTCTTGTTCCATTCTGTAAATACGTAAAAATTAGGCCACGATCCGAATCCAATTTGTTCTGGTTCTATCAGTCGCAGGCGATATTTTGATAAAAAAAAAATAATGATAGAAATAAACCAAAGGTAAAAATTCACGATTCTTGTTGTCACGGCTGCCATTCAGTCCCACCTATCCCGTAAGTTCGGTTACTGGTATTATTGAACTGAATTTGTCCTCTACACTACAGTACAGTTGAATGTTCATTGCCATAATCGGTTGCATTGTTAGATGAACTCTCTTTGAGCCATGAATGCATATAGTGACTCTAAAACCCACTCTGCAATCAAATTTTCAACTTGTGTGTCTTAACCCTTTGAGACGCAACCCTTTACCAATGCTGAAAAAAGGACAGCCGTTGCCATCGCTCGACTTAACCAACAGCATGATGGCGGGCGATCGAAACGTTCATCGCGTGCCACAGAGCTAGAGACCCCTTTTTTGACTTTTATCTTAAGAAAAAGTCAGAAAACTACTGCTTACAGCTGGCTGTGCCGGCACAGCCGGCTGCGTCAAAAAGGGTCTCTAAAGCTGTGGCACGCGATGAACGTTTCGATCGTCCGCCATTTTGCTGGTAGTTAAGTCGAGCGATGGCAACGGCTGCCCTTTTTTCAGCATTGGGCAATCTATCTAGCTTTTCTCGCATTCTTCCATTTTCCAGCACGTGACGGTTCCAGCACGTGACGTGAAAATTGTCACGATTATTTTTTTTTACGGGAAATGACGTGCTAAAAAGTAAAGTATTCTCCTGGACCTATGTCACCCGCAACTATTTTTATAGAAATCATATCTATTCTTCGTGACTGGCAACAGTCAAAACGTCATAGTTTGGTGTTCCCAGAGGGGGAACACTGCGCTTTAAAGGGTTAATAACTTGAGAGAAATCGGGGATTTTTTTCTTGTGATTTTTACTGCGCAGTTCACTGTCGCTTTGTTTTGGCTGCTGTGTGCTGAACAGTACCCGAAGTCAACGTTCCGTGGACCTTGGGCAATGTTCACGTGGTAGAGATGCGGATACCAATTTTAGAACTCGCCCTATTTCCCGACGCGCTTTCTCTCAGCGGCGTGTTTTGGCTGCCGATGCAAAAGCACGTGCGGGTCGATTTCACTATCACTGAGCCTTTGAAAAAAAAAAAAAAAAAGAAAGAAAGAAAAGAAAAGAAACTACTCCGCACCGCGCCTGAGAACGTATCACATCAAGTTATTGTGGTGAATTTTTGAGATCGTGGTCTAATGATGCACCTGTGCCAAGAAAACAATAGTGATACGGTTCCCGAACTGTTTTTGGTTATAAAAGAGTCCCTTTAAAAATAATTTTGTTGAACACGCACCAACTACTAAACTGTAATAGCTAAATTAAATAACTAAATCAAAAATACTGATTTTAGTTCGGATTTACATTTAAAATCTTAAAATTATTCTGAACGAAATATTATGTTTTAAAAAAGAAATTTGTGGAAGTAATATTTACAATTTAAAAATTAGATACACAAAGTTTATTGTTAATCAGTCTCATACTAATGTGGTATCTGCATTTTTATTGTTATGCATAGCTGTATAAAATAACAGTTTGAATTATAATTTTTAATAACTAAAAATACAAAAATTAGACAGAAAAAAAGAAAGAAAAAACCTTTTAAAATCGTTAGATTTTTCTTCTTCGATAAAATGCTTTAAAAATTTTTATTTAATTAATTCTTAAAAAAACTATTTTGAGACATCTTATAAGTGTCTGAATTAATTTAACCGATAAAAAAGCAAGAAAATGTTCTCTTAATTTTTCTTGTACGATTTTATTCAAAGTACTGCTTTGAAAGATAACTTGGCAAAAATTGTGGGTTTTGAGTAACTAAACATCAGTTTCTCTAAGGCTGCCGGAATTTTATTTACTTGATAATTAAGGGACAATAATTTCCTGGGGATGCCTGGAAGCATTCCAGGTTTTAGGATGCATCCTGTTTCCTTAAACAGATGCCAACTTTCGACTAGAAAACAAAACAACAGCATCTGATAGATATAAACTAAACCAGCTATAAAACTGGATGTGATTTAAAAATAAATTAGATTTGTGTATGTTCTCTGAATTACTAAAACACAGTAAGATGTCTTGTGATGCAGCTGACGTTTAGAGTAAAGTGCTATTGGTTGAGAAAAAATTCTAAACGTTAAAAACAATCAATAGGATTCATCCCTGCTAAGTTTTAACATTGTTTTTTCCTTAAAAGAAATTCGTGATTCATTCGAAATAAACTCATCAAAATATTTCAACTAGGGGATTCAAAAGTATAGAATAAAGGAAGAGGATAATTTATCGCATTCATTGAGAGAGAGAAACAAAACCTACGCACTAACCGTTAAAATACTAGAACTCTTTAGAAAATTATTTTTAAATTTTGGAACAGTATAGAAATTTGAACACAATT
Organism: Cheiracanthium punctorium; assembly: GCA_038373885.1. Taxonomy (NCBI): domain Eukaryota; kingdom Metazoa; phylum Arthropoda; class Arachnida; order Araneae; family Cheiracanthiidae; genus Cheiracanthium; species Cheiracanthium punctorium. Next base: position 239,015 of record JAWZYV010018244.1, on the reverse strand, counting down.
ACAACCCCTGACTCAGACATTTTTTTAAAGTACTATTTTGTACAAAAAATATTGATTAATTCTATAAGTGGATTTAAAACTACAATTTTTAGACAGTTTTTGTTAGGTTTGTCAAACGATTCCTTCCAACTAAACAAAAGTAATTAACAGGCAAACGAACACAGGGGTCAATATGACCCATACCGCCGTTATAGTGTTAAAGATCAAATACTATATGCTGCTGCATGAGAAAGTTATTAAGCATTTATATATTCAAGTCTTAGTCATTGTTATTTAAAATGTTCTTTGTTGTGCTAGTACAGTTTTCATAAAATGTATACTCAGTAAAATCTTATAGTTATATTTAATAACAATAAACACCACAGCTCATTTCAAACGAAAATTATTATCTCATCAAATTACGTGTAACACTCTTCTGTTGAATACAAATCCAGAATCAGAAAATATTTTTGGAGATTCTCACTGACATTTTTTTTTCTTTTTTTAAAATGTGCCTAAGGCTGTAGTTCGAAGGGAAAAAAAACTCTCTGTTTTTAGACTTGGCACACAAATTGGGTACACACTTGGTACACACATGGTCTTAAAAAAAATTCCAGGTGGTTCATCATTAGCTGCTTTACATACTATAATAAGCGAAAAAGCTGTGCCTTTTGTGAAATTTTCAGAAAAAATTCTTAAACATGGATCTGAGCTGCAAGATTTTTCGAAGAGTGACACGTTTTGTGAAAATTTCCGATTTTTAAGAATTTTTTCTTAAAGTTTTGAAACTGATACAGATTTATCGTTTACTTCAGTATGTAATACATCTTGTAAAGGAGACAATCTCAATAGCTTTGAAGTACCTGACATAATTAGTTTGTTTGTACTTATGTACCAAAATCACATGATTTTTTCGAACTACACCGCTAAGCTCATTCTTTTACCGTGGAGAAATTATATTTAAGAATAAGAAGACTGGACCTTCTGACATGGGCGCCCATAGGGGGGGGGGGGCAAGGTAGGGCACTTGCCCCCGAGTTAGGTTACTGTCTCATGATGTAAACAAATCGCAAAAACAGTACTAAATTTGTTAAAAGTTTGAAATTTGCCCTCCCTAGAAATTTTTTTTTGAAGTTTGACCCCCCCCTAGAAAAATTCCTATGGGTGCCCATGCCTTCTGATATTCTTAATCAAGACCAAAGCCAGAGGGATGGTCCAGGTGTACAGAGAGACCCTACCCCGAAATTTGTACCCCGATTTTTTGTAGAAAAAAATTATAATTATGAAGTCTTTCTGAAAATTTTTGCCTTTTCATCGTTTGTACCCTACTCGAAATTTTTTCTCAGCACGGCTCTGCAGATTTGATTTAAACTAAATACCAGAACTTTCAGAGCTCGCAGAGAAAATAATGAAGTAGTTTTGTAAAATAAATTAATAAATAGGCAGAATTTAACTTACAAAAATGTATACATGTATATGAACAAAATGAACTCGTGAGAATTCATGAATTAATAACCATAAACCATCTCTTCTCCCATGGTCGTCAGCAAAACCGTTACGACTTAATCTTCTGAATGCTCTGTCCCACGTCAACATAATTTGGTTTGAAATATATTTGATCTGTTTTATGGGAACGGTGGTGGCTTTTCAAAGTGAACTCCCTCAAATTTGAAGGGTGACCACAATGACCAAGCAAAATACCCATTGTCCACATAAGGGCTCTCGGGAAACTCGATCTGAAAGAGCGACAGTCATTGACCTCTCATAGTAGCCAGGTAAAGTTCAACGACCACCTTACTTATTCAAAGCCACAAGGCCACCAGGTAACCTGAGAACCCAGCAGCAAAGTCAGAAAGGGGTTCCTCAGAATGTCAAGGTCGTTGAAATTCCCCTTATAAATCTGGATTTTAACTCGGGCAAAATCATATGACCGTTGACAAAGTAGAATTATGTATCATGTTTCGACGTATGATAAATCTGATGAACATTTTTAATGCAACCCTTTCAATGACACGAGAATCTGAATGAAAAATGACTTTTTAATGAAAAATAATATTCGTGATGTATAGATTATTTTATGTTTAGTCCATTCGTGGTTGACATTTTGTGAGTTGTACAGGCAGGAATTTATTAGAAGGATTCATCTTATTAAAAATTTTCGGCTTTTTTATATTTATTGTTTTATTTATTGCATGAATTCTGAAGTTAATTTTGAAGCAACGACCCGCATCGGTTTTATCACTTTCGCAGGCGGTTACCATTTTTATAAGACTCTCTCGCTTCTGTCATGAAATAATTATAAAATAATCAGATGTCAGAGGTAATAAGAAAGATACGTCTTCCCCGAACACATCCGTAATAAAAGATTTTCCAATACAACCTTATTTGATCACAAAATACTACGTAACGAATAATTGTCTAATCTGTTGGAATTGCTTTACTTCCCTCAGTAAAAGAGCTATAAATAGTACTAATAATATTAGTACAATAAATACTACATACAATTTTTATAAACAGTTATATACATATATATTGTTTGAAATGGATGAACGTCTCTAAAACTTCTTTCCTCCATGATTTTCCTGCAATAATTTTTGAGAACGCTATCTGACCAATTTTCGCACATGATTTTTCCCCCCCAGGGGACTTGGAAACTGGTTGTATATTCGACTATATTTGAATCACATAAATTCATCATGAGAAAATTCAAAAGCAGTAACAGATATTTAAAATCATCGATAAAGCTAGTGAAAAAGAAAAAGAAAAAATGTCGCATAACCTTTTGTATGAAAAGTAAAACTCATAGATTATGTCTCTCAGTTAAGATTAAATTTTCAATAAAAGTTTCTTTTTGACAATATGCTGCAAAAGTGACTCCCGAAAATTGGCATGACCAACTTTCAAATTAGGAGGGCGATATTGATTAGCGCGGTCCAGCGTTCATATACCCCAGACAGCACATAAGCTTAAATCAAGCTTGGCATTTCCTTGAATTTGACGCAATAATGCAAGCTTGACAGTTAAACTCATTCTAAGCTGGCAGCAAGCTTGCAAGAGTCAAGTTGAATTGTCAAGCTTAAATACAGCTTGTTTTAACCTTGTCAATTGCTACTCGCTTGATTTTTCCTTTTTAAAGGAGCGTTGATGGCGCCATCTGTGAAAGAGAATGGACATTAATTGTCTAGCGTCCTCAAATTTGCTGAAAGTTCGTAAAAGATGTGTTTATTTTATTACCAGTGCCATATTACCGGCAAGGCAAACGGGGCAACTGCCCAGGGCCTACAGATTTTAGGGCCCAAAAATCTTACATTTACACTTTTGTAGTTTTAAAATAAAATTACAAAGGATAAATAAAATAATTCAGAAGTTAAATAACGTGATTAATTATAAAGTATGAACAATGAAAATATTTCAAATTTACATTTGTATAAATTAATTTAAACTTATTTTTAATTCTTCGAAATGCTCTATATCGATATAGCATACCAATATGTAGGAAAATAACTAACCACATTTGTAAAGAGAATTTTTAGCGTTAAAAAATAGCAAAACTTTTCAATTATTTGTTATTATAAGAAATATTTTCAAAAATGACTAAAGTGTTTGTATTCCATACATGTTATGTTAGGAACTGTGATATAGCATTTCGAAGTAACGTTTAACTATCTGTTTCTTTGATTTCAGATTACTTAACACAAAATTTGTGTTAAGTAAGTAAACTCATTCTATATTTTCAAATATGGAAATTCTTCAAAATAAAATACAATTATACCACGAAATTGATTTCAAAATCAGTCGTTTGTCTCGATTTTGGCCAGCGGCAGTATTGCTCATGAGTGTTGCGAAAGTTTTAAAACATGTGCTGCTCTTAAGTTTATATTATGTTTATTTCCCTATTAGTAGAGTCTCTAAATCACACATAACATTATTTTAATTTTGATGCATCCCATGGAAAAATTAAAAAAACAAATAACATATCGCCGACTTATCAATCTGGCCAGAAAACCGCTTAATAATTCACTTCAAATTTTAGTCATAGTTCATCGAAGCTTGGTAGCTGAATGGATAACGCGCTCGGCTACGAACCGAAAGGTCCCGGGTTCTATTCTAGCCACGAACACTGGAGGGAAACAGATTAAAATAACTTAGAATTTCAGCATTGAGGGGGAAAATGCGCGGAAAAATAAAGTATGTGGGGCGCGTTCGCCAGCGGGCGCCCCGCGTATTTAGAAAATTTTTTTTTGGAAAAATTTTTAAGCTTGAAATTAAGCTTGAAATGTCAAGCTTGATTCAAGCTTGAAATGTCAAGCTTAATGCAAGCTGGGCAAGTGTAAACTAGAACACTTGATTCAAGCTTGCATCAAGCTTACACGCTTGGAATTTTCAAGCTTAATTCAAGCTTATTGACTTGATAAATCAAGCTTGCTGCAAGTTTGATGCAAGTTTGCTGTGCTGTCTGGGACTCTACTGGCCAAAAGTATTGCAAGTTTGATAAATATAGTCATCGTTTCAAGAACAAGCCCAGAAAAGAATGGACAGGAAATTTGCCAGATTTAAATATTTTTGAGAATCTATGTAGTAAAATTGGAAAGAATACATCTGAAAATCACCAAAAGACAAAATGAGAGCTTCAGAAACCAATAATTTAAGAAGGACCATGAAACAACGAAGGAAGTGTTGTATAAAACATTGTGGATTGCATATCTAAAGGAGTGACTGTTGTGATCAAAGTCAAGGCTGTGTGTGTGCTCAGCAACATAATAAATGATCTTTAGTTCAATTACATTTATTTATTATCCTCTTTTTGCAGAATAACTTGAAATTAATTCTTTATTTAATTTTATTCCGGCGAGCCAAAATGGATTATGATTTCTATAATAACCTGTATATTTATTATGCTATTTTTCAATAAATTAAATAATTATTTTTGTTCTTTAACTTGATTCTATCTAGTCTTTGAAGTAATTAATTTAACATGCTGAGATTAAAAAATATCAATTACATTGATTTTTAATTTTGACCGGGGAGAGGGGGCTTAATCTTGAAAAGGGTTAGATTTCTGAAACTTGCAGTACTTTTGGCCAGTAGTGTACATGTGCATCTGTGAGACGTATTAAAGGTACATTTATTTATTAAAAGTTTAACGCGTAGGAGTCTTAGTTGCATCTCAACAATGTTGCATGATGGTAGACCATACCTAGAAATATATTATCTTAAACATTGCTTTTTTCTAATGATTTACGGCTTGATAACCTCGTGTGGCAGTGACAGCTAATGCAGCTTTAAACTCATGACACGAAAACAACATCAATCTCACAGTTTTTTTTTCTTTTTTTTTTAAATCATAAACGGACAGTGAGGCCCAGTTCCATGTTATTTGAGACTCGGCAAAAATTTCTAGTGAAACAACCTTCTGAAAATTTTATAATGATGTAAGGCTAAATCCCAGAAAAGATATACTGTTAGGAATTATAAAGAAATTCTACTCTTTTCTTGGATGACACCAAAATTAACCTTCTTTGCCGAGTAGCGAAATAAGCATTTTCCTATTCATCTTCCTCTACCGAAGATGCTGCTTCTTCTTGTACCTTAATTTATGTTTTGTGTTGCTGTTTCTTTAATTCGACTTCCAGCGAAAGCTCATCAGTCAAATTCGTAACAGGCAAAATCCTTCCTGTTCGTCCCCCGCAGCTGTTGTTGGTCCAGTTTCTTGAATGGCGTTACGTGTTAAAGGTCTTGCCCCCCGACAACCTTATTTAAGACTTGAGCTCTATCTAGCATGGTGACTGAGAAATGTTACGTTAATGTACTGAAATGTTCCACAAAAAAGGATAACGTTATTGGATAACCTTGAGAAATGATGGTTATTGAAAAAAAAAAAAAAAAAAAAAAAAAGAATCTCTCGATTTTCGGGAAAAGGGGTAAAAAAAAAAAAGTCCTAGAGACATTCTCAGAATTTTTCTGCAAAATAATAATTCCTTTTAAGTTAGCTAAAAATATTTATAACTGTGCTTTAAGAATAGGGTGAATTCGGGGAACGAAACTAAACTTTAACAGATCGAGTATTCTAGAAAAGTAAACGCCAGTTAGGAAAAAATGAAATTTGATTATAAAAATTTTAACTATCAAAAATGTTTCTTTAAATAACAGGTGGGCACCTGCCCATTAGGCATTCGCCACTACAACGGCCCGACGGTATTGGCCATTCTACTATGGGGGAACCCAATGGGCGGCTAACAATACCCCATACGAAAGAACGGAGGAGTTAACACACAAGCCGAGAATCGAACACAGAACCAAGGCGTGAGAGAATGATTCTTTCGCCACTACACCACCTGGGCAGCTTTATGAAGATGTAATAGAAATTAATTTTAACTTCACAAGCTTACATTGTCTTCCCGCCAAGTACTTGAGAAAAAAAAATTCTTTAAACAAATCTGAATTAAAACTTCTTTATTTAAAAAAATTAAAATAAAATAAAAATTCTCATCATTTAGTCGCTGTTGTAGCAGAGCATGCTATTCTTTCAAAATGTCGATTTTCAGCGAAGCAGCTGTAAAACTATGATGCTTTTCTAAAAAATATTCTCATGTCTGTCAATTGATACAAGATAAGACTTCTGTTATCACGTGTATGCCGCTGAGCTCATCGTTTAAAATACATTCTTCAGGGCAAATAGCTGTCAATAACTTTAGTTTGTCTTACAACTGTAACGACTCAAACGTTCGATAGCTAATAAACTGTAGAGTGATAAAAACGAGATATTATGTCATTTTCAGTCGCTTGTGTTAAATTTTAGGAGTAAACTTTCTTGTTATTTTATCAAACTAGATATTATATATTAACTTCTATTAAAAGAAAATTACAGTTAAAGTTAATTGTATACATGGCGCTTATAGTAAAATTCGTGCATTCATGTGTGTGGGTGTGGGTGTGTGTCATTAGGATTTTATTAAAATTAATAACTAACTAACTAAGTAATTAATACACAAACAGAAATAAGTTTGGTTTTCTGTTTGTGTGTGTGTTTTTTTACGAAATTTTTTATTAATTTTAAGAGTGAGAAGAGTTTGGTCTCAAACGCTGTATAAAAATAAATATTTTTTTACCGTCAGTAAAAGTTCGAGATTTTTAAAAAATACAGTCGAACCTCGATTTAACGAATTGATTGGGACCCACAAATCCGTTCGTTAAATCGAAGCAATTCGTTATATCGAATTAATTTTTGTGAAGAGTATGGTATAAAAATATCAATGCAAAATACCCTTAGAAATAGATATGAGAAAAAAATGATTATTGTTTACTACGAGCTTAAAAATTATAAGTTATACGTTCGGCGGTCAACTTTAAAATTATCTAAATTCTTTAATGTTACTTGCTCTTAAAATTTAATACATACATAGTTATTGGCACTTTGAAAGAAATCCTTGATAGTGCTTTGTTTTGACTTTCCAAAGCTCTTTGTCTATATTTTCTAACTTCATAAGAACAACATCGTGAGACAAAAAATATTTTTTTTTTTTGAGCGTTCAAGCCTGCAAGCTGCTTCTTGGAATGTCATTTTTTTAAAAATTCGATTTACGTTTCTTCGTCATCTTCGCTGCTTTCAGAATCTTCATTCTCTTTCTGTTCACTATCGCAGGTACTTAGCTGTACATCGCAAGACACATATCCTGTAAAATTTCCTTTCCTAGGAACATCTTCACATCCAGCCATTTGATCATGGTTATCCAGGACGTATTGTAAATGACTGTCTCTGTAGGCACTTACTTCATTTGGAGAAATGAGAAAAAAATGATTGTATTACACACTTGGATTAGGGTGTGAAAGATGCAAAATTTTGCGTGCGAAAAATTCAAAGTTTTAGTTTTATATACGAATTTTATTTCAGCGATTGTTGTTCGTTATATCAAAGTTAAAAATTCGTTAAATCGGAGAATTTTAGCACCCTTTTTGTCGGGACAGAAAAAATATTTGTTAAATCGGAGAATTCGTTAAATCAAAGTACGTTAAAACGAGGTTCGACTATACTGTAAAAATTCTATTTTTTAAAGCACATATCTGCGTGTGTGTTGCAGCTATTTCCGAGTTTCAGTTTACTAAAGCATAGTAATCAATATACAAAGAAAATATCAAAACAACTGTTAGAGATCTAAGCAAATTTCGAGTAACATAATACATATAATTAGCTGAAAAATAAGAGAGTTATAATATTGTGGTTTCAGTACTAGATATAAAATTATGCAGTGGTGCACCCAGGATTTTGGTTTAGAGGGGCTAGAGCTACATATACTGAAGTACATATACAGAAAAACAATATTTTGAATTTGGTTATAGTGGCTTCGATTATAGTTATAACTCCCTTATAACATCAAAATATTTTGTACCAATTGCCGTTGAATACAAGCCCACTATCAACGTACCTTCTTATAAAATCATAAACAATTATCTGATATTTTCTTTGACATTGTAACCAAAAAATTATTGTATTGTTAACACTATTGTAAAAAATTACTATAGTACATGTGTCACACACTAACTGCAAATATTTAAAAACCAACGTCCTTTTTAAAAATATTCGAAGACAATTTTAAAACATAAATATTTTAATTCGTTTGTAACAATTTTGGAAGCTTTTCAGATCTACAACTTTACGGGGGGGTGGCTTTAGCCCCCATAGCCTTCCTATGAAACTACTTTTAGTGCACCTATGAAACTATGTACAGTATAATCACAAAGGAATATTAAAGAATTGTTGATTATTTATTTATTTATGCAAATGACAGGCATTTGGCCACTAAGACATTAGCCGTTGTCTAGCTTCCCAGTACTTTAAAACAGTTGAAGTGAAAGAATTTAATGCAATGCATTCGTCAATATGCTCAAAATTCATAAGTTGTCCAGAGTCACAAATAGTTCAAGCAGGAGAATCTTTTCTACAAAGACCAATTTTGAAAAGACGGTAAAACGCCACTGCAGCATGACGAGGAGAATCTGGAATATCGAGCCTTGAATTTGTGAGACACTCCCAAGTTCTTCCCTTAGCTTCATTTAAAAGGCAGGAGGTGAACCTCTTCTTGAATTCTAATTTAATTAGAAGTTTTGCAGTATTGAAGGATGTTTATTTGCAAGTTTTTTGAAAAATAGAGGTCCCTTTCTCTGCCAGGAAATGAGCTTTAGGTTTTGAGAATCTTCCTACAATTATTAATTCGATCGGAAGTATAAAATTTACTGTTGGTAATGCTCATCAGAGCAGCTTTACTATCGCAAAGGATGACAGTATTATGAAAGGCATCCTTACGTAAACTTCGTTGGTTGAATATACAAAAATTGGTTTGGAGGCTATAAAAATATCTTCCACTTCGCCATCAAAACTGGTAGTGTCCCTTCTCACTGCCCGATAGAAAGCGAACTTATCATAGAATATCCTTGCTCCAGTACCAGTACTTCTATCAAACATGAATCCTTCGGTAGAGATATGCGCCCAAATGCTCCTTAGTTATCTTTACTCTATTGTTTCATAGGCAACAGCTGTGATCTGGGCAGTGGGTATGGATTTTCTATCAATTTACCGAACACGAAAAACAAAAACACGAAAATCACTATGCTATCCATGCAAATAAAGTGAATGCATACGTGTATATTCGACGTTTACTCCTAAAAGACCAGATTGAAAGGTTTGAAATTTTGTACATGTACGCAAACACAGAAAAAAACATAGGCTTTATTAGGAACTAGCTGAAGTACCCGTTCTTCGCACGGGAATGAATGGACTTTTTGATATTAATATTTGTTGTGATTACTATTTATTGTAATAAAGAGATATAGCAAAATGGATATCGCGTTATATTGTGTTAAATAATCATGCATACTGAATTTCAAGGCAATCGTTTTTACGGTGCAGAAGGCGATGCGGCGTAGCACAATCTAGTGGCGAGTTTTAGCAAAACGGATACGGCAAAAATATTCTTCGCATTCAGATATCGATGTATACGAATTTTCATGACGATCGGCTGAATAGTCTTGAAGTTCATGTGTTGACGCGACATCTAGTGTCAAGTTATAGGAAAATGGATCGTGCCAAACTCTTCCCCGTGTTCAAATATCTATGTATACCTATTTTCATAGCGATTATTCGCACAGTCAAGAAGTGATACACTGCAGGGCCATCTAGTGGTTAATTAAAGTAATGATTTGCTTACAGCGCCGTCATGTGGCGAGTTATAGCAAAATGTATAACGCCAAAATATTCTCATTGTTCAAATAGCTATGTATACTGATTTTCATAGCCACCGTTTGAATGGTCAAAAATTTGGCCTGCTGCAGCGTCATCTAGTGGCGAGTTAAAATAATAATGCATTGCAGTGCCATCTAGTGGTGAGTAACATCAAAAGTAACGCAGTTAGAATATATTCTTCGTTCTCAAATATGTAAGTATAAAAAATTTTATGCCGATCAGTCGAACGGTATAGAAGTTGATGCTTTTCAGCGCCATTTAGCGGCAAGTTACAGCAAAATGGATAGTGAAAAATATTCTCCGTGTTCTAATATTCGCGTGTACCAAATTTCATCGAAATTTGTTGGACCATATTCGCATAGCAAACGGCTAAACGGAATAGAATTCGACGTTCTGCTGCGCCACCTAGTGAAAAGTTAGAGGAAAACGGATAGCATAAAAACCTTCTCCACGATAAAAGACTTAGGTGAACCAAATTTCATGGTGATCAGTGAAACGGTGCTGGAGTTTTTCAACCTCCTACACACATACCAACATTCATTTTTATCTATAACCAGTCTTATTATACGTATATACCAGTCTCAAGTAAAATCCAGTTTCAAATCTAAGCCTCGCCAAAGTGCCAGCATACGCCATTTTGCAAGAGTTTTTTCAGGGAATCATTCGAAGCATTGACTTAGCAGCAATCAAAATGGGAAATGGTTCGACCGCCAGGCATTTATTTGAAAAGTGGAATCCCTTAATACAGCCGCATTTTTTAAATTATCAACTATAACATGTTTTATTCATCGTTACCTCGATGTACTAAATGCGGAGATTTCAATTTTCTGAAATTTGGCGGATTTCCCCCAAGTTAAATCAATGTACTCAATTGGCGAGAATTCTGAAGCTACATCGCTTGAAATGTCCTAATAACTGCATTATTTCTGCACGGATAGTTAAAATTTAATGCTGTATTCTAAGAAAACCTATACACTTGTTTTCAAAAATGCTATTCCCTTAAGCTCTCAGTAAATTGAGCCAAAAAGCCTAAAACTGTGCAAACCGCTAGAACTCACACTCTAAAAATCGGCCTATCAGCCATTTTATTTTTCGCCAAACTAAAAAAAATTACATATTAGTCTCGGATATCTTCGATCCTCATTGTTTTGCGTATAAAACATTTCATTCCTGCTCTCATTTCTTATGCGCACACGATATTATAATTAAAAAAATAACCTAAAAAAATAAACTAAAAAAATCATTATTATTCTTTTATTTTTACTTTAAGAATTTAAAACATTTTATTCGGCAAAATCGCCACACATGGCAACCAAGATGCTTATTTCACACACTTTTTTCATTACAGGGGTTAATATTACGTAAAGCTTTCTGCGTGGAGAACATAAAAAATCTCTTAAATTCCGGGAACGGAAATTAAGGGAACCCTTCAGGAGGAAAACGTTTTTAAGTGGAGTTTCAAAGTTTTAAAGTGGACTATCATTTATTCTATATTATTTTACATATCTGTGTAAAATTTCAGGCTGACAGGTCCATTTTTGTGGAATTGTATACTACCCAAATCAACAAATTGACAAACATAATTTCATTTTTATTTATAAGATAACCTACGCTTGTTTTTAAAAATACCCTCTCATTAAATTGCGCCAAGCGCTAGAATCATAGAAAATCTGACACACTTTCAGATTTTTAAATACGCACTAAAGTGCTATATATAAAAAGAGTTATAATCCATGGGTCTTCCCTATTTTCGTTCCTTCTTTCATTAAGTTGGAAAGTGTATCATTATTCATGAGTGTGATTAAACAAAATTAAAATTGATATTTCTAACATCCTTTTTTCTGGATGTAATACATTAGATGCAGAAAAGCTGCTCTGAAAAATGCACAATTCCAACTGAATGAAAATTTCAAAAACTTATACGCAGGTGTATTCATAACCCAAATAGCAGACGATTAAATTACGATAAATAGCGCCAAGCGTTAGAATCCTCCTCAAAATCGCGAGAATGCTGAAGATAGATCGCTTGAAATCCCTTAATAACTGCATTATTTTCGCAGGGATCATTAAAATTTAACGCTGTATTCTAATAAAACCTTTGTACTTGTTTTCAAAAATCCGTTTCCTTAAGCTCTCAGTAAATTCGCCAAGCCGGAAACTGTGCAAACCGCTAGAACTCACTTTCTCGGCATTTGAGCCATTTTATTTTTTCGCCAAACTAAAAAATTTTAACATATTAGCCTCGGAAATCTTCAATTCTTATTGTTTTGCGTATAAAACATTTCATTCCTGCTCCGATTTCCCATGCACACGATATTATAATTAAAAAAAATATAACCTTACGAATATAAACTAACAAAAAAAATCATTATTATTCTTTTATTTTTACTTTGAGAATTTAAAACATCTTATTCGGCAAAATCGCCACACATGGCAACCACGATCCTTATTTCACACTTTTTTCACTACAGGGGTTACAATTACGTAAAGCTTTTTGCGTGGAGAACATAAAAAATCTCTTAAATTCCGGGAACGGGTGGACTTTCAAAATTTTAAAGTGGACTATGATTTATTCTATATTATTTTACATATCTATGCAAAATTTCAGGCTGATAGGTCCATTTTTGTGGATTTGTATACAACTCAAATCCACAAACAAACAAATAAACAAACAAACAAACAAACAAACAAACAGAATTTCATTTTTATTTATAAGAAGATTTGAAAATCCACCCATTCTCTAATTTTTAACGATTTTTCGCTATTTTAAGCTCAAGAAATAGATTCCAAGATATCCGTTTCATATCTGCAAGTAAATAATGTTGATCATTTGCGTAACAAAATTCGGTATTATAAGTGAGGTTGAAGTCATTTTGATGTCACGAGTTAAATAGTGCTTTAGAAATTCTATTATGGCTGCAAGTTGTGATGTAAAAATATTACTACAGGTGAAATGATGCCACAATTTGTTATTTTAAATTCGCCATAGTTATTCGGAGCAAAATAAGCCTCAAGAATAGTTATTCCCTCGCAGTTCAAAATATCGTCTACTAAAAAGTGAAATACTGAAAATTTCACGTTTTATTTTCCCTTTTTTTTAATCTGGCATCTAAAAAATTGTTTTACCCGTTAGCAAGAAGCCTGTGAGTCATGGATTAATATTTAAGGCTGATTGCCATAGATGTGAAAAAGATAAAATACAAATTAGCTAAAATAATTAACTAACATTTAACTGATAATTAACTATTTTGTTTTTTTAGCAGTAGAGATCTTTCAAACCTGGTTTTTGTCTATGTGAGTTGTAGACGATGAGTCACTTTTCAAGCAGTATTTATAAATGTGAAGCGTAGTTAGAAGGTGGCTGAAAAAGATAAGGACAATCGAAACGTTCATCGCGTGCCACAGATCTAGATACCCTTTTTTGACGCAGCTGGCTGTGCCGCACAGCCAAAAGTGTCTCTGGATCGAGATCTGCGTCGATTCTTCGTGACTGGCAACAGTCAAAACGTCCGCACAGCTAGCTGTGTCAAAAATGGTCTTTAGATCTGCGGCACGCGATGAACGTTTCGATTGTCCGCCATCTTGCTGGTAGTTAAGTCGAGCGATGGCAACGGCTGCCCTTTTTTCAGCATTGGGCAATCTATCTGGCTGTTCTCGCACTCTTCCATTTTTCAGCAGATGTCAGTGCTGTTAACAATAATCGTGGCAATTTTTTACAGGAAATGACGTGCTAAAAAGTAAAGGATTCTCGTGGAGCTATGTCACCCGCAACTATTTTTATAGAAATCAAATCTATTCTTCGTGACTGGCAACAATCAAAACGTCAGAGTTTGGTGTTCCCAGAGAGGGAACACTGCACGTTAAAGGGTTAATTTCTTTTTGAAGGGCGTTCTTATTCAGTAACAGTCATCATGAATTAAAAAAAGTAGCATTCTTCTTGCATATGTACTTCGACAGAAAATATTCTTATACAAGGATTGATTATTTCGTAATTGAGATATTTGAAAAGGAAAAATGCCTCTTAATATTCCTGACTCATTTCTATTAACAAGGCTTCCGAATTTTCCCAAGACGTTGCAGGTACCGTAAAACAACACGTTCACTTTTTTCAAGGTTCCATGATGAAACGAAATTACACCTGCATATTAGCTATCCGCAAACGTTTACATTAATATGCATGTTGCAGTAGAACATAGGCAGCATCGTCTGCTAATTGTATAGAAAAACAGACTAGTTTGAATGCCTCTCAAATGCTGTACAAAAATGGTGAGTAACTAAAATTTAAGCGAGATTCGAAAACCGTTCTACACAGAATCACCTGATTTATTGGTTGAAAAGCCAAGTGAATATATTCGAATAGAGTTTAAACGCAGAATTAATGGTTCATTGATACTTTACCAAGTGTACGTATTTACCTGATAAAATTTTAATTATATGATAATAGATGTAATTTATAAAATTTCTGTTAAAATGTTAGCATTGAATATAAGTTAAACAAGTAAGACTTAACTTTTTGCTTCTTCTTTCAAGCCAACTTAGACAATTGAAGAAATAAATTAAAGTGACCCATCGTCCTACATTATACAGGACAGTCCCATATTTTCAGGTTTTGTCCCGTAGTTAAAAACAGTCCCATCTTTTCATCTCTGTGATCACCGACAGAAAACTCTTGCCGCCATTCTTGCTTAAAATTATGATTTTGGCGGCCGCCCTATTATATATATACATATTTAATTTTGCAAAGAACAGCGAAAAATTAAATCTGTGCAAGTAAATATGTGCATGTCTAATTGGCAATGTTATAGTCTGCTTACTATAGACTTGCATTAAAAATTAATTTTAAGTTTAAACGCTTATTTTCATAAATTTCAGTACCCCCTCCCTAACTTATGTGAGTTTCCGAAAGTTATTTGAACGTAAGAAAGTCACTTTAAATAAATTTTTGTCTTTTAACAACTGTTGTATCGGTATTGTATTGTATTCATATTATATTTAAGAGACGGTTAAAAGGAACAGAAACAACAACGACAAAAAATTAACTTTATCTATCAGCACCTTTTTACTGAATTGGAAAGTGTCCAGTGCTGTGCATGCCAATAAACTTTATCTAATACGGAAAGGTATTTCACCGAATATCAATTACATTTTATTTGATTAATTTTATTTTATTTTATTTATTTATTTTTTTTTTTTTTTGCTGTGTTTTCTGTATAATCATCAAAAATTTCAAAATGTAATTTTTTTTTACTCTTCCAAAACACCATGTATACTAAGGATATGACACTCTTTTCGAGATGTATTGATAATAAAGGTGTTTAACTGCTCTTTAACTGATCATAAATCAAATTCGCGTTGAAATAAAAGAAGAAGAATTAAATGAAGTGAAAAGGGGCGAGGGACATCTCATGGTATTGAACTTGCTGCTGTGTTAGCTACCTGAGCTAGTGAAGTGTTACATGGCCTGGTCTAGTACCCTAATGGAAACACATTAAACAAACGAAAGGTGACTTTTTTGTCTCTTTTAAATACAATCAAGAGCATCCCTGTCGCTGTTTCAGCAAATTTTTAAATGTGGACATTACTTCTCTCTAAATTTAATAGTTCAGCAAAAGACAGACCGCGATTGAACATTAACAAATAGCGTTTATAAAATCCACAGCCGTTTCTTTGAATTATTTCATTTAGTGCCAATTTGCGATTTATGACAGAAGAAAATTTGCTGACAGAAAGCTCAAAAGCAATTATAACTATAGTACTGTGGAAATTGTTACTGAACTATCTGAAACATATCAGCAAAGTATGAGCTGTAGAGCTGAATTTGATTTTCCCCGAGTTAAAAATTAAAGTGAAGTTTTGACTTACGCAAGGAATGCGCTACCCCTCGCTTAAGAGAAAATTTCGTGTTTGGATATGGGGTATATGTACGACTTTTTAATACACATAGATAGTTATTTTAGGCGCTTATAAACAGCTTTCAAACTGTTACAAACCATTCCCTAACTATATATTACCATTTCCCACGTAAAGTAATGAATAAATGAATGCTGGTGTTGTGGAAGAGAAGTTCGTTTTAGCTCTAAGACACGTACTCCTGAAAAACTCGCGTAATATCCAATTCGCGTAACTGCGTTGTAGAGTGAGTCCACAATACACTTATTTCAATGAAACTGATAGTGTATCTCTGAATATTTTACTTTTTACACAGTGGTACATTACGACAAGAGTGCACTAACGTACGAGGTTTTTTAAATACGAGTTATCATTAGGCCATTTTTTTTTTGACTTGAGATACGAATCGGAGTTCGTAATACGACCTATCTATAAGTGAAAGTGAGAAGTTAAGTTATTAAAGAAGTTCAAGAAAAATTTACCACCTCCAGCTAAATGACTCTGCCAATATATGTTAGCATTTTTTTAAAATAGTAAATGCATTATTATAATAAAAAAATTCAACTATATATTTATTTTTAAATATGAAATATATAGTTGAAAAATTTTACTTCTTATCAATTACGATGCTACGTAAAATGGAAGCATTTGTTTATTCCAAAATACACTGTCATCAAAAATCGAACCATCTCTCTTCTCCTAACATCCTAAAAATCAATGCTGGTATCATTTTCCTCAGAAAAATAGTTTTAATCACATGTTCATCGTCCCCCCCTCCTTAACTACAGCCAACCTGTATTAATATTTTCCCTTTCTATCTGTGAACGTAAGAAAACCACCCCCCCAAAAAAGGGGGGAGGGGAGATTGAGTTGCATGGCTCATTTAATTTCGTCCGAGAAAAAAAAATGGCGTATGCTATACCAAAGTTTAGAAAACCTTGGTTTGAACTAGAAAACTCGATCGAGGAACAGAATGAACTCGTATCTTAAGGCACAACTATAAAGATAATTTTTCCACTTCATGCATCTGATCGATCTCTTAGACCAGTCACATTTGTTCCCGTCAAAAGCTGATGACATTTTAGTCATAATTTCCTCCCTAAAATTTCTTAAATTACCAGCAGTCCTTTAGCAAATGGAAAATGCGTACTTTTTTGAATCGGAAGTCACATATTCATCTCTTCCCTGTCTATCTCACCCGATTTCCTTCAGAGGCGGATGCGACTTTGAAGGTTCTACACATCCGTTAACATTGCACTTTTATCAATATTCTAATGCTTTTTTTTTTAATACAAAAGTTTCCTTCAAAACATTCCTACATTTGGAATATCTCTTCTCGATGGAACAAAAAAAATCTTGGGACTCAGCCTTGACCACGATGGGAAAAACTCCTCAACATTTTAATGATAGGTCCATCAGCATTGGTCTAGATTTTAGAACTGTACTTTCTGTAGAATATACATTTTATCATTAATATTCTGCATTATATAAAAATAAAAGGTAAGATTTTTATAATTTTCTCAATGCAAAACACCTGATTCATTAATGCATTAATACATAATCACATATTTGGTTTCTTGTAGCAGAAGTTAATTTAATTCCTAAATTAATAAATTTTTTCAATATTTCAAGCTATTCAAAATAATGTATTCCGATTCAGTATGAATGATTTAAAACTTGGAAGTTGAAAATAATTATCAGTTATAAATTTTTGACTAACAAATACCACAATAAATTGATAAGAGTCTGACGGCATCATATGATATAAATTTAAATGGCTTTGAATTGGTATTCCTTAATTGGTAAATCCTTTACAGGCTAACAAAATCGTAACAGTCAAATCAACGATGAACATCCAGTTTAGATATGTTAACATTTAATCATCAGGGGTTTTAAGCTAATTAATATTTCTGGAAATAGGACATAATTTTTGTCATTAAAACTGTAATTAAAATTTGTTAGATCGAAAGAGTTAGAACGATTATGCAAGAAAAAAGAATTTTTAAAATTATTTTTTAAATGATTAAACAATGTATAGTTTGATGCCTTTTACAATTCAAGCCATAGATATAGAACAAAACACTTTACGGGGCACATACATAGTCAAAAATAAAATAAATAAAAGTTGAAAGAACCTCTAGATTACTTGGACCATGTAATTTATAATTATGATTTATAAGCTAGTTAGAGCACAGCAATATAATTAATCAAACAAAAAAAAAAGCTTTAACCTATATCAAAGTATACAAATATTTCAACTCTGATTCTTCTTAAGTCGTTCGCTAAGAAAGGTAATCTTTAAAAAAAGAAATTTAAAAATTAAGTAAAACCGTAAAATGTATGAGTAGAAAAAATATGAACTCAGTTAATTATTAATGAAGTACTTACAAATTTATTACGTACTTAAATTATATTCGTACAAAAAACCCTTCATTAAATTAGCTTAGTTTGAAAATAAATGTACTATGTTTGTTTTAGCCGAATAAACATTTTTTTTTCTGAATTGTAAGGCATAATAAGTAACGGACAGCCTCTGTGTTAGCAGGAGTTAGAATGTTAATTATGTTAGTTAAAAAGAAATAATACAAATTCTATGGGAAAGAAACAATAATATTTTGATCGCAAGAACATAGATACACTTCTAAGTAATTTTATATGAATGTGGGGAACATTATGACTATAAAAAAAATTTTCGTTGCATCCTATTATGGCCTCTTTAGGAGTTGGTTGTTTAACAGAGTTAAGCACTTGAAGCGATATCACTGTAATTTAATAAACTTTCGAAACTTAGGTTAGACTTAAATTTTCAACTCTACAGTGCACGACAATTGTGAAACAAAATTATTGTTCAATAAAATTATTGAACAATATGAAAGTGGAGTCAATTGGCTACACTTTCATTTTTCCGTAATAAAAATTTTTTTTGCAGTTTTCGTCTGAAATATGCATTTAAAATAAATACAAGACCATTATGAAAATAATTTTTAGTTTTTAAAAATATATGACAAGATTCTTGTTGAGCAAACAAGCATGAATTCATAGCGCGTGCATACAGTTTGCTGAATAAATTTTTGCCCGAATTTTTAATTGCTTCTAATTTTTATTGGTAAATGATAATAAATACAAAACTACTAAAAAATAGTAGTATTAGGGCTTAATAAAACAGAATTAAGCTATATTACTTTATTTTGTTTTATGAGAGCTCTGGTGTGAACATTCTTATTTTTCGAATTTGAACTTTTTTCATGATTTTTTCCGGGAAACTACTTGCTGAAATTTTTAAAAATGTTTTTTTCCAGCATAAGTAAGCCTAAATGAAGTTACAATTTTATTTTCAGCTCCTTTTTAAAGATCATGCATTTTAGGGTTAACGATTATGATTTTCCCACTCTGTGTTTAAACAGTAGACTTAGGCAGTTTGCAGCAATACTGCATGGTTACGGTTTAATTGACTATGTCCCAAAGCTATCGTGTATGTTCCATTAAATTAAGGAAATCGGGCAGTTGTTCTCAAGAGATCGAATGGAATTGATTGATTCGCGTCATCGAATATTAACTTTAATGACATGTCTCAGTGTCTCTGTTCTCCAATTAAACTTCCATTACAGACAGCAACAGATGACAGAATGGTCCATCGTGGCATCGATAACAGGAGAATCTGAAGACTTAACCAGGTGTGTTCAAAATTCTAAAGCAGGTGCTTGTGTGTGTGTGTTACTGCAACACCACACTTATTAAAAGTTTTTAAAAAATGGGATATTTTTTGTTATATTGTAAAATTATATGGGTTTCCCGACAGTCTAATTAAAATACTTATAAGTTATTTCGATATTATTACACAGTGCTTAAATTGAATTGATTTAATTAAATGTATAAAGCCTTCATTTAAAGGTTTTGTTATTAGGCATATTTTTTATCGCCATAAGCATTTCTTCGAAAATTATTTAACTTCCCATCTCTAAATGCTTAAACTAGGAACGTAGTATTTCAAACCAAACTGCGTAGGCAACAGTTTGGTTTGAAATACTACGAAGAAATCGAAAAGACACACCGGACTTTTTGGGTATAACCTAAATGTAAGCAGGACAGTTCCTTTCGTAAAGTCCTCCACTGGTGTATACCTACATCAAACCGAGGTACCTTGTTTAGATAATTAATATTCACAAACAACAATTTAATGCACACATTTGAAGTTGCGGTATAAGCGCTTTGCGTTCGACCGTATTTAATCGCTGCTAATGAAAAATCCTTCCAATATAAAAAATTCACAAGAAGTTTTGACAGAAATTTGGGTTGAAGTCCTATTTGCTAATCACATCACCATAAAGAAGTTATAAAAATTCACAAACAAGTATAAAGGGTTACATTGAATACAAGATTTAAAAATGCTGCTCACCTTCTAAAAGCTTAATTGATAAATTGTAATATCTTACTGCTGTATGCCTTCATTCGATTTTCACCTGACTGTTTTGATTGAGGGGTCATTGTCAAAGCATTTATAAAGGAAAATAATGTTCCACCCGTATATATGAACTACAGATGTTGCATGAGATGAGGGTGTTTAAGCCACCTTTCTGCAGCTACTGTAATTTTGATTAATGTTAGACAGATGATTATAGTTTGATAAAGAAGAATATTCTAACCTTAGTTTTGATCAATACTTGAGAGTCGTTTAAAGTTTTGAAGTCAAAATTGACCACAGTATTTTCTTTTTTAGTGCGGGATTAATTGGAAACTGAAGTGTGGTAACCATGTACCAGATGATACAAAATAGATACCTAAATAATTTTTTTTCATTTATTTAGAAGTGGTAAAATAGTCTGAAGAGGTGATATTCGTTTGTTACTTCGGTTACTTCTTCACGAATCGAACAATTCAGCCGGGAATGACACAATTTTTTTTTCTGGTATCTATTGAACAAAATAATTTAAGTCTGAAATTTATTTTAGTAATTTAAGTCTGAAGTGTAAAAAAAAATAACCAAAAATTCTCAACCTTTTACATCATATTTTAATCACATTTCAGTATCTTTATTTTACAGTATTTGGTTTAAGCCCATTTTCAAGTTATCGCATTCAACTTATTTATAGAATCAAATAATTCACTGTACAAAAATATCCCTAAAAAAATCCTCAAAATTTCGTAAATGTGACTTTTTTCAAATTTGTGGATGAGAAGAATGTTCAAGAATTAAGTAAAAATGTTTTGCAACTTTATAAAGATTGCTTTTGCTTATTTTTTACAGTTTAAATTTATTTAACACTCCTCTAATATAATATTATATAAAAATGTGTGGTTATGTACTTTTTATAGAAAAGTATCTGTACGATTTCGGTCATTAAATCCTCTATTTTTAAAGAGAAAATACACTTAAAAAGTGCAATAATGAAACATTTTTAATTCGGAAATCCATAAGTGCATTTCAGTGCTTATTTTTGTCAATAAAGAAAAAAAATGTGTATTTCGATTACCATTTTTTTAATTGTTAGTTGTAATATAGAAATTGTTATATTTGTCAGGCATTAGTAGTGAAACTCATTTGAAATCAATGACTCGTCGAAAACCTCCGATTTATTTCTTCTTGGAACAAGTAAACCCGTCTTTAGATGAATATGCATAAATAAAGAATTGAAAAAAAGAATGTAAAGAACGTCCTTAAAAAAAATAGTGCAATTTTACTGCAACGAATATCCACATACATACATACATCACCGTAAAAGTAGCATAAATGAATTCGGATTACCTCAATACGAGTAAGTATATCAAAATCTCAAATACGAATTTTTTCATGATTACAATACTTTCCTTATATGGCACATCTTCGGCAAATACAAAAAGTTTCATTTGTAGTAAAGTCCTTTATATTATCAGAAATCCAAGAAATAAATTCTCCTTGCCATCATGTCAAACGAAAGGAAAAAGTGGGCAATCTAAAATCCCACCTGAATATATCACTTTCTCTCTATCCTCCTTGTGAGAGCTCTCATAAATAGCAATGCAAGGAGGAGAAACAAAGAACTGAAAAAATATTAATTATCGTTTACTGAAAATAACTAATGCTTTAGTTGGGCGGAAATACCACAATTTTCATCATTTATGCATGATGCACATTGCACATAAGATGCAAGTATTTTGTTTTTAAATGACAAAACGATTATCTATTCCATATCAGGCAAGTTGTTGCAGTGTAATACAGGATGATAGTAAAATAACTACGCATACTTGCGATAATCACGTTTTATTGCATAAATTACATTTTAAATCAAATATTACAGGTTGAATACGGGGTTCATGGGACTAACTTCTGGTGAGAGTAGGTTACTCGAGCATGAATCAGAATCATACACCATTAAACGGTCTCAAACGTCTTCTTCGTGTATCTGTTAATAATCATTTTGTAGGAAGTGTTGAAGCAAAATTGAAATTCTCACCGTGGTTCGCCAGAAATTGACGAGCCTTTCAGGTATTTGACTAAATGAATGAATTAGAAAATTTATACCATTTTATTGATGAAGTTATCGCAGATTAGAGGATTGTTTATAAACCTCATTTAAGAAACTCGACGAATATGAAAAACTTCTTTCAAAGAGATTATTAAAAAATGCATAAAGAGGATGCTTGAGACCCTCACATTTCTGTTTGATTCTAATCTGACTTCGAGTGACTTTCCCCAAAATTTGTCCCATGATTGTACAATCATCCTGTATGTCATCAAGGCACACTTTTAGCAAATGCTTTAGTTTTTTACTTTTATACTGCACAAATTGAAATTTTAATCTCATATGACTTTCATCTGGAAAAAAGAAGAGAGAAAAAAAATATACTGAAAGAAAAATAATAACTCAGACACGGTAATTGATGTATTTTTCTATTTTTAATGAACAACTGCTGTACAGTATTAACAATTACGTGATAAATTTCGTGGTAATAGAAATTTTTTTTCAAATAAGTAGTTCAGTAAGTTATTCAAAGAATATTTGGAAGTAGATAGAAAGTGAAGATGGCGGCACTATGATCGCTTACAGTTTTATATCAGTTTATGATGTGAAAACTGCACATCAACAATTTGAACGAATAGAATTCTTGAGCTCAGAGGTGAGTCTTCCTACTTCATACGCTTTTGGATTGTTCGGAAGACACTTTCTGTGACTTGATGCAGATTTATCACTTGTATATAATACGAGAGTTCTTCAGACATCTTGACAGCACTCAAGATTTTGATTTGTAGATACAGTGCCTCGCTTATAAAAAATAGGATTGGCAACAGATCTCGTGAACATTTTAAATGTAGATTCTCCGTAAATTGTAATCGAGTCAAAACAGGATGATTAGACGAAGGGTTGGCGATAAATCTTAAGTTCACATACGCATTGAGGAATTTGCGTGGCAGAACTGTTCTTGAGCAGATGGAAAAACTGAAACTAGCAGATGATATCTCCCGACTTCTGAAGTTCCGTTGAATTTTGTAAGCTATTAAAGGTATTCTTGTTGCATTTCGATTTTTCGTAAATTCTGATATTTGTACAATTTTAATGGTTCATAAATTGGGTTGCTTTTTGAATTTAGATCGTTGTAAATCACTGCAATGAAGACTTCAAAAATATTGCCCAATGTGAACAATTGTGGCTATTGATAGGGAAGTATTCATCCTGTTTGGTCGGATGTTGTTAGGTGGTGAAGTGTGTGAATTATGAGTATCGACCATTAAATAGTATTTGTTAAATATTTTAAGTCTTAAGACTCGAAGGGGTCTGGGTAATTTGGGTGATTCTGGGACAGGTCGTATGCAAAAGTGGTGGGAGAAAACTTACGGATACGTCTGAATTTCTTTTACGGATTTTGATGTTTGGAAAAACGGATGATGAGATGGATACATGGATGGTGATGGGTACATGGGTGTATTGGTTGGAATGGCTACTGATACGAGAGGAGAAGAACATAAAGGTGGTAATACTGGTGGGGTAGGAGGGGATGGTATGACAGGGAAGATGAAAGTGGTGGTGAGACTGCTGAAGACTGTTCTCCAAATAATAATCGAAATTAATCCAAAAAGACTGTTCTCCAAAAAGTTTTTTTATCAATTGACGTATAACCTGATTAGTATTTAACTAGTTAAATTATACATATTAGTTTAATTATTCATTTATATACAAACACTACAGTACTCAATCGAAGTTTCCCATCCCATCAGTAGTTTAAAAAAAAAAAAAAAAAAAAAAAAAAAAGAGTGAGCCCGAAAATTTTTCCCACATGCCGTCTATTCTGGAGTTTATAGATGAGTTGCGAAGCGTTTCGTTGTCATTTCGAAAACCAATCAACAATGAGGAAAAAGGAGAATCTGTTGATTTTCAATGGACAATGCCTGTGGCTTTCGAAGCTGCTGGTAAAAACATCTGTCCAAAAGAGCGGACGCAGAAGATGCGCACAGCTAAATTCGATGCTAAAAATAATTTTCGTAATTTTGCGTTTCAGTTTTCACTTGCACCAAATTATGATTTTTTTTTTCTTGAACAAAGTAAAGGAATATCGGGTAGTAAAGTATAATCGTGAAAAATTTTGGTATTCAGAATTTTACGGAAATCTCCATTTTGAAAACATTCTTCCATCCATTTTCACTAGTTTCTCTGCTTGATTTCTGTTTGTACGTTATGCATACATGTTAAAAATTAGCCGCTGGATGTTGAAATTTTGTGTTTAGGACTTTTGTAATATGTACTTGCGCAACTCCTTTTTTGACTGCAAGCAGCTGAGTGGTTTATTTCCAGGGTCATCCAAAAGACATTCCGTTCGTGGCAGAAACAAATGTGTATAATTTAATAGACGTAAAACGAATTCATGTAGTGCCCATATTAAACTTTTTCCCCATAAAGTGAATTTTTCATTATGAAGGCACTAGGCGATTCATGTTACAGAACAAGCAGCAAAACAAAAAATATACACTTTTAAGAAAGTAATAACAAAATAAATAAAGCAGTAATTTTTTTTTAAATTTTTATGCGGAGTTTCCATTGTTTTCTTTTGTTATAGAATAGAAAAATAATATGCATACAAGCTCCTTTGTACCACAAAAAAAAGAGAGCATAAGACAAAAATTTTCAAAAAGCTAGTGACAGCGATGGTAACGAATAAATCAAACTCTTTTAAATAAACATTTCAAACATCTCATCATTTCATCATTCACTTTTCTAACTTTTTTTATCACCTTTATAACGACTTTCAATTCATGAATTCCTAAAATGTCACATAATGTAACTACATATTTGGAAGATACGAACTTTAAAATTTCATTTTATACAAAATACTTATAATTTTTCTCAAGTAACTTTTTTTGACATACTCTCAACTTTTATTCGGAAGAATATGAGTATTACTGTCAAGTTCAATAAATGAAAATTTTTTCATGATCCTGATCCTGAACATAGGAATGAATTAGAGCCCGTTTCATATACTATCTACATCATTTAATATGAGAGAAAACAGCTCTAAGATATTTCTTTTTTATCCATTTTCGTCATAAAACTGTTATAGCTACATTTATTTTTTATTTATTTATTTATTTTCTCATACCGGGTGCTAATTTAATAGTTTAAATTATTCTGGCAGCATCACTGATTTGTTTCTGTATTATTTTTAAGCTCATTGACCATTTTTATTGAATTGTTAAAATTTAGAAAAGCATGGCAGAAGTTTTTCATCGTTATGAGATTTACTTGGGGCAGCCAAAATAATGAACACATTTCCCAAAATAACTCGTTTTTCAAGTATTTCCAATACTTTATGTGTGACCTGTATATTAAACTCTTTTAGATTAATATTTAACTTCACAGTTAAAGAAAAAATAATATTTATAACGCGATTTGTATAGTTAAATGTGTGCAGTAATTATCAATGATCTTTTAAATGTTAAAAATAAATATTTTTTAATTTTAAGAACTCCACAAAATTTAGGAATTGATCAATTAGTTGTTTTTTAAATTTTCTTGCATAAACTTCTGGAGAATTCGTAAACTGGGAGAATTCGTAAATTTATTCAAAGCCTCTTTAAATAAAGCCACTATTAAATTTAATCTCAATCAGGAAAACCTATTGGTTACACCAAAATTTCTTAAATTTATATTTCAGTGCATCAATAACATACGCTAATAAACTAAACAGCCGAGGCCATATAGCTTATACAAGAATTTGAATATTCTGACTTGATAAGGCGACGGAACTTTTAGATTATGCCAATGATTTACTTTGGCATAAGCTAATGAATTCCAAGGAGAAAGTGATTCATCAGTAAAAACTTCAGCACGCATTCTTGGAACGGATTTTTCATTTCTTTGGTTTGATATCGAAGTCAATCAATTTGCATCGGGCACAGCACAAAGCTCTGGCTGTTTCTGAAGATAATAAAAAACAGGTAGACCTTCGGCTTCATCTAATATTTCATCATTGTGCAACTCAAAGAAGGAGGGGAGATAAGCAGAGGTAAGGGAGGAGAGAAAAGGTGATGAAAACAAATTACCTTACAGTTATTTCAAAGGCACACCTGAAATGGCGAACGCATTTTTAAGCTTAAAATTTACGGCCACGGACTTTGGTGTTTGTATCATCGGTTTATGCTAATTTTTGTCATGTGAGATGCAACAAAGTAGCATTTAATGTTTGGCAGATTCATAAAGGGATATAAGGTCCTGTATTTTTACTGAGAAATAAAAGTATAGCCCCGCCTAACAATCAATCCTAATTGGGAATATTTTTAATAATAAATATATTTTGGCTACCCATAAAACATTGTAATAAATTTGTTTACAACGAAGATGCATAGGAATAAAAAGCAATAAAAAAATAAATGCATTGTATTTTAAAGCATTTTTTTTTTAACACCACCGGTGTACGTGTAAAGCGTCTCACGGACCGGCACTAGAGATGAGTTCGGGCTCATTTTTTGAAGCCCGAGCCCGAGGACTTTTAATCCGAGCCCGCCGGAGCCCGATCAATATTATTTAAGTCGGAGCCCGAGCCCGAAATTTCAGCTAAAAATAAATAAAATTCAGTTACTTCATTGATACATTACGATAAATTTTGCCCTTTGTGCAAATTAAAGACAAATATAGTTGCAAACTCTTAATGCACTTTCTAATTCTTTATATCCATGTTTATGAAATAATAACAATAATGCTTCAATTTTTATTAAAATTCCGTTGAGTACTCACATTAGTGTTAAACATTCGTATGTACTTAGATATATTAGATACAGAAAAATACAAGTTATAAATATCGCATAGTGACATTAAAAATGTTATATTTAAAATACGTCCAGAAAGGAGATTTTGCATAATAAATTTAAGATATTTGAATTTTTGCATAGAATTGCATAAGAATATATTATTGGATAAGAATTTAGTTGATAGGAACAAAATTACTTTTAAAAAATATTGTATGATACGATGTGAATATATACATTTAACTAAGATAGACCAATAAATACTGAGGCTAAAATTTTGAATTAACAGCATTTTAACACACATACGCAAATGAAATAGCACAGCACACCATTTAGTAAATTATGTGAAAAAGCTAGCTTTTTACCCACCAATTATTTTATTGCAAGTCCTAGCATCATATCAGTACGTTTATTTTTCCGATGAATCACTTTTTAAAATCCGTTTCAAAGAGTATGCTCAATAAAGGAGACATTTTTCACGAGCCCGAGCCTGAACGCAATCGTGAATTACAGGACCCGAGCCCAGTTCGGGCCCGGGCTTTCGGGCTCGGGCTGAGCCCGTCTCATCTCTAACCGGCACCGGTCGACGAAATGTTACTACCGGTCCGCGTATATTATAAAATTTATCGCAAAATGATCAGCAGAAAATATCGTTCCAACTAAAAATTATATTTTTATAAAACTCCTATAGTAAACAGAATACAGGTTTAGATAATAATAGTTATTTTTGCTTAACGTTGATCCGAGAGAGATTTTACCTATTTTTCCCGGTTCGCAGAAGTAGAAAGGTTAGGAATCACTGATTTAAAGAAAAAGAAGAAAGAAAGAAAGAAACTTAAAGACTATTCTCGAAAAAAATCATAGCTTCTGAATATTAAATAATTTAAAAATAAACAAATTATGCCAGATATATTTTTAAAAAATATATCGATGTTTCTTTACAAATTGTTTTATGCTGCCCTTAAAATGAAACGAATACCTATTAATATGCAATTTTCAGGACGAAAGAAAAAATAATTCCAAATCTCGTCTTAAAAGCTTGTATTGCGCACCATTCAATTAACATAATATTGCAAAATGGTTTCATAACTTTATTTTAAAATCCTTAATAACGTATAATAATTTGTTTTATAAAATAGCCAAATATCTCTGAAACACGTTTTAAAGAATGAATATCCATACAGTATAATGTATTAATTATTTTTATTGTATTTAATTATTGTATTTAATTGTTGTATGTATTTAATTGTTGTATTTAATTGTTGTATTTAATTATTTTTATTTTGAGTTTTTATATTCATGGAAATGAACAGTAGAGCTTATAAAAAAAGCATTCTGATTTTATTTTTATTTATTTATTTATTTTGTGTGTGTGTGAGAGAGAGAAATAATTTTCATTCTAAAAACTGTTCACAATTTGATTATCTCTTAATTAAAAAAATTAATAAAATGTAGCCCTAAAAAACTCTTTTTGGTGAGATTTAAAACGATTCCCTTGGTCAGAAAATCAACTTTTAAGCCGCACATTAACCATAAAAAGTATTTCTTAAATGAAAGTAGGGATTGAAAATACAAACTAACAAAAATGTTATTAAATATATTAATCCACTAATCCAGCTTTTAGGAAAATAAAAGAAACTTCATTGGTCACAAAGTTGTTGGAATTATAACCAAAATCGTGATACTGTGTTCGAATAAATTCTCGTTGTCCGCTATAATTATTAATGAGCTG
The DNA here is from genome assembly GCA_038373885.1 of Cheiracanthium punctorium. NCBI lineage: Eukaryota > Metazoa > Arthropoda > Arachnida > Araneae > Cheiracanthiidae > Cheiracanthium > Cheiracanthium punctorium. The sequence continues at coordinate 209,966 of JAWZYV010018244.1, read as the reverse complement.
AAATACTTCGAACAATGCAAGAATAAATAAGCTTTGAAAAATGTTTTCAAGGTGATAATATTCTCTATTTAATCTCCCTGAAGTGTGCACAGCTGCTTGTTTAAATGCATAGATTATTAAAGCAACTTAATCTATAACGGAAAACGGATAGCTAATAAACGATAGGTGATCCTAAAGTGCATTTAGGACTGCAAACTTAGAATGTTTAAGCACGAGTTCATGGAAATATGAAATACTGAAAAAGGAAAACCCACAGAGAAACAAACTTCTCATGCATTCATTTATATATTACATTAACGTAGCGGTGCCCAAATCGACGATATTTCTAAACTGCGAATGGCAACAACTAGATGAAACAGCTGTAATCGCTAAATAATAATGTAAATAACACAAAGTTTTAGATGTTTTTTATATCATCTAAATGAAAAGCAAGCAGGTATAATCGTTTATATACTTATTGTGCTTGAAATGGATGAATGTCTCTAAACTACCATTAACCGTAAAGTATTTGAATACTTTTGAATTTGCTCCTGCAGAAGAACTATAAATGATACAGACACTATTTGTGATTGGGAGCTTTATTTTAAAATCCTTAATAACGTATAATAATTTGTTTTATAAAATAGCCAAATATCTCTGAAACACGTTTTAAAGAATGAATATCCATACAGTATAATGTATTTAATTATTTTTGGGTGCTCTTGTAAAGAAAACTACAAATGCTACATACTCTCTTTCTGGTAGAGTGCTTTATTTTCTAATACTTAATAACGCATAATAATTTTGTTTTATTTGAGATAGCTGAATATTTTAAAAATCGTTTTAAAGAATGACTGCCCATAGAGCATAATGTATTGGAATTCTTTTGGGTGCTCCTATAAAAGAACTGTCAATGCTACATACACCATTTTCAATAAGTTACGTAGTACAGTACACAGGAATAACATATATAAATTTCATAGTGATCGATGTACATTTACGACAGTTAGAACGCGGGAAGATAGACAAACCAAAATCATAAACACTTTTAAACCTTGTTGAAAGTGTTTAAAAAAGGCATTGTACATTATTTTGTGAAAACAGCATAGTTGCCTTAAAATATTTTTTATTAGTTACTGTATGATTTACTTGACAAAAATTTAGCTTTATAAAAAATGTCTTATTGTCATGAAGCAGCTTAAAATATTATAATATTTAAACATACAAATAATATGAGAAAAGCAATTTTTATTATTCTAAATTTGTTTCTCATTTAAAATTTGAAAACATACATTTAATTTACAATTAAAATAATTTTAAAATAGTGATTCGAATATTTGGCTAAATGCCCATTCGTTGCATCTCTAATAAAAACTAGAAAAACTCGAGCTCAATTGGAAAATTCCTAAGAACTATCCAGAGGAAGAGGAGTAAGGGGGGGGATTTAAAAAGAGAGAAAAAAAAACCAATGCATTATTGAAATTCTTATGAAAGAATTCTCTAAGCATTTTAATACGATCCTGAGACAACTTTTTCGAAAGAATTTTAATTATGTAGTCGTTCGAACTCTGGCCAGACATTTTGTCATCCAAAAAATATGGTATTCTGGAGTTAAATTTTAAAACTATCACAGTTATTTAAAAATTCATTAAAAGAAGAGTGTGCGTGTGTTTTTATCGCGAATAAGTTTATACTTTCGTCTGCGAATGATTGCATTTAAAATGTATATTGCTTAAGATCTCATTTTTCAATAGGGATCCGAAAGTAATGCATACATAAATGTTTGCGGCTGGCTGTTTATGTTTTCATGATCCCATATCGTATTTAAGAAGACATTACAGAGATCTTTGAAATACGTACAATAAACATCGGGTTTTAGAACTTTATCGATACTCTACGTTTTAACTCATGGATAATTCAAACAACTTGAATTGCCTGTGAGGCAATTAATTCTTGCGTTAGTACGAGGTGCCTAAAATTAAAAAAAAACCTATTTTAACCCTTTAACGAGCAGCCATTTTCAAATCTGTATAGAAGAGCAACTTTATATAGTGTCCAACGCTGAAAAAGTATACCCGCACAGTCGGCTGTGTCGAGAAAGGACATTAGTTCTGTAGCACGCGAGCGGTGATTCGATCGACCACCATTTTGTTGGTAGTTAACTTGAAAGATGGCAACAGGTGTACTTTTTGCGGATTTGGGAGAATTTAACCATTTTGCGAATAGCAGTTAAAAGTTTTGAAAAAAAAAAAAAAAAAAAGAGGAGGTTTCACGGCGCGCTCACTACAGATTAAAGGGTTAACCCAGTGTTTCTCAACCTGTGGGGCGCGACCCCCAAGGGGGGCGCAGAGCATTTGTAGGGGAGGACGCTAGAAAAACCAAAGAGCAAGTAGTGATGCATGTTTTTTAAAAAAATCATCTATTTATTATCATTTTTACTCAAAAATATATCCATTTTCGCTTAAAATGTTCATTCAAACTTTAGTGATAGCAATATTTTGTAGAAAATTCGACTAAATATTCATTGTTAAAGATTAAAAAACTGAATGTATGCTGAAAAATGTGAGGGGGGGGGCACTTTCAGTTGGCCTTTGTTGGGGGGGGGCGATGTTAAAAAAGTTGATAACCGCTGGGTTAACCCATTGAGGCGCAACCCTTTCCCAATGCTGAAGAAAGGGCAGCCGTTGACATCGCTCGACTTAACTACCAGCAAGATGGCGGACGATCTAAACGTTCATCGCGTGCCACAGATCTAGAGACCCTTTTTTGTGCGCGGCACAGCCAGCTGCGTCAAAAAAGGGTCTCTAGATCTGTGGCACGCGATGAACGTTTCGATCGTCCGCCATCTTGCTGGTAGTTAAGTCGAGCGATGTCAACGGCTGCCCTTTTTTCAGCATTGTGCAATCTATCCAGCTGTTCTCGCATTCTTCCATTTTCCAGCAGATGTCAGAGCCGTTAAAAATGATCGTGACAATTTTTTTACGGGAAATGACGTGCTAAAAAGTAAAGGATTCTCGTGGAGCTGTGTCACCCGCAGCTATTTTTATAGAAATCAAATCTATTCTTCGTGACTGGCAACAGTCAAAACGTCAGAGTTTGGTGTTCCCAGAGCAGGAACACCGCGCATTAAAGAGTTAAAGCCGTCTACAGACTAAAGCAATCATCAAAAATCTGTTAAATATTTTCTATCACTTAATAAAGACATTGAAGTTTGTTCCAGGGGGCGGAGGTAAGGATAAGTTTCAAAATTCGCACGATATCTGATAGGCGTCCCCCAAAAAAGAGATCATGTGTTGACCTGTATATTTTAAGGGCTCTGTTAATTAATGGTTGTACGCGTAAGCATTTAACTTGATTTTAACTATAAGTAAACAATTATTCTCATTAGTAGGAATGTATTTACAGAAAAATCAGGGTTCTCACAATTTGATCGGAAAGATATAGCTTGATACCTGGACAAATGAACACCTGGATAAATATACAGTTCTAAGTTCGTTGTTGAACTGACTAGAGATATCCTGAAAAATCGTTATGTCGTTATAAAATAGTGTAAATTGATCTTTCGGTATCCAAACATTCTATTCCTAACTATCGACGATTGAAATAAAAACAACAATAGTCTGGTTGCCTATATCAGTTGTATATATTTGTTATACTAGTCTGATATGCTGTTTTTATTTGCACCTTCATGATTACGACCTCCCATAACATCCCCATGTCCCTGAATGTGAAATAATTTTATCGACTGTCATATACCGAGTTCTATAGCCCTGTTGAAGCAGCAATGCATTTTTTTTCCGTTGTGAAAGAGCCAACAATGTTTAAGATAAGGTACGATGGTTACACTATTTACTTAAGTGGGAAAAGGTATAAATTCGGCAAATTTTTTGTCTTTTATTCCTTTCAGTGAACTTGATGTTATGATAATACATTTTTCTTCTACATTTTGTATCACTACTTTGTCTTGGTTATAGATATGTTAATATTTAGTCACAGTTGAAAAGTTAATGGATAAACAATTTCTGTCTCATGGTACGTTATGTTACTCAGTTATAAAATATTTTTAGATTTGGGGGTTAAAAAAGTATCACCGTGCAACTGCGTAAGAAGATACCTGTGGACGACTTCATTTGCGTTTCATTTGAATAATCTATTTTTTTTACTTATATTTAAATTACATAAACCTTAAAATAATTTTATTTTGAAAAGTAGGACTTAAAGTTGCCAGTCTGGGTTTACGAACTCCCATCGAAGATTCGATTAATGATCGATGGTCAAGGGATCGATTCCTGCTGGCCTATATATATAGTATCTTCTTAGTCTTTTGTATTTTTGTTTTTGTATTATTTTCATGAGCTTGTATGATTTTTGGTTCTTGTGAATGGCTGCTTCTTATCTTTTTTGATAATTTTTCATAGTATATGGTGACTTTCAGATATGCCTCCTACTTTTTTAGTGCACTGATTTTAGTGCTTAGTCATTTTCTCTCTGTACGCATACATGCGTGCGTGTGTTCTGCTCTTTCGTCTTCCTTTCCGGAAATTTTGAAACGCTGGTATCACCACACTTTATACGTCCTATCTTTCCCAAGCTCTACATAACGATGCAAGGTGTCAAAAAAACTGTGCGTCATACATCATGTTAACAGCACAAACGAAAGCCGCGGCCCCCGAAATTACCATACTATAATTGGCCGTAATATTCCGAGTCAAAAAATCCATGACCCAAAACAAAAGAGGAGAGTGGGGGCAAAAAAAACCGTCGCTCGACAAGGCGCGCGTGCATCAAAGAATAATTTGTTCGGTAAGTGACAGTGGAGAACTAACTGCTCTAAGTAACACTTGTTACTCCAATTAACACGGGCCTAATCCACCCACTTCACCAGCGTAATGAAGGTCCGTTCAACAAGCATATGGACAAAAAGAAAAAAGTAAATAAATAAATAGAAAAAAAAAAAGGTGAATGACCTCTCCATGTAAACCGAATTAAATTCATGGAAGAAAAGCACGCGATGTTGATCCAGTACAGGGGTACCCAGGAAAAATGACAAGAGCCGTTTCCGTCGACAGGTCCTTTTTTCTTTTTTGTTTCTTTATTAGCGATATTTGTTCAGACTTTTTTAATGTCTAAAGTTCCTAGTATACTGTGACTTCCGGATATATACCTCCTACTTTTTTCCCTCCCTTTGCTAAAGTTTCTATTGTTGTCGTCGAGGGTGGTAACTTCCATCTCAACTGACGTTTAAACAATGTAATTTCCTTTTGGGTTCCAGAGTAGCAAGTAATGTAAAAAACTAAGTGAGAACACTGCAATATCGGCACTGTGCGTCGTTTGACTCTTTAACGCGCACTGTTCCCGCTCTGGGAACACCTAACTCTGACATTTTGACTGTTGCCAGTCACGAAGAATAGATCTGATTCCTATAAAAATAGTTGCGGGTGACATAGCTCCACGAGAATCCTTTACTTTTTAGAAACGTCATTTCCCGTAAAAAAAATTGTCACGATTATTTTTAACAGCACTGACATCTGCTGAAAAATGGAAGAATGCGAGAACAGCCGGATAGATTGCCCAATGCTGGAAAAAGGGCAGCCGTTGCCATCGCTCGACTTATCTACCAGAAAGATGGCCGACGATCGAAACGTTCATCATGTGCCACAGATCTAGAGACCCCTTTTTTGACGACAGCTGTCTGTGCCCAATGTTTCGCAAGGCGGAAGAAGTTCTTTTGCCCTGTGGAGTAGAGAGGAACACATCTAAATGAGTGCGCGAAAATTTTCATAAAGCATGTCAATTTGAAAAAAGAATAAATTCATAAAGACAGTCTGCTAAATTTCTTAAAAATAAATATTTTACGTTTATGTATGCCTTTGGTGAAATCTTTTTACGTGACCGACACGGCAAAGCACCAGACACACTTATTGCAAAATTTTAATAACTAAACATTTATTAATAATGCCACATTTTGCTGTGTGATACATTTCAATTCTCCATTTAAAAATAACAAAAAAATAATCTGAAAAATCTGACGACAGCTGGCTGTGCTCGCGCACAGCCAGCTGTCGTCAAAAAAGGGTCTCTAAATCTGTGGCACGCGATGAACGTTTCAATCGTCAGCCATCTTGCTGGTAGTTAAGTCGAGCGATGGCAACGACTGCCCTTTTTCAGCATTGGGAAAGGGTTGCGCCTCAAAGGGTTAAGAATTTTCGTGCCAACTATGTACGAAACTGAACATAACGTACAGCCAGTGTAATTGCTTTCAGGGCGAAGTGAATGACAAAAATAATTTAATAAGAACTAGTAAGTATAAGAAATAAATGTAAGATGCTTTGGGGATGAATGTTTGCGAGGTGATATGACAGAGATTTGCAGTTGCTATGCGAGACGACCAGAGCCCCATCAAGACAACTGTGAGCCCAGGGCAGAAGAAAAAAAAACTGGACACCTTGCAATAACCTCCTCCTCCAAAAAAAAAAAAAAAAAATGGATTGGTTTATACTGAAAGTTTTAAAAATATCTTACCCCTTCCAAACACAAATTTTGTTTTAAGTAATCTGAAATAAACGAATATAGTTGTTACATGATGTCAAAGAAACAGATAGTTAAACGTTACATCGAAATGCTATATCACAGTTGCTAACATGTACGGAATACAACCACTTTTTTAAACAGTCATTTTTGTAAATATTTCTTAAAATAACAAATAATTCAAAAATTTTGCTATTTTTGACATTAATTTGACATATTTTTGACATAAAATACTCTTTACAAAATGTGGTCAGTTATTTTCCTACATATTGGTATGCCATATCGACCATAGAGCATTTTGAAGAATTAGAAGAATTAAAAATAAGTTTAAATTAATTTATGCAAATGTAAATTTGAATTATTTTCATTGTTCATACTTTATAATTTAAAAAATCATTTCACCTTTTAAATTTTTTATCCTTTTTAATTTCATTGTAAAATTATAAAAGTGTAAGATTTTTGGGCCCTAAAATCTGTGGACCCTGAGTAGTTGCCCCGTTTGCCTTGCCGGTAATAGGACACTGGAGATGACACTGCCTCGGTTTCTCATCTCGCAATTATCACTAACTTTATGTAAGGAGTAGCAGTCTAAACTAAACTTCTACATTAACTATTCCTTGACGGGTTCTAGAGTTGTAAGACGTCTCAATTAGATTTATTTTAAATCCAAAGAATTCCAGATTTCTTCTTCTTATTTTTTCGTAAATGAATAAGTCAATAAAACCATTAAACAGAGAATTAACCGAGAAAAACATTTTGTGTTTTATTTTCCGAAATTCATATGATGTATTTTTTAAAGTAAAACTCTCCCAGTGGTGTTTAGTCACTCAAAGTAAATTTTAAAAAGTAGAATTTTGCGAGAAATATTTCTTTTTGTTGGAATATCTATTTATTAAATTCTAAAATCGTTTCTCTTAATATGCGTGTGTTTGTATGTGTACGTGTTCCCTTTCTCTTAGAATTAAAAATGTAAAATAGCCAACAATATCGGACTGGCATCATAATTCTAATATGCAATTTCACAAAGTATAATTTTGTAATTCATATAATTGTTAAACTTATTGTTAGATGCTTAATATGCGAAATACTTCATATTTCGACAACAGCTGAAAATATTCTATCACTGCGGTTAATTAATGTATTAATGAATATTCAATACATTAATGAAAACATGGATACTTGAATTTCAAGAAAAAAATTTCAGTACAATACGGTGAGAATGTCGAATAATGATATCGCTTGCGCACTTTAAAGATATTTACAAATTATATTCATAGTATACAATAATTAATTAATTAATAAAAATGGTTTCTCGGCGATGACGAAGACTTTTTAATGTTATCTTTACTATCCTCGCCAACGGCAAATAGTTTATTTATTTATTTATTTATAGTTGTAGACATATACTGTATAAAGAATTTAGACTTTTTAAGATCTCTCTCTTTTATTAGACATAAAAACTGGCTAAGAAATAGTCTATTATTCGGAATCGACGGTCGTTCTCTACTCCGCAAGTAGCTATATTTTTCATCCAAATTATAATTTAATGAACTGTTCTGGTTACTGAGGAAAACAAAACGCAAGGTTCAAGCCCCGTTAATGGTTGATTTCACTTGATGGATTGAAGGGTTTCGATCAGGGTTGAATAATCCATATTGTTTCCGTCCATTTCTGTAGTAAGCTCCATAAGGGGTTAAATTATCCCCACAGTGTTAGCATTAAGTCATTTACAAAATAAAAAAGGTAAGGTACTAGCGCTCTTTTCCAACCATTAGTAGCTACAAATATCTGGTAATGACAGTAACATGTCATCTGTAACATAATTTTAATTTAGTTGTTAATGAATGTACCTGGCACACCTATATCGCACTTTTAAAGTAATAAAGAGGGGTTATTTTTATCCCCTTTAGCCAATGTTTTCTTTATTAAATCTTCAAACATTCATTAATGCTATTGATGTTCAGCTCCAATTATTTAAAATAGTAACTAAGAGAATTATTAGAAAGATATTCTTAACCTCTAATATCCTCTTCAGGTCCATATATATATGGGATTCTCTTATTCGCCTCGTTTGAATTTGCTTTAAAAAGAAATCCATGCACATCAACAGTGAGCTGATTTCATTCTTGAAATCACTTGTTGTTTTCTGTAATTTTGCAAAATTACATAAAATTAATAGCGGGACGGGAAAGTAATGCGTGCTTCTATATTTGCTTGTCAAAATTACTGAAGCCTTGATATGTATGGGAGTTTTTTAACGTGTTGATAGATTAAACAAGATTTTCCAAAATTCGTAACCTATTCGAAGTAGGGGGCCAAAATGTTCTTCTCAAATAGCTTTCTCTATCTCAAAAAAGATATAACCGAAAAATTATTGCTGTAAAATACAACACCCACGAAAACCTAATTAATTTCAGGGCATTTTGAAATTGTTCTCCAAGGAGGTAGACGTGAAAAAACGATAAGGGTCATCATCTCTCCTGAAAGAAAAAATATATATATATGTAAAATTCTTGGTTTCAACAAACATGAAATTAAGTGCGAAAACTTTAAAAAAGGACATTTTGTGAAAACGAAGTTTAAAGTTTTAACTATATTTATATATTTATCTTCAAAACTAATGAAAGGCATTTTCTTGCATTTTACTCTAAAATATTCCGACATACTTAGGCTTGCTTTAACATTTTTTTTAAAAGTAGTTTTGACAGCTGTATCTCCTTTTAAGAGTACATATGATTTTTTTGTCTGAAATAGTATATCTCTGCTTCAATTTATTGAATAGTGAAAATATGAATTATGCTAATCACAAGATCGATATTTAAAGATATTTGAAAAAAATCTTATGCTTCTGCATCATTTTATGTTCTGTCTTTTTTATTAAAAAAATTAATTTAACAAAAAGCCACCCTTTTTCTTTTAATATCTACCTCTCTGTTGGATGTCACAGACATTCAAACTTAAAATCTAATTATTCTGTCCAGAAGCCGGAAACAAAACTTAGTTTATCGAAAGAATCACCAGATGTTTCCGTTACCTGCAACACCTTTTCCCGAGTCCAGTTTTATTTTTACCCTTTTTGTTCTCTGTAATTCGTTCGACGTCACGACGACCGGATGTTATGATATATCTTCCTCTGCCCTTCATGAAACTCTTTGTTATCACTCTTGAGTTTCTCTTCTAATATGTGGACAGCACTTATAAGTGTGACAGTCAATATGAAGAGAGTATTTAAAGGTGTGCAGTCAACAAACACTACTATCATATCAGATTCGGTCTAATGACTGCAGTTGTTCACTTTAACCATATGATTTTGACTAGTGTTGTAAAAATTACATCATTTTCAATAGCATAAAATAACGATGGAGTAACTTCAAAAAAATTCTTGAAATAGACTATTTTTATAAAATTTTCAACAGACTTCAAAGGCTTATGTTTGATCACTTACTGATTTTCGTTTAATGGTTGCAACAGCTTATTCAAATTTCAGTTGTTGAATTTTTACACCCGCGCATCAAATTGTTTATATTAAAAGGTTTAGAAAATGCTACAGGAAGTAACTTTTAGGATAACTAATTTAAACTCCTAGCTTGCTTAGCTTTCATAAATATCGGAAGGCACAATTAACCTCCACGTAACGGTCCAGGTGACATAGGATGGTCATTTTTTTATTGGCCTACTACTGTTGCTACTTCGTGAGTTGGAATTCATCGATAGCGATCAGATGGCACAGGTTCCTAATCTCGTTAGATGTTAATAGGGAGCTATAATAAGGTAGCTCGTTTCCTTTGTCTTCCTACTTAGCTGACGTTTTCTTCATTCCGGGTCAAGTGTGATAAAAGAAAGTATTTAGTTTGTTTTCCCTTGATGTGTTACTTTTCTCTTTTGATGATATCCAAGCTTCTTCGAAGAGGCCTTGTCGGAAGATTCGATAGACCTTTATGTGTTCATTTATGCAGTCTTATATTACTATGAAGAGAAAAGTGTTTACGACAAAAGTCAGGAGTAAAAGGGAGCATTTAAAAATAAAGGAACTTAAAAATGGAAAGTCAATCAACTTTTTAGATTATTTATATAAAATTAAAATCAGATTTCGTTGGAAGCGTATTTTGGCTGAAACTTGCGGTGGATATTATAATTGTTTTGGGGAAAAGATGTTTAAAATTTCATTTTGACTGAATCGATAGCTCTAGTATACTTCGATAAAGCTTGCAGTCAACTCCCTTTTAAAAAATATTTAACCGCTTTAGTCTTACATATTTATATCTTTTCATAAATTTTCTTTGACAAACGTATGAAAATGCATTTTGTTCGGAGATTATGAATTAGAAATTAGATAATAAAAATTTTCAGTTATGCCAATAACCAACAACTCGTCTTTTCTTTAGCAATTTTGTACATTTTTCTCGCGTACAATCTTATTACCACATTTTTTGCGTTCCAGTTGTTGTATGAGTAAGATCCTAACTTTATATTTCTATAACATGTTTTGTGCTTTATTCAATAAAAAATTCACTTCCCCATAAACAGAAGAAAGTTTCCTCATGATATTTTGACCACGGCACTTGTCTCACTGTGTATTTCACTCAGATAGGTTGTGGATTAAACGAATTTCGAAAGTTAAACTATTTTCGTGTATCTCCTGCTCAGATTTTTTATTTAAAATCACCAAACACGTACGGAGTTTTGTTGTTTTCCTTAGAAATTAAAAAAAAAAGCCTCAGCGTTTCTATTGAGCTTCTTTTTCAAATCGCAAATGCTATGAATATATTCTTGCAGTTACTTTCATTTAAAAAAAAAAAGTTGTGGGGCAGTAATACTTAATCGAAACATTACAATAAATTTTGTTTTTCATTTTTCTCTTGAACTTTCACGTATTTCCTATGACATTTGCCTTTCTTTTTTTCTCATTTTAATCATATATTTTATATGTTATCCCCAATTGTCGAGAAAAAAAGACCAAAATTATTTGAAATTTTAAATGTAATTTTGCTGTCTTGTAGGTAGATGCTCCAAAATTTCTTTTTCATAATCTACAAAATTTGTTAGTTTTTGTCATACAGTTAAAATTATTGCAAGACTTCATCCCAATCATCATTCGTTAATACGGAAAGTGCTATTTCATGCTTTTCTAATTAAAAAAATTAGGAAAGCATGAAATTAACCGTTCTACCTGTTATTTCAAATCATAATAAAAAAATTAACTCTATACATAAAATGCTGCTTAAATGTTAGCCAATGAAATTCAACAGTTTACTGATAGGCACATATACAATTTCAGTTATTCAAATGTTTCATAAAATAAATTGAACTTTTCGAATGCGCAGCATTCAATGAAATGTTAAAATTTAATTGACTACTATTTTAACAAATTTTTATATTAAATAATTTTATGGTCTTCAATATGAAAATTGAAAACTATTATTTATGTATTTAACAAATATGTAGCTAAAAAAATATCAGAGAGGCCTCGAATGGTGAAAAAGTTAGAATTTTTCACGAAAACGCTTGATGGTTGACATCTATTTAACAAAAATCCAAATTTATGGATGGTCTCAGAGGCCCCTATAGGCCCTGTTATTATGCGTTAACATGTAAAATTAAGTATTTTTTCGTGATGTAATAGTATTCAAAAATCAATAGTCAAAGTCTGTCTGATTGTTATTAAATTCATTGACTCCTTAAATTGCAAAAAGAATCTGACAACTATATTTACAGTGATAAAGCAGTTGCTAGTGTTGATCTTTCCGTAAAATATATTGATATCTTCGAGCTTCATCACATGAATTGAAAAGTTCATCCTTACACGTTACAGCATTTATGTTCATAAACTGTAACAATGATAATGTATTGCTCATACTTTTAAAACAGAACAGAACACATATATGTACTTACATACATTTACAGTCATACATATTGTATCTTTATATAACCACTTTTCAGAAGGCAGACTAAACAAGTATTAATAAAAAGTAAATAAACGGAGAGAAAAGAAATGTTAAAAGAAGAGAAAAGAAAAAGTGAAATATTTTTGTTCCACCTGGCTGCCTTTGGCGGTTACAGTTTTGGGGGGGTTAAAACTTTTGATTCGTTGTGTACTCGCCAGATGTGCATTCAGATTTTGGCGCGCACCTCGGGGCCATTTCTATCCTTTGCACGCCCTCCAGCGTTACACCCGCTTCTTCTTTTTTTCTTCTTTTTTCTTTTTCTCGATGTTTCAAAATTCAGCCCTTTCCCAGGCCTTGTAGTCTGCGCAAATAAATATTTCTGTTCACAATGGCAACCTGGGACCACGTGATAAATTAAGTATAATTTAAAGGGACGTACGTCTTCGCAAAGCTTTTTATCAATAGAATAAAACACTTCACTTGAATTAAATAGAATATTCCACAAATTTCTTTGACGCTTCATGCACCTGGGCGTTATCAACCCTTTCCCAATGCTGAAAAAAGGGCAGCCGTTGCCATCACTCGACTTAACTACCAGCAAGATGGCAGACGATCGAAACGTTCATCGCGTGCCACAGATCTAGAGACCCTTTTTTGACGACAGCTGGTTGTGTCTGGGCAATCTATCCAACTGTTCTCGCATTCTTCCATTTTTCAGCAGATGTGAGTGCTGTTAAAAATAATCGTGACAATTTTTTGACGGGAAATGACGTGCTAAAAAGTAAAGGATTCTCGTGGAGCTATGTCACCTGCAAACTATTTTTATAGAAATCAAATCTATTCTTTGGGACTGGCAACAGTCAAAACGTCAGAGTTTGGTGTTCCCAGAGCGGGAACGCTGCTCGTTAAAGGGTTAAAGAAACACAAGAGAGAAACTCCCTGCATTAAGTTTAATTGATTTCACTGTTGCTTCCAGTGGCGCATTCAGGATTTCAGTTTAGAGAGGGGCCTACAAATACTACTGAACTCTGTTATAATGATCTCGAATGTATATACAGCTCGCTTATAACGTCAAAATATTCTGTACCACTTGCCCATAGAAAAGAAGCCCATTATCTCAGTAACTCTTTATAGAGTCATAAATAATTTTCCGGTCTTTTCAGTGACGTTGTAACCAAGTTTAACTGTATTTCATATATTAACTCAGGGGCGTGCTCAGGGTTTTAGCGATCCTATGCGGAACAGATTTAGCGGCCCATGGACAAAAAATTCCAGCTTGCAAATTTGTCTACTTACTAAATTGTAGATCTTGACCTCCCCCCCCCCCTCCTGTAAAAACTCACTGTTGCTATTGACTAATTAAATAACTTTGATTAATTAGGATTTTACTGCAATACGTTTCCATAGTGTAAAAGCTGCATCTAGCTACTTACCATGCTGTAAATTTGAAAAAGAAAGCTGTACACGAAATTACAATCTCTGCATTTTTTGTCGGCTATGCTTACTAATGTGCAGTTTTCAATTCTATGTCAGGAAGTTAATTTGACTACTTGATATTAATAAATTCAACAGTTTTTTAGCGGCCTTAAATTTTTGCAGCCCTGGGCGGTTGCCCAGTTTGCCACTACCCTAAGCACGGCTTTGTACTAACTCATAGTTTTTATTTAAAAACCAATTCTTTTTTTGTTTGTTTGTTTGTGTGAGTGTGAGTGTGTGTAAAAAATATTTTAGAAATAATTTAAGACAATTTTTAAAAATAAAATATTTTAATTCATTAAGTGACAATTTTTTATGTTAAAAGATTTCACTTCCAACTCTCTACTTTTAGGGAGGAGGGGAGCTTTAGCCTTATAGATTCCTCCCTGGGTGCGCCTATGGTTGCGTCAACGTTAAAGTGCAGACACTTTTGAAATTTTGAAAAATAGAATGCATATTTACACCTAGTTAAGAATAGGCTGAAAATATTTTGATATTTTCAATGATAAGGCAGAAAATATTGTCGATATTTCTAATATTGGCGTGATATTACAAACTAGTATTTTCCTTGAATGAAATTCAATATCTGTTTTAAAAATATTACATATGTATTGTTTTGTAAATAAGCTTCCAATTTTGAGTATGGGGAAATGTATCAACACTGTAATATCGGACGCAATAGTGAGGTTTTTTTTTTTTTTTTTTTGGAAAGTGTTTTCTAAATTATTAAATTTCTTTAAAACATTTTGTATAATTTATGCTATGACTCGACATGAAGCATGATTAAAAAATATGGCAACATGCAAAATTTCTCATGCATGCACTACTGACATTTTTTTAAAAACTAAGTATCCATAAAAAAAATTCGTTCATCCAAACGTTAGTCTAATTTGGCATTTACCACTGCAAACGGTTAGTCTTTGTGTGATAAGGATGGACAGCAAACGAGACGGGACAACAATTTCGATGTTGACATTTTGTGAGACTAGACAAAGATTTGAAGTTGCTACACGAGACGAGATAGCCCTATATTTCTCGTCTCGATCTGTGTAAGATGATTTCTAAGTACATTGTAAAGAGAGGAGAATATTACTCGCAATAATAAAGTCCAATCGTGCTAGAAGTCTTGAAAAAATTTAAAGTGAATCAAAGACAATTGACTTTTTTTATCCTAATCCTCATGCTACAGTACTTCAAGTGTCCATTGCAAAGTTTTCGCTTTTAAGCAATGGTATCTCATTTCAAAAATAATTTTTAATAAATCATCGATTAATTATATTAGGGTATTTCAGTGACGTAGCCAAGGAGGGGGGATGGGGGGGAGGGTCACAACCCCCCATGAGGTATTTTTTGCCATACAAAATGTACATTCTATACTCACTTATCACACACACGTCTACATCTATATGAGTTGCAGTAGGCGTAACCCCCCCCCCATGAAAAATTCTGCCTACACCACTGGTGCATTGTATAATATCCAAGATTTAAATAAAAGTTGTGTTTATACAGTTAAAGTATGTCAAGTGTATGGAGCTATTGACGCATGTTCAATTACATCAATTTTACACTGTTTTGATGTTATGAATTTCGTCAGATCAATGTATTTTCACGATGACCTGACCTCCTGCATTTTCTTACCCTTCACTGCATGATTTTTTAAAATTCAAAATAAAAATTACTTTGGGAATAGTAGGCTTATACATAACTACAGATAAAAGTTACGAGTTAAAAGTAATTTAATGAAGTGAAATTTCATTGTTACTTTCAGAAACGATATATTTATATGCAGGCACTTTTTCTCATGCACTCAATTTGATAGAAAGTGTGAAATAAAATCATCAAATTATGATACACTATGCATCGAAGGGTAAACTTCAGTAATTGGTATGATCAACTTAACTGTGTATAAATTTAAATGTTCAATTTACCATTTTGGTATTTCACTATTAAATAAATACATCAACAAATTATACATCCTTATTTTTTTTTTATTTTACAAACTTATGACGCCAATATATTACAATAAAAGTAAGTCCTATGCACCTGAAACAGTATAAGCTCTTTACCAAAAAACTATCAAACTGCACTTTACATAACTGCAGATACTTTCGGCAAGCGTATTTACTTCCCCTTTCGGGGGTCTTTCACCCCTCAAGGTTATCAAAATGGGTCACCCGAAAATGAATGCGAACATATTTCGAGCACTCCAGGTGTGTGCCTATGGATTTTTCTGAGCGGAGGAGACTCCTATAGTTCGGTGTGTGGGAAGACTCTGAGTAATTTTTTTTTTTTTTTTTTTTTTACAATGAATTTCTATAGTTGCCCTTTTTTTTACCTCCCCATTCTAATTCTTTCCCGTTATTCAGTGCTAGGCGTGAGGCCCTGCTATGGAATTTTTCAGGGAGGAAAGTTGCCTAATTAAGGTGCTAAGTTCAAGGGAAAGTGACCATATGGAAGGTGAAAGGCCGGATTATACTCTTCAACGATGGAGGGGAATATTTAAAAAGTATTGCTTTGTAATTATTTTTGTGAAGATGACTGAATGTTAGTGACTTTTTAGGAAGAAAGCTTATGGTGAACTTCTTACGAGAAAGTGAGGGGCACAGAATTAAGAGAAATTGCACCAAACACTGTCTGCATGGATAATACAAGATTTGCCAATTCTAAAGCGTAATACACAATTGGCAAGGCTGCTTCCCAATCGTAACAGTCATGTATAATTTCTACAATTAAAAATTCCACACTTTTTCATGAACCACCGCTAAGCCACTCATAGTTAATGAGGATAAAAAATAAATAAATAAAATAAAAGTCTTATGGTGCTTCATAGAATTTCAGTCGAGAAGCTGTTTCACTTATACGAACTCTATTTTCGTAATTAAACAACTAATGCTTTCTTATACGCAAAACTTGATTGGCTTGGAAATAATATTGTCTCAATGTCCGTTCAACACATTTGAAGAAATCTGAAACGACTTTTTCTTTTAACATAAATCCCAAAAACTAACAAATAAATATGTAAATCAAAATGCAAAAAGAAGATGAGTAAATATGTAATAAAATCTTAATTCAATAAAAACATAATCTGTCATCAGTGTTGTCAAATGTTCTTTGGCAAAGATCACTAAATTTTGTTGAAAAAAGTCGCTAAATTTCCAAAAGAGTTGTTAGTTTTGGGTTAAATTTTCTCCATAACTTTTTTCAAAAGTCAATTAATCTACTACAAATCCAAAATTATTTTTATTTACAATTTAAAAAATTAAAACGTTCCATGCTCCGAACACATCGATTATGATACTCTTTCCTACTCTAAAAGTTTATGTCTCATACATCCTTACTGCACACGAAATTTATTCATCGACTATAATTCCAAATGAAAAATTTCAAAGGTTATTACAAATAAAACAACAGTATTTCATTAAGAGAATATTAAAACAATACAAATTTTTCATTTTGATAACTACAGGTAGGTTGAATTATTTATTCTCACCGTCGAAAAATGTCATGGGAAAACAAGGAGAGCTGTTGAGATCTGCAGGAGCCGCCCATGCGTTTTAATGGAATTTTTATTTTTAAAATCGTATCATAGTAATAGTTCTCAACTCAACCTATATCTTGAGGGTGATTTTACCAACTATAATTGGCTGAAACCAACAACAGACTTTCACCTCGGCGCTTGAATGAGGTAAACTCAGCGGCATAGCTAATCGCTCGAACGGTTCAGAAGGGTTAATACCTGCTGCACTTCGATACACTGATGTTCAGTTTAGTGATTTCTGCCACTCTAAATAAAAATATCACACAACTAAGCCATTAAAAAGAAGTATTGGTTACGGGTGACTTTATAAAACCCTCGGAGTAAGCTGCCTCAGAGAAGTGTGCAACACGCGACGATAATCTTTCATTCAAGATGCAGACTATATACAAGGCATCCATAAATACTGACATCGGCTTTTATTTCTTAATTATCAATTATAGGCATGTATAATACATTTTTAAAGTATGTAAAAAAAGATACGAAATTCTATAAAATTCATTATGTTTTTCAGGGGACTAAATTTGGATGAAAACAAAGTTTAAATTTTTGTGTGGTCTCATTTTATAAAAATTACAAGTTAGTAAAATTTTCCATCTGCATTAATAAGGTAATGTACAAAATTTCAGAGTTTCATCATGAAGTTTCAGAGATAAATTAAAAAAAAATATGATGACGCGTTATTGCTATACATTAGAGATAAACATAAAATTATATGTATTTAAGAATTTTTTTTCTGTGTGTGTTTATGTACACGCGCGTGTGTACGATTACTGAGACGTGATTGTCCGACGTGATTATTCCTTCGAGAGCCTACTGAAAGCAGTTTGTCAGCATACCTTATTTCATGTCTTTGACACTTTTTAGGATAAAATGCTAGAACGTTGTACATAACATTTTACTAGTTTGAGAAGCCACCCAGGTGGTGTAGCTGCTAAAAAACCATTCTATCACGCCTTGGGTCCGGGATTCAAACCCGGATCGGGCATGGGTGTTAACTTGTCCATCCCTTCATAGGGGGTAACATAATGGCCGCCCATTGGGTGCTCCCATAATGAAATGGCCTGTAATTCGGGTCTTAGTAAATGGCGAATGCTTGATGCGTAAGTGCCCGCCTTTAAAAAAAGAACTAATTTGAGAATTCTTTACGGGCTATATATAAGAGTTTGGATTCTGCATTTACTCAAATTTAATTTCCTGAAAATTTTAATCAATTTCAGAAAATTCAGCACCCCTTTTTTTACATAAATTTGTAATTTAATACACACACACACACACACAGATATCACTTCATGTATGCACACTTCTGTATTTAGAAATATTATCTCTAATCATAAATATAGAATAGAGTCACTATGTACCAATAGTCTTAAGGCCAGTAACTTAACTGACCTATATAAAACTGCTCTAAAATATAATTATCCAAATAAATTTCTAACTTCAATTTTATATCCTTTATGTAATCAAAAAAACTGTATGTCCTAATCAGAATATTGGTTGGTGAGGTTGGGGTTGGTTGTTGGTTCTTTCTATATATATATATATATATATATATATATATATAAATCATAAAATATGTATCTATATATTTTATACAAAAAAAAATTCTATAATTAAGAATAGTTGATTACTGGTACTTTTTTCTTTTTTCTTTCTATGTGAGTCTGTAACTAATGAAGCCATACAGAGTACTGTTTTACCTTAATATTTTACAATAATATTAGCATAAATAGCAATAAATAAATGTGTAATATTAATATAATTATTATAAATACCATTACTATTATAATTAATTTCTACAGTTTTTCTCCTTTTCCACAACTTCAACTAAGTACTTCTTAGCTACTGCAGCCTGTACTACGTTAAACATAGGCTAGCTATACTAGTGTTATATTTATTTTATTATTTATTCATTTAATTATTACTTTTTTCCCCCTTTTTTATTCATTTAATTATTACTTTTTTATTTTTTCCTTTCCTTTCCATACTTCCAAATTATTAATAATATCATTTTTTTCCCACTCCATGGCATTACTTGTCTAATGATGGCATTAAGTCTTCTCCGATGGCAACATGCACTAATACTGCCTCCATTACTGAGCTTCGATCTTCTTGTCGGTCCACTTACTCGTTGTTTATTTCTAATAGCTACGGTCGCGCCCCCAAGTTACAAAAGGACCCTAATTTTGGTCAGGTAACTTGCAGAAACCTAGCTATTAATGTTTTTTTCGATTAAATTGAAATGTGTGTGCGGTGGCGCCTGATGATAGAGCACACCATTTCAATTATCCTGTCCATTTCCGACTATTGTGGATGATACATGTGATTAGGCTTAAAAGCCCACCAGCTCTCATTTGGCGCTTTATATCCAATTTATCCACTCTTTCATTGCCTTAAAAGGCTATATTTAAACACTTTATTCGGTATAAGCTCCTTAATTGGCTCCATGTGCTATCTGCTTTTTTATTTTCATTTTTTTTTCACTTTATCAATGGATTATCTTGGGATTTCACTTTACGTAAGTTAGCTATTATATTATATATATGTATATATATATATATATATATATATATATATATATATATATATGAGACGTCCGACATTTCAGTAAAGTTCCAGAGTTAAGGCAGGTAAAACGGTTTATTAAACATTATCTTTAAGTTACAATATAGAGTGAGAAGAGGAGAGGGGAGACGGGTACAAAAATCAGCGTGGACTAATTAAGCAGTTCCAGTGGCAGAAGTCTCTCGATTTTCGATGTGCGGGTGTATTTACGCTCACCACACCACGTGGTTTGCGAAGACATAACTCCGCCTCTCTCTTATCTCTGATCGAACCACACACATTTACCAACATGACCCGCATCCGGGGCTACAAAGGCGTGGGGACACGTGTACACTCTAAAGAACTCAGAATCGACGGCCTGATGTCTGACAAATAACAAAATAAATAAAACATAGCTCCAGAGCGCGCGTGGCAAGTAAGACAGAAAAGCAAAACTTACAGTGAAAGTACCGCTTGAACAATACCAAAACTAGTAAAACCCAAATTATCTTTTTATACATTACATATATATGTATATATATATATATATGTGTGTGTGTGTGTGTGTGTGTGTGTGTGTGTGTGTGTGTGTGTGTGTACAGGGTGTCCAGTGCTAACGGTTCAAAATGGCTATTTCCTAAATCGTTAGTCAGAGACACATAGTTCCAGTTGCAAAAATGCTCTAAATTGTATAATCTTCTATCGCCCTTCTATGACCAAACTTCACCGAGTTATGCAGCAGCAAAAATGTCCCGTTACGCTAAACCGTTAGGGGACCATATAAATATTGAAATTTTAAATTATAGGTTATAATTTCATTTTCTGGCATAAAACGGAGAAAGAAACAAAACTTACTAATTTTTAAGCAAATGGTTTTAGTCAGGCTCTATAAAAATCTATCCGGGATCAGACTTACTAAGTCTTATATATGTGTAGCATGCATATGTGTAACACCGAGTATGCTACGCAAAGTACAGGAAGAGTTTTCTACACGGGTGCATATTTGCATTGCAGACGAAGAAAGCTATACTTTGAGCAAATGTTACGCTAACAGGATTTGTAATATTAATTTAAGTTTCTAAAATGCATATATTCGTACTTTAAAATGTTTCATTTTCTATGAAACATTTGAAAGTACTGTACAGTAAGTACTTTAAAGTACTATTTTTGTACTTAAATGTTTCATTAGTGAAGTTTTTTATTCTCTTGTTTTTGTATTTTAAGTTATTTAATACCAGCTCATTTAAAAATTTCTATTTTCAGTAATAAGCTATATTTTTATGTTAATTTATTGGATACACATAGTTAAACTTTAATCTTATTTATTGCAATCTACAATCGTTCAATCTACAAATAGTTGATGAAATTGGTAATAAATATTACTAGGCTCAAAATCACGTACATTATTTTTTCTCGAATTCAATTTGTATACAGCCCCTATTTCGCATCTCGAAAAGTGCTCGCACTTTAAGCAGCTCTAACTCGGCGAATTTTGGTCGCAGAAGGACGATTTTTTTCTTTTACTTTATTTATTTGTGTGTGTGTGGGGGGGGGGGGGAATTATGTAAGGAAAAAATTTCTAAATATAACTGATACGACCGGGGAACTGTATAAAAATTTAAATTTCGTCATTTTTATCGGAATTGATTTATTGACTTCGATTGTTTCTCATATAATAGATTATACAATTTAAAGCATTTTTGCAACTGGAACTATGTGTCTCTGACTAACCGTTTAGGAAATAGTCATTGGGTACCGTTAGCACTGGACACCCTGTATATAATCAATAGTTAAGTAATAAAAGCAGAGGTCAATGTTTTTGAGACACCCTCTGTAGAAGTCACAGACTATCGTCTCATCACGTGATCTTCACACTTCGATCACGTCATCCCCCCCCCCTAAAGTATCAGTTATCGAGTTTTTAAAAGTTAAATGTTTCAAAAAATGCCACCCTAATAAGGTCGCTAATCCGAAATCGGAAAAAAATTCCCCCAAATTCTAAATTTAGCGAAAAATCTTCTAAATTCGCAACACTGTCCTTCATACCGTGGAAATTGGTAATTTAGAAGCAATAACATACATAATAACAATAATTAACTCCATAAAAAAGAATAAAAATGAATAATAGAATTTAAAAAAACAAATATACATATGTATTATACACTATCTGGCCAAAAGTATCCGGATACCCAGTGATATGGACTTGGAGCGTCCTGAGGCACATATTTAATATGATGGTGGTCCCCCTTTTACATCGATGACAGCTTGCACACCTCTGGGAAGACTTTGCACCAGTTTTTGACAGGTGACCGTAGGAATTGACTTCCAGGCGTCCATCACGGCTGAAGTGAGTGCTTGCAGAAAGGATGGTCGATTCGGCGGGCTACGTAATATGCGCTCTAATTCGTCCCAGAGGTGTTCTGTGGGATTAAGATCGGGGATCTGAGAAGGCCTGTCCAGTTTTTGAACGCTCATTTCGTCAAACCACGTCTGTGCAAGCCTCGATGTGTGAATGGAGCAGTTATCCTACTGGAAGAGAAATGGGCCTTCCCCGTAATATTGCCACAGAGTTGGGAGTGCAGCATTGTTCAGAATGTCCTCCTACATCGCAGATTTCATGTTTCCAACCACAGGAACTAACGGACCCAGGCTCAACCACAAGAAACGTCCACATCCATTATACCGCCACCACGAAACTTAACAGTCGGCACAATTCAGTCACGCAAAAAAACGTTCGCCTGACATCCGCCAAACTCAGACGCGTCCCTCCGACAACCAGACTGTGAAGCGAGATTCATCACTCCAAAAAACAGTTTTCCACACGTCCACAGTTCAATGACGGTGATCTCTGCACCATTGCAATCGATGCTTCGCATTCTGTGGAGTGATGTTCGGCTTGTGAGCGGCTGCACGACAACGGAATCCCAAGTTGTTTAACTCTCGACGAAAAGTCCTGCTGCTAACACTAACATCTGATGAACTTTGGAACTCCTGAGAAATTTCTACCAACGAGGACTTGCGATTGTTTTCCACTACCTTTTTCAGAGTTCTGCGGCTCCGTTCACTAAGTTTTTTCGCTCTACTACTCCGTTTTTCTGCAGTTTCACTGCCTGGACGTTTGCACTTCACAATTACATCACTCACAGTGGATTTAGGCTTCTATAGAATGTCTGCTCACGAACTGATTTCCCACAAAAGTGGCATCCCACTATACTGCCACGATTGAACTCACTAAGCTCCTTTGACTTACTCATTGCTTCACAAACGCATACATACAACCGGACAAACCACTACCAACACTTTAATAGCTTTCGATTACGAATCAAATTTGCGTCACCCGCTGAAACCACTTTTTTAGGGGGTGTCCGGATACTTTTGGCCCGATAGTGTAATAAAGGGTGTCCCAAAATTTACGCAAGATTTGAATTAAATAGAAAACACAGTTTTTTTTCAATTGTATTTTTTTTTTTTATTGAAACATAAAATATTTAGGGTAGGGTCCTGTATGGGAAAATACATTGGGCAAATTACCTCCACGTCTTTGCTGGCACATATGCACTCTTTTGTCTAAATTTTCCAGGACCATTTCGAATAAACGTGACTGAATTTCGTTGATGTTGTGGCTTCATAAATAAAGAGTAGGATCCCTTTTGCTCACACAAAACACTTTATTAGACGGCACGTACAAACACATAAAATGGAGTTGGAATTTGCAATATGTTAGATGGCTGGGTTCGCAAAACAGCCTTCACAGGCCTAACACCAGAGGAAAGTTACCTCTGCACTGGTCACTGTCTGAGACCGATCTCCTCTGTCTTGAGTTGTTGATCTAGGCACTCGGGTGGAATCTCAAGTGGATTTCGATCACGTGGCATGCTTGAAGTAAATGTTCGAAAGTTATGAGATTCCTCACGTCGCTAAAATGTCTAATTCTGAAGAGCCCTTGAAACACTCAGGAATTTATTCGTTCTATAACGTCAGAACTGCACATTATCAAGGATCTATAGCTTCTTGTCGAAGACTTTACGATACCGCCCAGATCAAAGATTATCGGAGCGATTCAAGTACTAAGGGGTAAGAAAAGGGAGCGTTACAGGTGTATATCTACAAGTACTGATTGTTCGTAATTATTCGGACAACGTCATAATGCAGAGTTGAGTTCTACACACGTCCTCCTTCAATGGGCGGATAGAAAGGTGTCGCTGAATTCTCCAACACCGTGTGTTGACTGCTGACGAATGCTGAAAATTGTTTTGTCCGAAACGATCGTACAGTTGGATAAGTACCTTTTAATGCGTGTTAAAGTTTTATTTATCGCACCCATTTTTCCATACTTCTTGTGTAATCCTACACATTTCTGTATACCTGCACATTCTTATAAAAAAGATGAAAAATCCACAAAGAATTCTCCCACCGTGCATGATCATCATTCCCACCCAAATACATAGTGGCTATTGATTCCTCCCCACTCTTCCAAAAAAAAAAAAAAAAAAAAAAAAAGAAGAAGAAACATTGCGCAATCTTAAATAGATTTTTAAAAATGAGGCATTTTATTTTCTTCTGGATGCTTTTTTTTTCTTATACGGTAATGTACCATAATTGCAACAATAGCCAGAGTGTAATTTTCCTCCTGCTTCAAAGGAATGGGCAGGTGGGAAAACCATAATGGGAGAGCCCATCTCTCCCCACCAACTTGCTGTGGGTCCATGTTTCTCCATACAGTTCATGATAATAATATACTTTTACGAGAAGTCTTTCCTTGTTCTGGAGTAAGGTAATTCGTTTCCGATGATCATGTGTCTTACCCAAAATGTCTCCGATGCTTAAATGATGTGGGAAAAGTTCCCGTATCATAATTATGGGTTGAGAATTGGTAGGCAGCGGCTGGAGCTTGAAACTGAGACATCAACACTTACTCCCTAATTGATGTATTTTTGTGTACATCTTAATGTCCGGAAATGTGAATGTTTCGCAAGGCGGAAGAAGTTCATTTGGCAATGTGGAGCAGAGAGAAACACACCTAAAAAAGTGAGCGAGAACTGTTTTCATAGATCATGTCAATTTGAAAACGAATAAATTCTTAAAGTCACTAAGATAGTCTGCTAAGTTTATTAAAAATATATTATTTTTTTACGCTTATGTATGCCTTAGGTGAAATCTTTTTTGCGTGACCAACACGGCAAAGCACCAGACACACTTATTGCAAAATTCTAATTACTAAGCATTTATTAATAATGCCACATTCTGCTGTTTGATACATTTAAATTCTCCATTTAAAAATAACAAAAAAAATTATCTGAAAAAAAATATTTTATGATAGTAAAGTAGAAGTATGTCGACAGACATGGAGAGGAAGAAAGAAAAGTGTTATTTTAAAGTAATCTCTCATAATCACACTCAATTCCTCTAAATAAGTTAAATAAGTACCAACTTCAAGTTTGGAAATTTTTTATAATCAAAAGAACACTTTGGTCATTCGTGTAAAGAAAGAATACTTTAAGTTTTAAGAATAAATGTTTTCAAAGTTGCATTTGATAATGAGCAGAAAGAATTTTACCCACAAAACAAGTATGACGTGGTTTTTTAATTATATATTCATCAAGTTCTTTCTTTTCTTCTCTTTTGCAAATATACAATTTCCTCTCTCTCTCTCTCTCTTTTGTTTCCTTTTTTTCAGCTGTGCATTTTGATTATTTCGAATGCAGTTTTCATTCTTATTACTTTCAAGGAATTTGGTATGTTTATTCTATTTAAGAAAATTGATTTTGCTTAAATTTAAAAAATGGTATATTAACCTTCTCGCAAAATTGATTTTAGAAAAGCAGAAAAAAAAGTTTTTCTTTTGAATAGTTGAAGAATGGAATATTTTAAATGAAATCTCTGACTGCATTCCATCGATGTGCAAGTTTCATTAAGCTAGGGCAGCGCAAACACTTTTTTTTTTTTTTTTTTTTCATTTCAGAACGTTCAACTTCTTCAAAAGAATTCGCTTTCCGCACAGAGATATTTGAACAATGGGAGAGGTTTTCAGAAAATAAAAATCAGACAAAGCACGTGCATAACCGATTTAGTTGTAAAATAAACGGGGAAACTTCCGTCGATAACGGCACAATTCCTGGTTATAACTTTTTATGGCTTCCTCCACGTAATACAGACTTAAAAAGTATGCCGCAAGCTTATACTGATAGCACTTCTCAGAAATCAAACTTGCTGTTACACAGAAAGTAATTAATTGGATTTCCTTCGTACTTTTGCGGCCAGAAGTAAAGATAGGTTTGTTATCGGACAGCTCAACACATGTGTGTTTAGTCATGTGATAAATTAGTTGGAAGTATATGCATACTGAAAGTAATTCTCGGAGATTTTAATTTAACCCTACGTAGGTAGGGATGGACGCGAGACGACATTTTTGCGAGACGAGACAGAGATTTACAGCTTTTTTGCGAGACGAGACACACATTTTTAACATTACGATATAAGGATTTTTGCGAGACGAGACAAAGCTTTTAGGCTATTTTGCGAGACGCGAGACACTTATTTTTCGTCTCGCGTCCATCCCTATACGTAGGTCAAGATGTTTCATTCCAGTTTTTGCAGATGCCAGTAGTGTTCAATAAATTTCCTACATTAATTTTATAAACAATTTTAAACATTTCCTAAAAATAAAGTATTAAGTGGCACAAATTTGTAAATTATTACTCATTTTAAAAAATGTGTTGTGGCTGAGCTTCCAACGAGCGTAGTAGTTTCAAGATGTCAAAGTTAATGTAACAAAAAAATGCATGTTAAAGGTTGGAAAATTAGAGTACTAATGGTTGAATTCTCTATATCTGTTTTATTTTACAACTCAGTACTAGTTGTTAATGTTATTCAAAATTATGTTTGCGTGCTATAATATTATGGCATGAAGCATTTTAGCACATCCAAGTATCTTTTAATTTCGCTTAAGAATTGTTAATTTTTCTTACAGCTTTAGTAGCCATCTGCTATTAATGTCGAGGTTTTAGCTTTTAGCTTTACTTTCGTTATAACTATCTAATTATATAGTAATTCATGATAATAAATAAATCAGAATAAGGGATAGCAGTAAAATGCAAACAAAATATAGGATATTTAATCATTGAGAGCATTTATTCTATTATGGTCTTGCATGTCGTTTTAAGAACATTTGAGATATCAATCCATTAAGTGTTCTGTGCGTCCTGTGAAAAACTTAACAATTTTTAAGGAGTGATCACTTTTACAAGCGATTTATCTCACCTGTTTTCTACCAAGCATTGAAAATATAACACGGAAGTAGTCTAAGCCTGAAGCTCTTAAAACTGTGGACCGCGTAGTTATCATCAGGGTCTACAAAATTATGAAAAATGACAGCAAACAGCTCAAGAGGTCAATGAAAACCCAAGAAGTACAAAGCAATAAAAGATAATTTTAAGGTAATAAACAAAACATGAGGTTATTACTATGTTCTGGGGTTTTTATGCAGTTTTATTTAACATACCATATTTCTTAAAGCTTGCTGTTTAAATTTTTGTTAGAAGTAGACTTTTTTATGTTACTATATCTCCACTGACGAGTTGATAAACACTGTGCGCTTGACATTTTTACGAATCTTATTTTGCTCAAGAGGGAGTTTTCTGTCTGCATAAGTTTAAGAACCTTCTGAAATAACATTAGAGTGATCTGCATAACTATTGAGAAGAAACAGCAAAATAACTAAATATTTTTTTTAATCGTCCTAAAATGAAATTTACCATAATTTTGGTATAATCTATTTTAAAATATCATTATTTTGTTTTCAATGACTTTTGTTGTTAACTTGATGCGTTAAAATAAAAGGCTTTTTTTTATCATGAATTTATCACTTTCCTATTCCTCAACATTTAGCTCGTTATAATCAATATTATTTCGTTAGCTCCGTTGTTTTACTCAGCAATCAAAAGCAGCATTTGATCATTTTATTCTTATTTGATTACTCTTTTTTTTTTTTTTTTTTTTTGGCCAATAACATAGCTAGGTGAATAACAAATTAAGACAAAAACAAATATGCGCCCTTTCTTCCCATGCACACACACACACACACCTCCTCCAAAATGATTCCTGACATTCGAAAAGATTATATGAGGGAAAGTCATGTGAAGGTTAAACACAATTAAGTTCCGCTTCTACGGACGTACATCAATGTAAGGGGTTTAACAAGCCAGCTGAATTTCGACCACCATGCAGTGTTTCCGTAAACATAAGATTTCTGGAACCTATAATTTAAGCATTCGCCGTTTTAGACGAAGACAAAGGTAATTTTCCATTCTATTATTGGCGTGGCTCCGTCGTCGTCTGATTAAAATGTATGTAATGGGAAAAGTCATACGAAGGTTAAAGAAGATTATGTTCCGACGCAGTCATCAAATTAAGGGGGTTTGGTAATCCAGCTGAGTCCCCCAAAAAGTGTTTCCGTAAACATTAAGATTTCTGAAGCACCTCACGGACGGGATGACCACTGGCTCGGAACGGAAGCAGCTAGCTCTTTTTGCACTTCCAGATGTCTGAAGCCGTACTACTGACAGTTAGAATGTCTATTAAGCAGCGGCACGCAACTGTGGCATTACGCCAGCGTTTCGTACACCCCAAAGCAACACGTAAAAAAAAGGGGTTAAAGATGAGCTAGTATAATCAGTACTGGGAGTTTAATTTTTATTTTTTTTATTTTTTATTTTTTTTTTTATAGTTATAAATTTCTTCTTCATTTTGTTGCTGGCGAATTAGGTGGAGCCATCCGTTGAGGACCGGAAACGCAGGGCTTCTTTTTTCTTAATGTGTTATTGTTATTATGAAGGAAGCAATTAAACATCCATACAAAGGTGGTGCTACTGCAGGTGCTTGTGTTAGGATATACGATAAACTTGGTTCTCTGGTTTTAGGGGTCAGAGTAATTACATCGGAGTGAGAACGTATTGTCGAAGCTGAAAGTAGGTCACCTCTGAAAAACGAAAGGGTAAAAAAAGAGGTATTCTATTACTTACATGAGCTTTATAAGTATTTAATAAAGCCTCTCCGAAACTTTTTGAAAGTAAAATGTTTGCACAACCAAACTGACAACTGTTGTTAGAGAAAGTGTACACCCAAAATTACCAGAAAGCGAAGGGTTATAATTTCAAAATCTTAAAAAGAGATAATGTAGGATTGCTGTTGCTTGAATATCATGTTAATTTTGGTCTCTGCAATCTCCAGCAATATCGAGTTTGGTACGCGACAGATTTCGAAATGGATAAGCAAATTCTACATTTTAGTGCGAAAAGAACTCTGTTAAGCAGCTCTATAATTTTAATGAATTTTACAGTGCTGTTTTATGAATCTTCAAATTTTTTAATTATAAGAGAATAACCAAGTGTCAAGAAAGAAAGGAATTTAATCTTTTCCTAGTTACGTGCCAGTTAGTAATTTTTGTTAATTTTCATAAATAATGTAAATACTGTATTATTTTTTAATTCAAGAGAAAAACTAGTTCAGTGTCATGTAAAATGTCCAGTATTAATATAAATTATAGTAAAATATCAATCTGCAGTGTCGTAAACAGCCACTGTTGCCCATGCCATTGTTCTTGGGGGACTGGGGGGGGGGGGATCAGGATTCCTGCATCAGAGAGATACCATATTTTAGTGTTGAAGCACTTCTACGTAATACCAGTACGTAAATCACTAAGGTAATATATATTTTTCCTGGGAGCTGATGGGGGACATTGCCCCTCCCTGTCCAAAGATATGGGCGCCCATGTAAACAGGTACTGTTGAATGGTGGAAGGGGCAAGGATAAATTTTAAAATTTTATTTTTGTCTCTTCTCACGATTGCACAATGACATACATCAGACGTCTATTTTTTCCTCTTTTCTAAATAGATTTCAGTAATTTGTACTAAGAAAGACAACATCTCAAGGCGCATCTAAAATAACACGAACTGTTTAAAAATGAAATAATACCAGTTAATAAGTTATACGGTAAAATTTCCAGTTGAAATACATTTAAACAGCTTAAACGCTAGGGACTCTTTTTTTTCTGCTCTCCTTATGTATAATCTTTCTACCTTAAAAGCTTTGCTTATAAAACATCATATGCAAACTTTAAACGTTTTCTTGCAAAAAGAAAAATATGAATGACACATAATCTGTAACAAATACAATAGTATTTTGGTCTTAAAACATATTTTTAAAAATCTCGTGTCTTTTCATGCTGAATCTGAATGGTAGAATCTGGGTTAAAGGTTAAAGATTTAAAACATAAAAGATCAGCGAAATCAAACTTTAATGCTAACTAGAAAGTATAATAGCTACCCTAAACTGGACAAAAATAAATACTCTCGACTTGCTTTTTTTTTCTTTTTTCTTTTTAGTGTACAACTGAATGCTATTTACTTTATTTGGACACGCCCGCAAAAGAAAAACCAAACTGACATACCTTTATTAAGTTTCTGAATGCATTAGAAAATGATTGCCGGGTGTCATTCTAATAGGAAATTATAACTTTATAGGTAACTGTTTTTTATGTACTTAAGCGCTTCTACTAGAGAATGTATATATAGTTCTCTTTTGTGGAAATTGCTGAGCTGAAATTGGGCATAAATACTCTTTTCATATCAGGAGAGAAAACGAGAATTTTTCCGTTTCAGTAATTAGATAATTTTTTACTTATCTATTAAAGGGTGAAACAATTTTTGACAGATTTTTTACAAAACTCAACTATAACGCTAATATATTTCTTAGTAAAAATAACTGCACGATCAGGTAGCCGAAAGTATTTTCACCTGACAAAAGTTAGGTTCAAATCTGTAACATATTTATGCAATGAAACACCACTCAGTTTTGTGACACATGAAGTTTTTGTTGGATCTTAAATTTAAAAAAAAAAACAAAATGTAAATGTGTACATTTTCTGTACAAGCATTTTTTGTTCATTTCTCTGCTATGAAAGTTGTTTTTTTTTTTCCTAATACTATTGCGATTTTTTTTTAATCCCTCCAAAATGATGCTTGTGAAGCGCGCGAATTTTATTAGTATGGGTTACCATAAATGGTATATTTTTTTTGCAAAATTTTGTTACTTTTTTAACAGTCGGTTTATTTATTTATCTTTTCTTGCAGTTGCAGGCTACTGATGCTGATGCATCTCTTCTGCTTTTTTAATGCATTCCGGTGACAATAGGAATACGTTTCGTAACCTATCAATTTTGATATTGTCAAACCATTTATAAATCGATTACTATGACTATTTGCAGAGTTCAAAATTTAATTCTCTCCAAATGTACTTCAAAGAACATATTTTTTTAATACTTACTGGCGCTAATGGTATTCGAGCTATGGAATAATCTTGCAGTCGCGATATTGGTTAAAAAATTATACATAAACTTAATTTATTACAACACTAATAAAACTTTTTTGGATAAAAAAAAATTGTAAAATTTTATTAAAAGTCAGAATATTTTACATTACATGCTATAAGAGTACAGGCAGAAAGATTTACAATTTTGTACATTTATATTTAAAAAATTGTTCAACATTTCGGCTACAGCTTTACACAGCGCCTCCAACACAAATTTTAGTTTGATATGTTTCTTTGATGACATATTGCCAGAAAAACTGATTCCTGGTCAATAACATGCAAACCAAATTATGGACAACGGCAAGAGCTATTAATTACTTATTACATAAATTTATATTTCTTGAAACTTTCTTTCAACAACGACAGTGGATGTACGTACTTTTCAAATTTTTAAATAACTTTTTTTTTCTTTTAAAATTTAAAATAGTTTAGTAACTGCATGTTAAAGGAAATTTTAGTTTAATGAAATTATTCAAAAATATATAGCAATCGATACATATGTTCTCACTGACGATTATGTGACGAATATCATAATCGAATTGACTGACAGAGAAAGCTTACTATCTTAAAATATAACTGCAAAGAAAAAAGAGAGAAAATGAAGAAGAAGCGTTTAAGGAGAGAAAAAAAGATTCTGCTCATTTTAGATGTGTTAATAAATATTATTATAAAAATTTGAATACTCTTTGTTAACTTTTGTGACAAGAAATAATACAATCGCACTAGTGAAACGTGTTTTCTGTCCACGGTTAAACAAAGCACACTGGCATGAACTGCCATGAATAACTGGCATGAATAATTAAGGAATCCTTACCATACTCCTTCCCCCCCCCCCCCATGCACTTCAAGGAAGAAGAACACGATTCGATGAAATACTTACTTAATGTATTATCGTTATGTTTAAAATAGATCCTCTTTTTTTTTTTTTTAAGTAATCCTGGTAATTAGATTGAAAAATGTGGAGGAATTAAAGCTGTGATTTTAAAAACCTGTTCATCAGTATTATTAATAATAATTTTTAACACACGTTGCAAAAAGAATACTTAAAGCAAGATTAGATGAAGAGTATACCAGAGTTATTGATTGCAAAATTGCTAAATAGAGTTACATTTTTAAAAATTACTTCTAATTAGAATTTTCTTCTTTTTTTTTTAAGGAAACAGTTATCGAAATATGTTCCGCTTTTTCTTTTCACGACAGAGAGAGAGCATGTTATTGGGATTCTAGACCTGTTTTAAGAGGATAATTAGAAGAGAAATAACAGCTGTTTAAATATAACTTCCTATCGTTCTTTTTCAGTTGTATGAAAATCTTTAAATTCACATTTTGTAAAATACGAACAATGATTTTTCTATGGCATTCTGTAAGTTTTCAAGATATTTCAACAAGTTTTATGAAAGTGTCTGCACATTTAACCTAAAATTTTAATTTCGGTTAAAATTAATCACTTTGCGAATTAGTTTATACCAGGCAATTTCTTTTTTAAGCACTTTGCAATGAAGCTAAAAAATGTTTGACTTCAATTTGCCTGTGCTCGTGCTTTACCACCGTAAATATGCATAAGCATAATCATTACTAAATTATATGCCTTATTCATACTTTGTGTAACATATTACAAAAATGTATTTTTTTCTTTTCTTTTTTTCCATTTTACTTCTTTCTTTTTTCCTTCTTTTTTTTAATAGGAAAACACAGAACAATTCCAATGTGTAACGATCTGTGTGCAGTCATTGTTTAAAGTGCATTTAAAAGACGTTAATCTATTTCAATCATAAAATTAGGGGATATAATTAGGTTTATGACAGCATACTCTCCATCGAAAATGGTAGCTGTAGCATTTGTTATAGATGTGTTAAAGAGACTCATAAAATTGCCTTTATGAATACGCTCTGAGAACAATGAAAAAAATGCGCCTTACTGTGGAGGGACGTGTTTATAATGTAGATCCATTAGACATAATTTATCTGTTTAGTTTTTCTTTATCTTAAAACATAGCTTAGTGTGCATAAAAATATCATAGTCCATATATATATATATATATATAAGAAGGTTTAGGGATGCTCCCAATTTTACTAGTGTAAATCAACATTTTCTGTATCAGATTCACGTCATCTCTTTGTGTTTTATAAAATATTAATTAATATGCGTCCCTAAACGGAAAAAAACACTGACTGTAATAAATAGTGTATTTAGATAAATTGAATTTATTTCGGCTACCTTACATTGAATTGGCGCAAAAAAATTAAATTTCGCGATATATTATTATTTGCGATCTGAAGTGAAACTTTTTTCAAACCTTGGCGAGTCTTTAGCAAAAACGATACTTCTTTCACTCTTTTGTAAGACACTAAAGATAAAAATGTCCGAATTACAACAGCATTCACTTTTTTCCTACAAAAAAAAAGGGGGGGGAGGGATCCGAACTTTAGACCGTAACTTAAGGGCAATGTTCATGAAGAATTTCAAAACCCAATAAATTCGAAATTTTTCTGACAAAATTTACGACCTTCTTTCATACCTCAGTGACTTGGCGCGGAAAATTAAAAAAAAAAAAAAAAAAAAAGAAAAGAAAAAACTGTGGATTGCAAAAAAGACTTTAAAAAAAGCCAAGCAATTTACCATGCAGTAATCCCTTATTTGGCAACAGCCAAAAGTATAATTTTCTCTTTAAAATCAGTTTCTAAAATCTCGTTGCTCAGATCTTTTGTTTACACTACGCGAACGTGTCTTTCAAGCAAGATTTGAGTTTGTAACTGATGTTTTCCGAAGAGAATGTATTTTTAAGATTGCGAATTCAGTTGTGGTCATTAAATGCGACTACACTCTATAAGTTATAAAAACGGTCTTGCAACTACATTTAATGCAGACTAAAAGTAAAACGTCGTAGAAATAAAATGGTTTTATATTATTTATTTTATTTTACTTATTTATTTATTTATTTTTCATGTGTATTTTATTGGTTCTGTCCTTGAGTATCTCCCTTCATACTCCAGTTTGAGTTCCCAAATGATGTATCTTTGCTCATTTTGTTATTTCAAATACCACTTAATATTCACGATAATGATATAATAAACTGACGTTCTACCTGTGTCTCATTAAATTGCCATTGTTCCCATGACTATTGGAAATGTAAGAATGTTTTTTGTTAAGAATATTTTAGAAACACTCAAACATTTTGGTTATAAAGATAAATAATAAAAGACACCATTGTGAATTAAACGGTGTGCACAAACCACACAGAAAAAGTAAAAAGAGTAAAAAAAAATTAAAAAAAAAACTGTACCTACGTACCTAGAGGTACCAAATGTCCTTTTTTCATCAACAACAAAGTATTCACCAGCCCACACGTGGATAGAAAAGCCAAATATTTCTGAAAAAAGTTTTTTAAAAAATTATGAACATTCGTAGTAAATCTTTCGACATATTTAAAGCTCTCCTTTGAAGAAACAGTAGGTACATATTGAATTATAAATTAGGAATATATGCTCTCTTATATGTTCTCTTATTTTCAACTGTATGAAAATGATAAAAATGAAAAGACTATAAAAATGAGTATTAAATCATCTGACGCTTTTGAACAAAGTCATATAAATATTGAAAAAATGAAATATTGAAAAAAAAGTCATATATATTTAAAAAATGAAAACTCAGAATGTTTTTTCACAGTATGTGTTATTTATCTTTAAAAACTGCAAACATGTACAAGTTATAAAACTATAAGTTTCTTTTTAACACTTTCCAACAAGGTTGAAAAGTGTTTATGATTTCGGTTTGTCTGTCTGTCCGTCCGTCCGTCCGTGCTCTATCTTCCGTAAATATGCATCGATTTCTACGAAATTTAAATATGTTATTCTTGTCTACTGTACCATGTACCCCATTGAAAATGGTATATGTAGCATTTATAGTTTTTCTACAGGAGCACTCAAAATACTCCAAATACATTGAGCTCTATGGGAAGCAGTGGCGGCCCGTGGTCAAAAATGTTAGTGCAGCCGGAAACATACGACCCCCCCCCCCCTCTCCTCTAGGAATGGAAAATTTTTGTTACTGAATTCCAAAGCTGGCGGATGAAGCCCTCACCCAGGATTGAAAAAAGCAGGAAATTACATAAAAATGTAAGAGATCCTATTTTACTTCCATAAAATGGACATAAATTTCAACCAGCCGCTCCTATCCTCAAAATTGCATTAATCCGTGTCTGATTCGAAGTTTCCTGAGAATTTTCTTTTGTAATGATAACTTGAGAATAAAAGAAAAAAAGAAAAGAAAACTTACTTATTTTTTACAAGTCAAATCAATCCTCTTTTCTTTTAAACTTGCGAATCAGTCAGTGATGTCCTCATAAAAAGGCTTTATTTTAATTCAGATATCATTAATTTTAAAAGCTCTTTAAAATTCCCCGTTTAAAGAATTTTCTCGCTCGCCATGTCCTCTTAATGCCAGTTCTTGCTTACTTAAAAACAATACTGCTTTGATGGGTAATTGCATGAAGCGTCTATTCAGGCTTACCTTCTTGATAAATTCAGCAATATAAAGTCGAGAGTTTTCCTTTAATGCGTCAGCAATTTGGCTCCCACCTCTTATCAACTCCTTAAATTTTAAAGAACTTTTTAAATGCTCGATTGAGCTTTCATGTGTTTTACGTGCTCGTGTAATGGTGGTTAATCCATCCTATCCAGTACCATTCCAAACGGTCTTTTTTATCTCAACGATTAAACACGGCCAACAAAACATTTTTTTTTTGTAAATAAAAACTGCCCCATAACCACGAGAATAGTGCATATCATGAGAAATGGAAGCTACGACCATGCTGAGACGATCCTGCTTTTCTCTTATGAATGGACAATTTTGGTGTCGGTCTATTTTCTTTTAGTGGTTGTCGTTTATTATCTTCTTTCCATGTGTTAAACGGAGTTTCAAGCAAGACGCAAACTGGATAATAACGGGGCTCCATGTTTCAAAACAGTTAAATCATAGATTCCAATAACACATGGACACAGTAACAAATAAGGCTAAAAACTTTCAACCTTCCCAGACAAAAAAACCAAAAAAAACTATCGTTTCCGTTAGAATGGGCTAGAACAGCGGTTCTCAACCTTTTAACGTCGTCCACCCCCCCCAACAAAGGCTAACTTACACTGGCGCTCCCCCCCTCACATTTTTCAGCATACATTGAGTTTTTTAATCTTTAATAATGAACATTTTAAGCGAAAATGGATATATTTTTGAGTAAAAACGAGAATAAATAAGATGATTTTTTTAAAGCATGCATCACTACTTGCTCTATAGTTTTACTCGCACCCCACCCCCCTGCAAACGTTCTGCGGAGGGCGCGCCCCCCTCAGGTTGAGAAACGCTGGGCTAGAACATATATTCTGTATTCATATATCTTTATTCTCTCCCTCACTTCTCGTCCGAGCGAATCAGTTCGTCGAATTCACCAGTGCTGCAACGACCAGTGCAGCCGAAGGAAGACAGGAAACCTTCCTTCGGCTGTGTCTTAGCTAAAACACCCTATGCTATCCTAAGCCGGGGAAACTGCTTACGTACTCGTTACCATGGCAACGGTGCTGCCAATTCCATAATCAGCGCAGAGGGCTGTACCTAGGCCTCCGAGAGTAGAGCTGAAGCAAACCGCATGTATTCGGTACTAAGATACGGATAATCACTCAGACTCGAAGTAACGAATTGTTACTTTTCGGTTGATATCATTACTCGATCCGAAGGTTTCGGATCGAGCAGCTTCGAACTTCGAATACAGACTGCCAGGCGAGGCAACTTGGGGGGAAACAGGTTCCAGTAATCGAGTACTAATATCTTCTGTTACTTGTTACTGGCAGTTACTGGATATCGGATCGCGGTTTCAAGGGGGAAAATGACTTTCGAGTGTGCATTTCGGATCGACCAGGTTCGAACTTCGAATACAAGACTGCGGGAGGGAGAAAATGAATTTCGGTATTTGAGTAATAGTATGTTCCGTTCCGTTACTAGATACCGGAAGTATTATGGATTCTCGCTGTTTGAAGGGAAAAATCAGTTTCGGTATTTGAGTAGTAGTATGTTCTGGTTGCAATTCGTTTGTGCCGAGCCGGATGGTATCGTTTTGATGAGGTTTGGAAGAATCCGTATGTTTCGTTACAGTTATGGAGATTGATATACTATCTGCTGCTCTATTGATATGGGTCGTACAATGGGGGGATAGGATCCGGTGTATAGCATGTTCTTATGCGCAGTTAAACTTTTTTTGCGGGGGGGGGGGGGGGGAAGGGGGTGTTCTTATAATTGTAGAGGAGCAATACATATAAGAGAAGCATGTTAGTAAGGGGTGCTAATTTCGGGCTTTCTAACATTTTGGTACTAAATAGTGGTGCAATCAGAATTCTTTCTTTCAGGGTGGTTCCGAAGCAGGATTGCGAACTTAACTTTTTCTTCTTTTTTTAGCTAGAATCGAAATATGAGTAATAAATAACAAATTATTTAAATACACCTTTTAAAAAATATATTTTTATAAAGTAAACGAATTCACACATTTTTTATTATTTAAAATATTATTTGGAACTAAAAAAAATATTTAGCATGGAAACCTAAACACATTTTTTAAGTAATTGTTTAAAAAATATATAAAAAATTGTGAGCGACCCGGGATTTCTATGCCCACTCCTGCGTAAGCCACTGGTATTAAAAAAATTCAATGAAGTTCAGTATGTTTCTAAAATGTCGGCGTTTAGGGGGCCATCTGCCCTATTTTATGGTACATTTTATTCCATGAACTCATGGAATACGCATAGCCCGGTGCAACCATTCTTTCTGTATGAAAGGAGTGATAATTTTTGTTTAAAGAATGCTCTCATATATGCACCCACAGAAGGGGCTAACCCCTTTCATCCCAAAAGTGCAGAAATAGAACTGGAAATATCTTAAAAATAGATAATTCTCACTGAATTAAACAATTTTAATTTAAAATATGGTAATTTACTTCGAAAAATCGTCCAGCAAAAGAAGTTTTTGATATGAAATAAGAACTCACAAATAATAAAGATATTATGCTTGTAGAGACGCCAAGTAGTTGATATCATACTGAGATCCCCTGCCCTGTGAATTTAATATATATGGCCCAATCCCTGGATCTCAGTATTCGAGAACCCGCTCCCAGAAAAAAACACGAGTCGCAAGCTTTCCTTTGCACTTTTTATGATAAGAGTGAACAGGTTAAACCAGCGTTCAGAATTAAAAAAAGGGGGGGTTGAGAAAAAAAAAGAATGACATATGTCTTTGGAAGATTTCTATGTGCACTCAGTAATTCGGATAATTTAGCATTTTATAAAACCATAAATGTGTATAAAAACAATCTGTAAATCAGAGAAAATAAGCTCTAAATACAACTTTGTACAACTTCGCTAAAAAAAATTCTTTTTGGTTATGGGTTTATGTATGGGCGGCATATACCCATAACAACACTGTCCCGGATGTGTTGTTATGGGGCACTATATAACACCCTATTACCGATTCTATTAGTAGTAACGAAAGTAACGAGTAACGAATACTTAGTAACGAATAGCGAACATTTAAGTAACAAATACATACGGATACTCATTTTGTCGTTACTTTTACAGCACTATCCGAGAGAGGAGAAAGAATCTTTCTCCTCTCTCGGAGGCCTCGGCTGTACCAACGACTTTCGCAGTTGAATTGCGGGAAGATTAAAGGGTTTTTTTCTGAATGAGTGATTTTGAAAATCCACCTGTTCCCTCACTTTTAAGCGATTTTTCGCTTTTTTCAGAACCATTTTATTTCCGAGAGTCAAAAAAGTGAGTCATTTGCGTGACAAAATTACCTATTTCAAGTGAATATGACGTCATACAATTGGGATTCAAATTCTTTAAAAATAGTTTTTCCAGATTACGCTTTATTATTAATTTTTTTTTTTCACAAATAAATCGTCTGCATGGTTATGAGAATAGCTGTGTACACAAAACGAAATTTTTCGATTCCGCACGTTTCCAAATTTCATTTGGGTATATAATAAAAATTGAATGATTTCAGGTTGACGAAGATTAAATATATTGAGTGTAGACATACTTTCGTCAAATGTTTTTTCTAGCACCTGCTGTAATTACCTTCACAACGGGCTTGGACTTCTAGTTTTAGAGATATTCTGCTATTTGAAATGAAACAAAATTGATATATGTTATTAAGGATTACAAAATGAAGCTTTCCATCGAAAATAATGTCTGTATAATTAATAGTTTTTCTACAGAAGCACTCAAAATAATTTCAATACAATGCGGTCAGTGGCAGTTTAGAGACAGGCACCTATTTAAAGCATATAATACTAGCCTACAATATAATTAGCTAAAAATCCGACGATAATCAGGTACCTTCCTTAAAAGTTGCCACAAAAACCGCCAATATTGGCGACTTTTGCGATAAATTGCCAAATAGGATGCGAAAAAAATGCTTTGCAAAATTAACCGAACTTGGAGAATTTTTCATTATCCTAACTAAATTATAAATGCGAAAGTGAGTTTGTTTGTTTCTTTATGACGTTTTCACGCCTAAACCGCTGAATCGATTAGGATGCATTTTGGTTTAGATATAGAGGGGGCCCTGGAGTTTATTATAAGGTAATTAGAATTTTAGATTTTTAATTACTTTTTTAATTATTAATTAAAAACCGTTTTTACATTGCCATGGTTGGCGAGTTTCGCCCGTATCAAATGATTCATGTTTTGAGCTAACAAGAATACTATTACTTCAATAAATAAGCGCGCGTGCATCTGAAAAACATTAAATACCACGGAAATTAAGCCAGTTTTATGACAAATCTATCTATCTGTAATAATAAAAATGAATGTTCTCCAGACAAATCTACAGAAAGCAGAGCTTTGAAAATTTGAGCATGATTGAGTCCATAACTTCGGTAAAGTGCACCTGAGGCTCAAAATTTTGAAATTTTAACTACTTTTCAAACTATTAATTAAAAGCTGTTTTATTGCCCGCACAAAATGATTTATGCTTTTGAAATAAAGCAGAAATTCTATTTGCAAAATTACATGCATTTGAAAAACATGGAAATTATGTTGATTTTACGCCAAATTAAAAAGCATAAGTAAAGAAAAGGGTACTTACGTATTATCCCGGCGGTCCGCCAAGACAAGCGATTTTTTGCCGAAATAAATGCCGGGCACATGAAATTATTAATGGTTTTGAATACGATTGGCAACAGTTTGGCAACCCATTTGACGATAAAACAGTTTGGCGGGAATGACCGCTGGGATAATACGTAAGTACCAAGAAAAATCCAGATGTGTTTCTTAAAGTTCATAAATTTCCAAATCCTACCAATAATATAAATGTGTACGTTTGTGTGTTTGGATGTTTTTGACTGAATCACACAAAAATGGTTGAACGAATTTGAAAAAATTTGTAATGAAAATAGCTTTTGCTCTGGATTAACATACAGGCAGCCTTTCAAGCATATAGCATAAATAATTCTTTTACAAAGACACTCAAAATAATTCTAATGCATTACGCTCTATGGAAATTTTGTAGCTACTAAACCGATTCTAAAACTTTTTTCACTGATTTAAAGTTACATTATTCCTGAGTATCATTGTTTGTTTTTGGATTAAGACCGATTGACTGCACTAGGGTCCTAGGCCTATATGGAAAATTCCTCTGTGGAGGATTTTCTAAGGGATCCTTGCCCGTATTTATGCGAGGTTTTTTAGAAAACCACGGAAAACTGGGAGCGGCTAGGTCGACAGGCGCGACCGGGGTTTGAATCTGGCACCTCCCCCCTTGCAGTTTTGAGAGCAGGACTTCTTAGACACTGGTGGCATCCTAAGTGTTATAGGCTACATTTAATGCATATATCACAGATAGTTCTTTTACAGGGATGCTAATAAGAATTGCATTACTCTCTATGTGCATCTCTGTAAGTACTGAACCGATTCCTAAACTTTTTTTACTGATAGTAAGCTACACTATTCTTGAGTATTATAGGCTAAAATTCATGCCTGTAGCATAAATAGTTCCTTTACAGGAACACTCAAAATAATTCTAATACATTACGCTCTCTGGGTATCTCTGTAACTAGTCTCTGTAACCGATTCTCAAACTTTTTCACTGTCCCCGGAAAATGGGGACGTTTGGTCACCTTACTAAAACCCAAGTGTCTTCATGATGGATAGAGAGATACTGTGTATGAATCGAGACTAATGGTTTGCGATCATTATATCTGATGGTTCACTGTATCCGGGTTCACTATAACCGGAGTTGGCTGTACTTATAAAAAAAAATATCGGCACTGGCGCCTAGAAGGTGCGTTAAGCTCTTTGGATATTTCAGAACGGCGGCTTATATTCATTAGTTAGTCATGAGATCCGACATTATTTGATAAACATATGGATAAATAAAGAATTAGAAAGTGCATTGAGAGTTTGCAACTATATTTGTCTTTAATTTGCACAAACGGCAAAATTCATTGTATTATATCAATGAAGTAATTGGATTTTTTTTTTTTTTTTAACTTTAACGGAAATTTCGGGCTCGGGCTCCGACTTAAATTATATTGCTCGGGCTCGGGCGGGCTCGGATTAAAAGTCCTCGGGCTTCAAAAAATGAGCCCGAACTCATCTCTAGTACTTACGTATTATCCCGGCGGTCATTAAAGCCAAACTATTTTTTCCTCGAATTTGCTGGCAAACTGTCGCCAATAATATTCCGAACCATAAATAATTTTATGTGTCCGGCATTTATCTTGGCGAAAATTTGCTCGTCTTGGCGTATCTACCAGGGTAATACGTAAGTACCTCGAGAAATATCTAATCTGATTATATTAAGCTACTAGCTGCGTACCCGTTCTCCGCACGGTAGGGAGCAAAACTTTTTCTTGCATGTATAATTCGAATTGATTCCAGTAATGTGGAATCTAAAAATAAACAACATGATTTGACTCTTGGCGTAAAGTTACTCATTAGTTATTCGTAAAGTTAGTATAAATACTGATCTGAGAACATTGTTAATATTATGAAACAAAAAACTATGTCGGTGTCATTGGCGATCAGAAAAAGAAAAGCGTGACGGTTCCTAAAAATTTCTAACTTTCAAAATGTCTCATTTCTACATCATACTCTTCTTTAGATTTAAGTTATACCATTAATACCTTAGATACTACATGATGTGAAGAACCGTTTTTTTTTTAATAATTAAATAGTTGTGTGTACCCGCTCTTCGCAAGGCAAGAAGAGAACATTTTCCTAAAATGTTATCATAACTACTTGTGACAAACAGAATCTCCAAGAAAAAAAAAGTTCAGGTACAGAATTTTCTGTTGAAATTACCGCGGGATATATTAACGCGACGTAGAATTATTTAAT
The DNA here is from genome assembly GCA_038373885.1 of Cheiracanthium punctorium. Taxonomy (NCBI): domain Eukaryota; kingdom Metazoa; phylum Arthropoda; class Arachnida; order Araneae; family Cheiracanthiidae; genus Cheiracanthium; species Cheiracanthium punctorium. The sequence continues at coordinate 167,269 of JAWZYV010018244.1, read as the reverse complement.
GTTTAGTTAGCTGTGATGTAAGATGGCTGTTGAAAAACGAAAAGAAACGAATAGTTTCACGAAATATTTATTAACGCGGTATATTGTGCTTTGATCAATATTGCCCTAGCATATCTAATAACTATTACTAAGAGTATCCTTTACTGATACCAATATATTTTCGTTTTTCCATCTTTAATGTTTAATTTAAAGAAACGGTTTAGATATTTGCCACGAATGTAGTTTTTTATTCTTTGGTGATTCTTTGTAATTTACGCATTAGTATAAACGATAATCATTTCACTTTCTGGCTGCCATTAAAACAGCTCTCCATACATTCTTATGCATAACTCTTGTCAGATTGGCGTATTTAGCACGTAAAATATTTCCTGCGATTCGAAAACGTGTCCCGTTTAAAAATTATATCGAAAATAATGCTGGATAATTCATCGTTAAAAAAAAGCATTCAATTCTTTTTCTGGCAACGTATTATGAAATAGGGAATAATTTCGTGCGTGGCGTATGTTTTGTTTGTGAGCCCGTAATTTTTATTGAGTTTCGAAAGGGGTTTTAATCTCGTGAAATCGAAGTCATTTTGATCTAACATGTGGAAACTCAGTTATTTTAAAGTCATTTTATTTATGTTTTTCAAATGGCAATTTTATTCATTGTTACTGTTTCCCAGACAACCATAGCGGAAGATATCCTACCGAAATCTTGAAACAGCTTTTATTAAATTCAAAATCCTTCTTTACATAAAAATTCGTAAAAAATCTCCTAATTTATATTTTTCCTCCGTTCTTCTTTTAAAAGTGGGCGAAATATATGCTCCGTCTTTCGCCGAAATATAAAAAAGTTATGACAGATAGAATGAAAAATGCAACAGTTTTAAAATTACTTTTACGCAAACGTCGTCAAAAGAGAAATTCTTTTTAAAAATTCCCAAAAATCGGCAAAATATGTTACATAGTCAAAACAAACTGTTTTCGAAAGAAAATTTTCTCCTCTATCCGATGATGCAAATATCGTTTTATTGCGAGTGCAATGACCGGCGTTATTACGTATTATGCAAGAAAAATCGCTAAAAATCGGACAAAACATAAAATAAAACATTTTCTAATTCGAATTTCGAAAAATCGCTCGGAGGCGTGTTAGTATCTGTCCTAGTGAAGCCGTATGCAAAATTCGGTAGGTCTGCGACCAACCGTCTCGGCGCAATGCGATCGAGAGACGCGCGCAAGAAGATCGGAGGTCACAAACCTACCTACAAACCTAGCTACATACAATGTTTACTCTCGGATTTTATTATATATAAGATAAGATAAGATAAGATAAGATAAGACTAGCCGCCTCCGACGACCAGTTGGCTCGCCATCTTAATAAATCTTATTCGGGAGAATCCTGTTTCTCACTGGCTTCCTTGGCACTAAAATCTTAGTGACACTTGGCATTGAAATCATTTGAGAGACACTAACACATTTCTAGCACAAGACAATGGGTATAAAATTTTAATATTCTTCAGTTAAACGTGGGGGGGGGGGAATTAAAGATTTTTTACAGGGTCTCATAAAATTGTATTTATAGTAATAATACAACATTATCTTATCTCCAAAATCTCTCCAGTTTTAAGGAAAATAATCGCCAAATTGGTCGCAAAAACATTTTTGTGTTGGAAAGTGTTTTATAATCTATGCGTTTGGCATGATTTATCTTTCTTGTTTTTAATATGGAGTAAAATTTTTAAAAATATTTTTAAACTTAGAACCACATAGCAAAATATACTAAAACCTGACGCCACTGTGAAGATTCCCTCTTGGGTCTCAATTGTTAATCTTTGAGTGCTTTCCCAAGAGGTGTAACGCTGGCCTTGTCTCCCTGTGGGGCATCTGAAAAGTATTGCTGATCTCAAAAAAAAAAAAAAAAAATTATCAGCACTACGCCTTTGCTATGATAGCAGCAAACAGCTTGCATATTTGTTCAGTATTTAAAAAATAAAGAAAAGAATAGTGGTCTGCTCTCTTGGAAAAATTTCTGAAATTCTGTGCGCGCTACTAAGTTCGAGCAATTTCACAACAATAACATAATAATAACAATACATTTAGATAAGAGCAATCGTAACTCAAAAAAAATCGGCTCTACTTTCAAACTTTAAAAGCTGAAAAACACTTATGTCATGTTTAAAGTACGTGAAAATTAGTTACTAAAAATATACAGTTGTGTTGCAGCGAAAGTTTTGGAGATCAGCGTACGACATTTTATGTCAGAAAGCTTATCCGAGTGCAAAGAAACCCCTCGCAAACTTTCCCCCGGCTGCCAGTAATGTTCTACAAGCAATTAGATCTAATTTCCCTCATTTTGGTGTGGCGAAGAAACAGCCGACCGGAACCGTTCATAACCAAGGCTCTGAACATTTTTCATAACAAAAGTTCACGGTCACGCACAGAGCCGTTTCCATCTGTGTGAATTCAGGAGACTGAAATTGCTGTAAGGAGGACAGTGGGCAGTTTTCTGAGCAGTAGGACAATCATTTCGGCTTGAACTTCGCGTATTGCGCCAGAGAGAAAGCAATTAATGGTAATTGGAATATTGAATACGCGTGCCTCCCGGGAAACGTTGAGCTGACAAATGTTTGCGATCTGAAAGAATCCAAAGTAAAAATGAGATAAGGCAGGACGGATCTGTCAGTCATAAACATTGTTAAGTTGTGTTTTACCAACAGACTTACTCAGTGACTTGTCAGTAAATTACAAAAGATCTCTTGAGTCATGTGGATTATTATTGCATAGAGATAACAGACGTAACTAATGTTTGTTGATACCAGTGTTTAAATCTATTTGTGGCGAGGTTTATTCGTTAGTGTATGTTTGTTTGTATGATTACGGCCGATTAGCTACTCGTGAGCTCTAGGCCGAGGGGTGGGGTGCCCTCCGTGGGGGTCTTTTTAAGGGATCTTAACCCGTATTTACGCTAAGTTTCGGTCGGAGGACACCACGGAAAACTTCGAATGGTTAGGTCGGCGGACGCGACCTAACCGAGCGCCCTGGTTTCGAACCAGGCGCCTTCCATCTCCTAGTTCAGTGCGCCATGCACTATGCCATTGGTGGGGATTAGTTAGTGTATTTTGGGGACAAATTACATAGCGACATGGCTGTGAATAGCTCTTTATATAGTAAAATGTTGCCACTCAAGTAAATAAATATAAAAATAAATAAGTACCTACCATTAAAGTGACTAATTGAAATTTTTTAAGAAGTTTTGCACTTCTTTTGTGTGATGCACACTCTTTTAAAACCTGCATTCCAAAAATATTTCTTTGCATACTTATATGAGTATAGTACCTTATACGAGTATAGTAACTTTGTACTCATAAAAAATATGAAAACTTATGGCTATTTTGACAATTTAAACAATTTAATTGTTACCTTTTAAATGTTCGTATACATATGTTGTCAATGTTCAATTTGTTCATCATCTCTAAAACTTCACAAAAGACAAAATAAAATCGTGATAAAACTAACTATTAAAAATTTACAACATATGTCTTGCAGAAAATTAGTTTACTAATATTCAAGTAATTTTTCAAGTAAGTAATTTATACTGTTGCCTTAAATTAAAGTTTGTGGAACATTTCTTCATAGAGTACTACAAAAACTTTTTTAAGTTTTATAACTAAGAAAAATAATATCTTTTAAAACTGCTTTTGCATTTTAGTACACAAAATGGTACACAACGTTTAGTACACAACTATAGGCTTTATTGTTATTGTTATTGAGGGGTTGGCGGTGGGATGCTCTGTTACATATGTTGCAATTTATCAAAATTTTACTTCAACAAAGTCATCAGATTTATCAATTTTTATCAGTTTATAAGAGTACATTATACAGAATATTATGTAATTTACTGGATTGATATGAGTCTTTGAATGCAATTTGTTTAATTTTGAAGGGTTCAAAAGCCATGTGGCTTATTTATTTTATTTATTTTTCTAAAAGCTCAGCTTCGTAAATCAAATTTCTTTTGCTCTGCATACAAGCTATAGACTAGAAGAAATTTCGTATTCATAAGCACAGCCACGTTCAATCTATACTCATATAAGTAAGCAAAAGTTTTTTGTTTATTTATTTTCGGTTTAGTCTTGAGAGATTGAGCAAAGATAAAGGTAGAGTCAATAATTAGCTTTTGTTTCTGGCTTTGAATATTAATTATCCTGATTCGAAAATTCCTTTGTTTTACGGCTCTGGCTCTATCCTCCTCTCTCGATATTACTAGCGCACCCAAGGACCTGGATAATAAATAGCCTAACATGTACTCGAAGTAAGATTATAAAAGCCATCGTATCTTCAGATTAATCAGCTGAGTTATATGGGTGAAACTGATTGCATATTCATGTGTCTGTAATCTGTTCTATTTGCTTCAAGTATTAAAATTTGGCATGATTTCCTACCTGCAATGATGAACATAAGGATGAAAACCCTTCCAGTGACCACTTCCCAAATGATGAGATGAATTAGATTCGGGAGATAGAGGAATTATGACTCCCTTTGGGCTATGGGAAGCCTACTCGAGGGTCCCTGCCTACGGGGGAAGGGGAGTACCTTGGGTGGAGGACTTGACAACCCTTAAATGCATAGCAATGCATATCTGCATCGTATTTTTCACTGCCGGATTAGAGTACAAGCCAAATTTCATACGTCAATTTCACGCATAAAATATAGTTTTTAATTATAAATGATTCATATCGTGAATAATAAGAATTTCACATATTTCTTCCAAACTGCGTGTTTTGGGGAAAATTAATTAGTTATTCACAAAACTGATACAGGAAATTTAGCTTACACTCGTGGCTATCGAGTGAACGTCTTTAAAATTAAGCGACTCTTAACGCGTATTCGTGTTACATCTGGAGAAAAAATGCTCAAAATCCAGACAGTTAGGCCAACAGCCTTGCGGTAGTCCCGAACGCGGGACCTTCAGACTTCAGACATGTTGAGTGTCTTATTCATTCTGCCATGATGTGGCCTGCAGAGTTACGTTTAAAGTTCTTCGAACTTCAAAAATAAGAAATTCAATTCACAAGAAAAGTTTTCCTAGTCGTAATCTACATGTCAGCTCATATTCGATAGAATTTATCTAATTAAAACTTTTCTTTTCCATCTGTAGTAGTTATTTAAGTTCAGTTTTTAATTACTTATATTTAATGCATTTTGTAAATCCAGTTCTAAATTTAAATTTATTTGTAAAATTTTCTCTAGTAAGAGACCACTTTCCTTAGCGTTTGATTTCATGTGTAGAGTTTCGCCTAAAAGAGATCCTTCTTTATTACTACAGTAAGTTATTAACATTAATATCCATGGTCGTTCGGCTGTTAAATATTTTTTCTCGGAAAAAAGCAAGCGTAAAAAGATGTTTTTCAAACAGTAACTCCCGACATAGGACTGTTTTCCTGACTTTATATTTAGATATGCCGGGGGAAGGAAAAACCACGTACCATATTATTACAAAGCAATGGAAATGAATCACACTTCTATTTTCTAATCTCCGTTATTTCTTCGAATCCGACTTTTTATAGTTCTTCGATTCATCGCAAGCAGATCTATCTACAATGATGCTAAAGTGCATAATAAGTATGCATCTTTGAAATATATCTTGTGATTATAAAAAATGGAACAATATTTTATAAAAAGAAATCCGTGACGTATGTAAAATCTTTATTAATTTTTTCTATTTATAATTCAGTCATTCATTTGTTTAATCCCACGCTTTCACTAAATTTGATGATGATATTAAAAAAAGAAAAAAAAAGCCAAAAGTTAAATGGGCACTTGTCAACTATTAAACTTGCATCTAGTGTTTCTAATAATCTTGTAACAAAAGAAAAGCCAATAAAAATATTATTACACTAAACACAGCTTAAGAGTTCATTTTCTTGTTTCATTTCAAAAAATATTCAATTTAAATATTTTTCAACTTTATTATTTGTAATATTTACTTTCAAAATATTTTACATTATACTGAATACTCGTTTTATGCAAGTGAAAAGAATGTTATACTGAAGCTCAAAGCACAGAAAAGAAATTTAAAATATCATTTTTGGGCGATGAACAAAAAACGCACAGTTAAAATTTTTCGGTATAGAGGTATAAATTGACAGCTAAGCGACAATTGCTGATAATTTACATAACTAATATTTCCAATGCAACACAGTGTATATAAAACTAATCCTGATTTTTTTTTTAAAGATCACAAGAAATTTTATATAAAAATAATTCCAATTAAAATCATTCTAAGAAATTTTCAAACTACTGTCTATATACAAAATGTACCGAGAAATATAATACAAATTTATATTTTTTTTCTAATGCTCATTTTTTTAAATAAAAAGGCATTAAAAAATGATGCTTTTTGAAAACATCGATACATTTTAAATTTATCTGCACATCGTATCCATTAGAATGGACGTTAAGATAATAAGCACTATAGAATAATTTAAAAATTTCCAAAATCATTGGAATAAAAAAAGTTTGTTATTATCAAAATAGAACATAAAATCAAAATTATTAACTTTACTAAACATTACATTTAACATTTGCAACTTTCAAGATTCACCAGCAGAGCGCCGAATTCCAACTCCATTCACACATTTCGCCATTTTGTCAACAAAACAAGCGACCATTGCCATATTTACAAAACTAAAAGGTGATTTCTGATTCATCTACTACAATATCAGTTCAGTTTTAGCTTGCAACATTCAAATTTAACAAAACAAAAAGAAAAACCGACACGTGCTATTTTAATAGATTTCAAGTCTCAAGAGGTTATAGAAACTATAAAGACTCCGAGACTCTGTTTAAACGTAATAAAATTTTAAACATATCAACAGTTGTTTACTAATCTATTATACACATAAATTTTGAAAAGTTCTGACCGTTGCTTTGCTTAAAACGAAAAATAAATAAAATAAGACAAACTTTTGTTTTTATAATAGAAATATGAAGCTCCTAAAATTTATGGCTATTTTAAACATTTTGTACTACGTAAACCAAGGCATAAATCTTAAAGGTGAATATTTAAGACAAAGGATGTTGTAATTTTTTTTTCTCTCACGGATATTTTTTTTTCCCCGAACCGACAACAGTTTTGTATGATGCAATTTCGAACGAAAAATTTCTTTCAGTTTTTAGTTGGAGACATTAGCAATACAATGAAAATTTATTTTCTGTAAACGTTTATAAGATTTATGAAATTTTAAAGAGAAAGTATTAAGTAATCGGCAACATTACTCTTTAAAAGTTTATGAGGTTATTTCTGTTGTACATTTTAAAAATACATAAAAATAAAACTCACTGTCAACAGGATATTGACATCGCTGGGGTTTGTGAACAAAACTTTAATAGCAATCTGGCCATTATTATTACTGGCATCTTGATATTATTGGCCATTGATATTACTGGCCTTGATATTACTGGCCATTATTATTACTGGCATCTTGATAATATTACTGGCATCTTGATGAAATATTAAAGAAATAAATAATGCGTCAGTATTGGGAACTTTTGAAAGATTTAGAAAATATCAGGAATACATTGGAAATATTTTCAGTGTAAAACCTATTAAACAAATATTGGCGTAATTTTGTCCGCATTGGCTATATTTTTGTTGAATATCGGATGGAAAATTGTCTCTCAATATAGCACTAATATTAGTATAATAGCATTTTTCTACTAGTACTGACTGCCGGTAAATAGCCAAAACTGTGAATAAATTAGAAATGTTTCGCAAGTATTATAAACTGAAATAAATTTCTAATATGGAACTGCATCTGGAAATATATTGAGAATATTTTTTCCCTAACGGTGATAGGAAATATTAAAAAAATTCCTATTTTACTCTAACTGATGCATTAAAATATAATAGGAAACTAATTAAATTATGCTTAACACAACACTGTTAAAAAGCAAATATCTAAAAATGCTTCCACTCACGTGGATTATTTAGATTTAAGAACATAAAGAAAGCACCAGGAGCATAAACACTGTGTACTAAATCTTAATTAAATTAAGACTCACTTAGTAAAAACTATCTTCATAGTCAGTTAAATGCCACAAAAAAATTAAAAAAAAACAGAAAAAAATGACTTTTTAAAACTTATTTTAAGGGGGGATGCATTAATTATTCTTAGGCACATTTTCCGATCTAATAAAATATGCATTATGCTTTTTTTTTTCAAGTACACTGATTACTTTATATCCACCCAAGAGGATGTTATGTTCAATTAAATGAATTAATAGAACACATATTAATAGAAAAGAAAAAAAATAACTCTATACTTTAAAAAATACTTAATTTAAAGATTCTTAAAAAAACTAAATTCTTAAATTCATGTAGATCCGGTTTTTGCAAATCTAGTCAATTAGATGTTAAACAATAAATTTTAATGATCACATTTTATATAATTGTTCGGTTCTATTTTAAAGAAAATACATATTTCTCACAAACGTTCGTTGTTGGCGAGAAAAAAGAAAGTCTCACATAAGACTCACATAAGCTTCAACTCATACCAGTAAGATAAGAAGCTGATAGAGGACTTGATGAAACTTAATCTTTTAAAAAGAAAATCTAAATTCATTTACAGAACAAGTCTAAATTCTTGTACATATAGCTGCTCCCGTAACCAACTTAGTCGATTATTTTTTCTAATACATTAATTTTTCGTACTACACTTAGATATAACTGGTTCTCAATCCCCTCTCAAACCCAAAATCGTTTTTAGAATTAAAACCTTATCCAATGCACTACTGAACTATTATTTTAAAAAAAGGTCTGCACGAAGTATAATGTTCAGTTAAATAAGATGAGGGACAATGCTTGAAAAATAATTAAAAAGATTTTTTTACCTTACTTAAATTGAGTTTAAAGTAGTTTTCAAGGGCAGTAGCCTCTGATAGCTTTCTCCTTTTAGAAGAATAGAGAACGTGGTTTAAGTGGTCGACTTTCAAGGCCATTAAAATAAGATGACCATAATTCATTCAGCCAAATCCGTTTCATGTATGCGCGTGAGTAAAATCACCTGCCTCAGAAATGCAAATTAAAAACTGCTTTATGCCTTTAAAAGGGAACAATAAATAGTACGCATCATCTTAGCATGGGGTAAAAAAAAAGGCTTATAACAGCAATTTGGGAATTGTAGCAAATGGTGGAGCATTAATTTATTGTTATAAAGTAAAAATCCGAGACTGAAAAGAAAAAAAAATTAATAAAAAAATAGAACCGGTTCCTTTAAAAGCATTGCATTTGTTAAAAGAAAAGATATTAAATATGAATGTTTAATTTAACAAATAATTTTAAGATAACAGGAATGTTTAGAAGATGCATGAAATTTAAATATTCAAATGTTTCAAATTTAAATATTTAAATATTCTAAAATATTTCTGACAAAAGCTCTTTTGGGTGGTGGTATTGTTGTTTTTCCAAAATTTTGGATGAAAATAAAATAATTTAAATTTCCGTTTAGAGGAAATCTGAAAGTGAGTCAACTATTTCTATCAACTAGTCTGAAAGTTAGCTTCATTTGCAAGAGATAAACGATGTAAGCGTTATGTTTAAGGATCACTGAAAATTGAATTTCGTGATAATTTAAAAATGTTGGAATTTTCTTGTTGCGTTACTTTCCCTGAATTAAAAAATTTCTAGCCGATACAACTTCGACTTTATTCATACGAGCCCCTTAAGTCCCAAGTTGTGTAACTCACATTTTTCTAGTTATGATGAGATATTTAAGGTTTTATTAGGGTTATCATGGTGAATTCAGTATTGCACAGCAACTAGTTCTCCTACCTACACGGTTGCTAAGGAAGTTACAACTTATACTTTTCGTGCTTTTGATACAATTTAGGGGCCTTTGCGGAAACACTTCTATGACCCTAAGCTAATAAAACCAAGAAATGAAGTTAGGCCACTTGGGTTTTAATGGGCTCATACTATTGGATGATTAAAAAGTAAAATTTGTAGACAACGATTTATTACTATTTACATGAACGAATAATTTTTTTTTATTTGCTAGTGTCTGTGAAAACAATCTTCAGCATAAACTTTGAAATTTTATTAGTTCTTTTTTCCCCTAGCAAAAATTTGTACGTTCGGAATATTTGGAGACGAGAGTATACGAAACTGTAGTAGGGCTGGGAGGCAAACAAGTTGCTCCATGAAAAGAAAGCATAAGAAAAAAAATGTTAGTGCTAAAAACAAAAATTAACTTTTAAATTTATAAATATTTAAAAACATATTTCTACACTTGTCAGACGGCGTCTAGAATCTAGACGACGGACTTTCGGCTTAGTACAAAGTGTATCACACATGTTGAATAAATCTGTAATCAAAATTTAAAAGAGATTAGTTCTTTTTCCGAGAAAAATAAGCTTTTTTCCCGTAGAAATTGATGCATGCATGTGGAAATATTTTTAAGTAAAGAAGTAAATTATCATCAGTGTCAGACCGGAAGGAGGGCAGGGGAGGGGCAGTATAAAATAACAAATTTTACTACCCAAAAGCATTAATAAATATTGAAACAATTTATTTTACTTTATATTGAGTGCATTTACCTATCACAAAGCAATGAAAACCTTTTAAAAAAGAATGCTATTTTTCTGCGTATGTCAATGAATAGTACGCTGGACTCAGGGCACTCAAAATGTTATTCACTAGAATGAAGTGTCGGATGGGGATGGGGAATATGATGGGGTAACGCACCTTACCCATGAGCAGACTTAAACATAATAATTTGTTTTCGTCCATTAGAAAATAGCACCTTAATTAGATATTTTGCAAAACTTATTGTCGAAAATTAAACAGATATGGAAAATTCGTAATGAATTTATATTGTAAATAATTGCATGAGTCTTGGAAGAGCGAGTTAGAGAGTATATAAACCAACACGGACGTAAACAGGGATGTGATATCGGGATATATTCCTATCTGACAAAATTTTCCGATTTTATATCGTGCATTTTTTCTCATTTATACAATACAATATGTCATAACCCCTCACCGAAAATATTTCCCGGCTACGCCTCTTATAAACTGTCCAGTGAACTCAGGCACGCTCTTATTCAAACAAATGCAGGGATGAAGATTCCCTTTCGGCAATCAATGCTGCTTTTCTGCATATGCCAATGAATAATACTACGCTGGACTCAGGAAAATCAAAAATTTACATAATGCAGCATTTGAAATTATGGGTTTTACGGATGATAAAATCAAAAACGCTTAGGATTCAACTGTAAAGTTTAAAAAAAAAGAAATCGATCATGGTCATATAGCGATTACTTATATTGTGACTCATAAACATGTGCAGCAACAAGTCTAAGCATTGTAGTTTTGTGAATGCTTAGACTTGTGTGTGATTAGACTTGTGTGTGTTTCCGGAAATGGTATTGATTTCCATTGTAAACTTACAATGAAATCTGACAATCTGATCGATAGCTTATTACAAAAGTCTTATTTTTGCAGCAGCAATATTATTCTCAAAATCGTTTGCTTTTGAATTCAACAAAAGTTGACCTATTTCTGTTAGGCAGTTCTTTAAAAAATCACAAAATTGAAAAATCTTTAAATTGAAAACATCGCTTTAACGTAACGTATACCATGAATTCAAAGTAAAAAAAAAAAAAAAGAGACGCATTGGCAATTTATTATCGAATTTCAAACAAACAGGAAAGAAGAGCCAGTATTTACCTTCAATGTATGCTACATAATAAAATATTTAATATAATATTTTTTAATAAATATACATCATTATATAAAAATTGAAGTAGTTTGAAGGAGATGTGTGAAACTTTTTCTAAAAAGGCAGGCATGTTGAAAACTTAATTTATAAATGTTGAAGAATAGATGTTCTTCAGTTTAACATTAGTTCTGTTAATTTAACGTTTAAGAACTCAAGAAGTCAGTTTAGCTAATTTTTGATTCTTTCTTGACTCTCTTCAAAGGGGCCTGGGGGACGATAATTCATAACGATCGTTTCGGGTGGTATCAAAGGTCTACTCTTCCTTACCTGCAGAAAGTTCCAACATCCGCACAAGCAGGAGAGTGAAAGCTAAATGTGACAAAAGTGAAAATTTAACAAATTGGGAACTGAACAAACAAACTACTAAAGCAATAAAAAAAACTTCGTAAATAACACACATAAGTATAAAAATACACTTATGTGTCTTATTTACAAAATTCTTTAAATTTTTAACCCTTTAGTACCAGTTATATTTTATTTATTTGTTTGTTCATAATAATAATAACAATTATTATTATTATCATCATTATTTTGTAGGGGGGTTGTGTTCTTATAAAACAAATAACTAATTTTAAGAGAACTTTTATATACTAATAAGCTTAAAGCATTCTATAGTTATTATACAGATATTGTTCATTAATTATTACAGAAAAAATGCTTAATTTTTGATTCAGTCTTTTTTTAGAGTATTACATCCTAGAAATAGCTTCCAATGCAAGTATAAAATGAAAGCATTTTCCTTAAAAGATAAGTAACCATGCGGGAGCCCAATACCAGCTGCTCTCACTTGGCTTTAAAACAAAAGCTGTTTCCCGTTGCTAAGCAACCACATCTCACGTGGTGGACTTGTCAACACGCCTGCTCATTGGCTTCCACTGTCATCGGACGGGGTACCAGAAAATAGTCTTTATCGGCGCAATTTTGCCCAAATTCTGAGGGAAGGGAAAGTTGATGTTGAACCGGGTGTTGTCAGTTACAACAAACGGCTTCTGACTGTTTTCTTTTTTTATCTCGAGAAAGTTCGTTAAGAGATTTCTACTTTTTAACTGATAAATCTCTGCACGAGTATTTATTCAATACTAATAAATTTGAATTTATTTCCTTTTTTCTTTTTTTTTTTACTTTAATATTCAATAAGCTTTTTTTCTTTTCGTATGAAGAAAACATTAAAATGAACAAATTGAATGATTCTGGATGATGTTTCTCTCAAGTTTTCAGTTTTAACTTAGTCTGTAATTGAGTATACGATAATAAATCAGCAATTGGTGCCAGTTGTTTTTCGCACCAATTAACTTGGACAAAAGACAAGCATAAAACAGATTATGCACATCTTTCGAGCTTTTTCGTAACAATTGCTTATTAATAAAAATAAATTACTTGTTAAACAAACTGAAATCCCTTACACATTTTAAGTTTAATGGAAAGAGTTGAAACTATATTTTAAAAATTAAATTAAATTAAATTAAGGGTACTCCAGTAAGAAACTGAAAACGACTGATCTTATCATTACTCAAATAAAAACTATCATAAACAACACTGCTGTCATTCCAAGGGGGCAAAAAAGATTCCACAGTTACCGACAGTATGTTTCAAATCTAACTTCCATACCATTGGTAAACGAAGCGAACGATAGTATGGATAGCTTATTATAGCATCCACAGTCTGTTTGCAGAACACAATTACAATATACTCAGAGTTATTTCAGATTTAGTCTGACATATATTATCGCCCCGTCTAATTTTTACATTACAAAACCAGATACAATTTAACTTGCATTTTTCAAAACTTTTTTTTTAAATATTAACTCATTAATTTTGTTATTTACTGCTCTTTATTTTAATTCGAAGCTCTTAAAATCAATACTGCGTTCTTACACTGTTCCCCCTTTTACCTTTCCCCTTGGTTTACGTTTGCATCTTTATTTAAACAGGACGGGGAGAATCATTTTGGGGAGAGAAGGGTGAGTTCGTTAACCTCTTTTAGCGTTCAAGGTTTTTTTTTTTTTTTTTTTTTTTGAGAACTAAAACGTGAAAAGAAAACACACGGGGGCTTATACTTTTTTTTTTCGCTAAATAGACATGTTATATTATCTGTGCTATTTTATTTCGCAAATATTTGACACACTAGAGTAACTGCATCTAGGTAAATTGGAACTTCCGTTGATGTGCTGGAAAATGGCAGCTCTGTTCACCTGGAAAAATTTTTTTTAAAAATGTCCAGGTGAAGTTTCTTTACACTTACGATAGAAAATGATATAATATTTAAAATCGAATTAGTTGAAATTAATAAGTACGTCTGATGGCCGCAATATTGAAAGAAAATAGAACCTCTGAAAGTTGGACGCTTTTTAAATAAACCTCAAGTATTCAACTTTCAGAGGTTTCGCTGTATTCTATTTACCACAGAGCGCCGATTATCCGAACCGTTTGGGACCGAGACTGATCCGGTAAAAGAAAAATCTGGATACTAGGACAACTTTAAAAAACGGCTATGGCAATGTTCTTTAGGTACCTTCCCTTCACAGTATTTCCGGGCTTAGGACTAGTGATTGTAATAGTGTATGCATTAGAATATTACAGATGGCGTGTTTGGAAGTTAATTTTTTAAACACCTTTTAAACGTCCGAATATTAATTTTTTAAACACCTTTTAAACGTCCGAATATTAATTTTTTAAACACCTTTTAAACGTTTAAAACTTTTTTAATTAATGATAAGGGTTACCTTTTTCCTGGAGCATCCAAAGAACAAAAGAAGCAGTTTTTCAAACCCCTTCAAAAAAAAAAAAAAAAAAAACACTAAATACGAATTTTCGTGGATTTATTTTAAGGCTGTAAAATAAATGAAATCAAATTAAATTTTAAAAAAAACGCATTGGGCGCTCTTCTGTATTTATTTTTTCAAAACTAAGACGTGAAATAAAAGTAGAAATGTTGAAAAAGAGAAACTATAATTTCATGCGGATAATATGCGGCTTCGTATATAAATCATCTTAGCGCTGGTAATGTATTTTTAAAATGCGCCTTCTCGAGTTTTTTAGGTATGCTTAAAGAACAAAATTACATTTTTTAAAATAGACATTTAAATATTTACTTTTACTGAATGTGATATCGTTCAGTTTCCACTGTATTTAGTTATTTTATTTTAAATAAAGCACATAAAAACTGACGAAAATATTCCAGTCTTAAATCCTGTTTGGGCCGTACTAAAACAGCTTTTTTTAATCACAAAATATTATTTTGTGACTGCATCTATATTTAAATATTTTTTGTAAGAACGTTTAACTTCTAGTAAGATAACAAGTCGTTTTTCATACGCGCGTTAGCCATTCTATGACATGAACACGGAACAGAACGAAAAAAAAAAGAACCCGATCAATAAAAATTAAAAGCCCGCCGGCGAACCCGTGTACACTTTCACCTCCATCTTGGCGCGGTCTTGGCGACAATCTCTCTGAGTCATTTTGGGACCCGCTTCCGCGCAACCCTTGAGTAGCGGGAGGCGCACCGTTTCTATGGGCCACGATCATCTTCAAAAAAGAAAAACATTCTCCTCGGGCTGGAGAGCACTCGCGCCGGAAAAACTCCGAGAGTTAGCCCTGCTAACTTAAATCTTGGAAGAAATTTTCCTGAGCTTGAGCTGAAAAATATGATGGAATACAGTGAGTGCAAATAACGAATAAAATCAGCCAGTTTGTCCATATATCTCTATTTTTTTACGCGGCAGTTCATTTTCAAGAACAAACTACTGTGAGAGCAGCTCTCTCTCGCTCTCCCATTTGCGAGTCAACGACTGACATATGGGATGAATGTGACAGTTTTACTTTCTGACAGAGTGAAGTGTGACAGGTTGCTACAAGAAAAATAAATAAATGTGCTTTGGAGGATACATATTTTGGACTAAGCAATCCAGTTACCGATTGGTAATGAAAAACTCTCTGTGATAGCCGAACCCCTAGAATAAATCCGGTGCTTTGACGGACTGGTTCTTGTGTTTTTGCCATGGCTCATGGAAGTATTAGCCGTGCCTCCAAGAGGACTCAAGTCTGTTATATAGTCATAGACTTTCGAAATGAAAAATTTCGCGCCCACTACTGTCGGAAGGCCGAAGCCGGTGAACCACTAAACACTTCCAAGTTGCTTGACTCGCAAAAAAAAGTAGTAGTCATCAAAGCAAAGCTCCTGTCAAAAAACGTAAGTGGAATTTTGCATCAAATATTTCCCACTGCACCATTTTATTAATTTGACTAATTATTAACTTTATTAATTTGACATAATATTTCTTTATTGACACAAAGCTACAAATTCTTCAATGTATCACTTAGGGATGTAGTCTAGGGGTCCAAGCCCCTCTTAAAATTTCGATTTTTGTTAATTGGATGTAAATCATTAAGCTTTTCTATGACAAATTTTAGCTTTTCCACCTTTAGGACCCCCCCCCCCTTCGAATTTTTCCCTGTTTACGTGCCTGCTATCACTTCTCACTTTAGGCACCTCTTTGAATTAGGACCTTCTCTAACGAGTCTAAATTGTAAATAGTTTTCTTGACACGTACATTGTACGAAAGTCTTAGACTTTTTTATAATATTCCACGGTAAAATTAGGTTATTTTACAGTTATGTGTGCAATAATTATGCATGTAAATGGTTAAGTACTGCCCCTGATTATCGCACGGGCATTTGGGACCTGTGCCCTGGCCACACAATTGGCCAAAAAATTGAGTTTAGATCTATGTATAGGGCACGAAAATTGAGCCAACTGTATGCAAGGGCACAAACTTTAAAAGTGTCCTGGGCACAAAAATGTTATAGTCAAGTCGTATAGTTATAGTCAAATTTAAATTTAAATTAAAAAAAAAGCTAAATGTTATAGTCAAGTCGTTAATGTTATAGTGAATGTTATAGTAGAGTGCATTTTTATAACTACACATAAATTTACTGTAACACCGAAATCTAATTTATTAACACAATTCTAATTAGTTTTTAATTATTTTCATTCATTTTAGCTTATCCTATTTTTTGCTGTGCCATTATTATAAGAGTCATCACCAGCAGATCGGGTCGATATCATCTACTCAAGCTTTTTAAAATAGTAAATAATTTCAATGAGAAAAACTTTACTCTTAGCATATTCTTTACAATATTCTAAAACACAGCACTGATAACAAAGCTTATTAAATATTATTTGACTTTCCAAAAAATTTATCCTATATCTTTGGATTGTCCACTCCCTGAACTGTCTCCAAAGCAATTCTGCAGAATACAACATTATTTTCTGTTCTTATAACACTTTTGTGTGTGTGTGAGGGGGTGGGTAACTTTTCTGTTTGTGAAGGGCATAACTATCAATAGGAAATAACAATAGCTTAATTTTAGAAAAAAAATTATCGTTTATTAATTTATGGTTGGCCAATAAAATCCGGCAATTCCGGAGACATTACTTTTAATTTCCTGTAAAATTCAATAGATAACACGATTAGCCACGTGTATGTTGTTTACGATAATATGGAAAGGCATTTGTTCACGTGAACTTGTGCTAAATTCGTTGATATATATATCCAATGCTCTGAAATTATTTTCGCCCGTCATTTGGCTATTACACCAGTCCATTGCGTGGTCAGATTCATATTGAGGATTACAGTAATTTTCATTATTTAATTATTATCATAAGCGTAAAGTTTTCAAAATTATTAGGGGGGCCGGGCCCCACAACCACATAGA
Organism: Cheiracanthium punctorium; assembly: GCA_038373885.1. NCBI lineage: Eukaryota > Metazoa > Arthropoda > Arachnida > Araneae > Cheiracanthiidae > Cheiracanthium > Cheiracanthium punctorium. The sequence continues at coordinate 149,791 of JAWZYV010018244.1, read as the reverse complement.
TTCACGTCAGTGGCGTATATACATATATGTGAGTTGCAAAAGTCGTAATCCCCCCCCCAAATGAAAAATTTCTGGCTACGCCACTGATTCACGTACATGTAACTTACTGATAGTTGCCAACTACTACGGAATATAATTAACCACTTTTTCTACATGATTTTTCGGCTTAAAATATAGCAAAATTTTTGTGATGCGCGCGCGAGCTGGTTACTATTTTGAAAAAAAATAATTAAAAAATATACTGTTTACAAAAAGTGGTTAGTTATATTTCGTAGTAGTTGGCAGCTATGACTTACTATATATAAGTGTAAATTATTGGAGGCGCTCGATCTCTATGGGTCCATAAAATTCTACACCAATTTAAGGTAAGTATCCATGTTAGTATCTTCCTACCATGTTATAAGTTAAAAATAGACGCAAAGTAAAAAATCCAAAGGAGGAAAAAAAACATTTTCGATGAGATAGTGCATTTTAGACACATCTGAACTTTTCTTCATTTCATACTTTACATTGCATAATCTGATTTTAATTAACCAGAGGCTGGCGAGGACAGCTTATAGTAACATTGTGTGTTACAGGGCGTCACGGTGAATACTAAATCATGATTGAAATCAAAAGAAGAAAATTTTTATAAGTAAAGCTTTTTTTTAAACATTTGTAAATGGCGTGAATACTTTTTTTATGTTAGTATAAATTAGTTTTCTGTATTTAGTGATAAATTATTGGGTGGGCTCAGCCCCTATTCACAATTTATTGGGGGGGGCTCGAGCCCCACGGGCCCATATAACTCTACGCCTATGATTATTATTATTATTATTATAATCAATAGTATAACATTACACTGAGGTCATATTGTTTCTGATATTCCCTTTTTCGGGGGGAAAAAATCAGAATCACACATTTTGTCGATTTTGGCGGACATCTTTTAATAACACAGTGAATGCTTTCAAGTTTTAGCCTTGATTATAGTTTTTTATCCTGCAATGCAAATTATAACTTTTTTGTAGCAAACTAAACTTTAAATTGAAATTTTTTAAGAACACCTTGAAAAAACGTGATTTCAAGATAATTTACTTTTTTGATGCCTTAACTTTTTAAAAAAATAATGAAAATAATTTAATACCTGTTAAATTTTCGTGGAATGCAAAATAAAAAATGACTCACTGAAAGATGCTCATAACACAATTTTCGGCTATAAAAAGTCTATTCTGTGATCGCCAATAGCAAATCCATTTAATTATAAATTTTAAAAATATTTAAATTCCAATGTAAAAATGTGGAACGAGGTAGTGAATTTAGAAAATTATGTTCATGGTTGTTGAGAGGAAATTCAGGAATTTCTATTGATATATTTTTTTTCCTCTTGGCTAGTCTTTTTCTACCTCTAAATTGGCATGTATCCACAATCAAAGTTAGCTAATTAATAAATTTCAGTTTGCAAAGCGCGTACTGTTTTTTTTTTGTTTGTTTGTTTTTTTTCGAGCAGAGAAAGCACTTTGCAATTTCGAAATTGCAATCGAGGATTCATTAAAAAGAGTAATAGTATCTTGTCTTTAAAAAAATGATTGAGGATTTTATTACAATAGCAAATAAAGATTATTACTTTTTAGCTCTTTTTGTGCTCTAAAACAAAGGGGGAATTAAGTAGAGTGTTTGCTATTGAGGTAATGTTACAAAAGAAAATGCTACCTATTTTTCCAACACACCAACTACGCCTGCACGGTGGTTCACTGCTAAGCATCTAAAGAAAACTATCAGCAGACTAATCTTTTCTGTAGCTGTACCGCGTTTACTCATATTTAATTTTACTCAACTCTTAAAAAGTAATTTCGTTGTTCCACTTTCATAAATAAAATTCATAGTAAAATATTATTTATTTATTTCATTATTAAACCCAGATTAAATTAATTAATTTAAATAATATTACAATTTCGGGATACGTATAGATTTTTTTCTGCTTAAAATTAAAACTCAAAATGATCTTGATGAAATTATGACTGCGAATAATAGTGAAAAATCTGTATTCGCTTTCATCTATTTATCATGTAATGTAATATTTCACAAACTGCAGTCCTGGATGTTCGACTTGATAAATCCTCTTAAATTAAATAAGCGAAAGTAAACAAGATTAAAATTAACTTTGTATCTTACGTTACTGGTAAAAATCACCATAGGAAGTAAAGAACTACACAAAATGCATCGATATTAATTTGATGCCGATCTCATGCATGAACTTACTAGTACTATATCCAAACGTAAAATTTCTGTAGAAAACAAGCTCTAATATAACGTGCGCTAAACTATGAGACTATCTTTAATTGAGGGGTGGGGGTGGGGGGATCCCTAAGGGGGAAAGAAACGAAGATGCAGAAAAAAGCTTCAGCAAAATGATAAAATGCCAATTTACTCTTAAAAATTAATGATAGCTGCATAAGCAATAAATTAAAAGGATGAAAATTAGACTTTAAAAATTTATAGTAATACCTTGAATTACTTAAATGAAAATTAGGTTTTTTTAATTAATAGTTTAATAAAATGTAAAATTAGATGTGTTTGAATGTAGTTTTATAAAAGTGTAATATTGGAAATACTGAAATGTAAACTTTATAAAATATTTAAGTCGATCTTCTGAACATTCTGATTTATTAATGTGATCTTTACGTGAAAACTTTTTGAGAAATGCTAATTTTATGGATTTGAGAATGTTCTTTTATGGTGTTTAAAAAGTTAATATTTGGCCATCTCTTTTTCGTTTTCAACATCAACTTTTTTCTCACATCACTTACAGTGTTTAATTTATTTATTTATCATTTCACATTAAAATTTCCTTAAAAATTATCTGCATATATTTCAGCTGATCGTGTATGTACAACGATCACACTGGATTTTTTTTTGGGGGGGGGGATGTCTTAGAACTTACACAATTAAATATTTGGGGGTTCCTTTTTGAGTTTTGGGGATTTTCTGGGCTTTTTAAAAAAGGGCTTTTTAAAGTGCGATGCCTGTTATATTTACAGTATTTTACATAAGATAATATTCACTAAATTTACACCCTTCCTCCTCAATTAAACTTTTTATATATATTTGATTAAAATTAACTTTAGTTAACAAGATTAATTATACATCCTCATATGCGAGATATGTATTAGTTTCTTCCTTTGGTAGTGAACAATATATATAGTAAAATTTCTGAAATCGGAGAAGTAAATCAATAATTACAAACAATTGCAAAATATTCCACCCTAACCTTTAGGTCCTAGCGTTCAGAGCTGTTATGGTCCTAGTTGTTCGTGCATCATTCAAGGGCAATGAACTTTCAGGAGAGCTCGGTGCATGCATTCAAATGCACTCCAGTGCTCAGTAGTTAATTTAACTCACTTGCTCCGTGTATTCCAAGAGGGATCGTATGGGTGGGGAACTTGTTGAAAAAAAGAAATGGAGGGGGGAGGGGGTAAAGTGCTTTTAAACTTCACACTCAGTTGGTCGTGCGCTCCTTCTTCGTATCAAAGCGTTTATTGTTAAGTGTTTCGTTAAATAATGTTTGAACTGAAATCTTTTGGAGTTAAATTTTAATTTAATTTAAATGAAAATTTGCCCGTTAGAAATATATGTTCGGATTTTCTGACTGCCTGAGAGTTTTTTTTTTTTTTTCGGATTTTCAATCATTCGATACTCAAATGCAAAGCATTTTAGCAAGACCTCCCAAAAAGCATTTAGCGGCAGAAAAAAACATAACTTTAAACGTCTTGCTTCTTTTTCGATAGAAAATAAAATAAAATCACGCTTAATATCAAAATTTTTCATGAGCCAATTAATCAGGCAATAGAACAACTTGTATCCCGTAGCTACCTCTGTCCAAGACTTCCCTTTTTAAATTACATTCAAATTTGAATCTTAAGGTAAAAAATATATATATATATATATATTTTTAGTTACCCCAAAATGCCTCTAAACACGTACTTTCGTTCATTTAAGTATTGATTATTGGAAAATTATATTGTATTCATTTACTGTTCAAAAGGATCGAAATATTTACCGTTTACTGTGCTATATTCGTAAGGAATAAAAAAAAAAATATTTATTGTTCATTTTGGAAAAAGCTGTGTGGCGATTTTTAGTGGAGTCAGAAAAAACTACCAGAATATGTGCGTCGCACTTCTCTTTTTAATCTCTTTTATCATTATAATAACTGCGGTCAAGAAAGATTAGACGCGTTTGACTACCTTGCAGAAAAAGCAAGAAGGCGTTGTCATTAGTTTTATATTCCAGGCAAAGCTTCTTGTCCTTTATTGTTGTTCCTTAATAATGTACAATTAGATGAGATTATTTTCAAGAAAATCCTATGATAGATGTTTATGCAGTTCATTTAAAGTCTGATTAGTTATTAAATTTCAGAATTAAATACTCCCAAATCTTAAAACTTCTATGTAACATTGTGTAACAACCAAGCATACAATCATTTCTCGTTATAGTGAATATTAGGAACTCTTATAAAAATGTATATATTTAGTTTATATAATTTTTAACGCATAGTGTGAACTAATAAAAAGTTTCGATACAGTAAATAAAAATTGAAATGAAAATTTATTTATTTTTTCGTAAAAATGTGTTAAATCTAAGTTACCCTCCCCCCCCCCAAAAAAAAAGCAATATATTTACATAGGCAACAAAATGTTATAGCTTGAAGTCTAAATTTTCCTTAAAAAATCCAGGTGTAAGATTTTAAAATCATTTTACACTATTACTATTGTTTCTACAAATATGAAGAAGTGATATAAATTCTCGACAATTTTAGTTCACTGCTAAATTATGTGTTTCATCTCATAATAGTACTCGTCGATTTCCGTTGAAATAATCTTAATGAAATTAACACAGCCGGCTGTGCGAAATAAAGGACTTTAGCTCTAAATCACGCGATGGGCGATTCGATCGGCCGCCATATTGCTGATAGTTAACTCGAGGCATGGCAACGAGTGTATTTTTTCAGCGTTGGGTACTGTATAAAGTTCTTCTATATAGATGTGAAAATGGTTGCCCGTCAAAGGGTTAATCAAAATCCAATCATAAAGTCGACAAGTAGAAAAAAAAAGGCACGGAACTGTTTCAGTAGTATTTTACATTTCAGCCCAAATCAATGTGTATACATATATTCGGCATTTGCTTACTAACAACAGAATGTACTTTTTCAACCAAAACGAACGTTTCGTTTTCGTTAAATCTAAAACAATGTATGTTTCAAAATTTTTACAGATTTATTTATTTATTTATTTTGTCTCTTTGGTAATAAAACACGCTGCGCGATACAGGTTTTAACAAATGAGTAAACATCCGAATAGCTCTTCTTTGTTTCTAACCGCAGAATCTTCAGACTTAAAATTTACATAGCTCAGGAATCAAGGACAGGGCTACGTTTTCTTCTGTCCGTTACGTTATTTATTCGCGTTCGGCTTTGTTGCACAAACTCACTCAGAGTTGAAAACTCCCTTTTGGGCAAAGTTAATTAGATTGGTGTGCTGCATTCTAATGAGGACGTATAACTTAGTCGAAGCTAACGTGGGCGAGGAAATACAACGTTCAATTTCGAAGTGAACGAAAACTTCTGGCTACCAAACCATAAAATCGCTAATCGCTCATTTTAAAAACTAATATCTACGATGGATATCTCTCATGGAAAGTATGTTAGCCTTTGAAGCCATATTAATAGATTCAGCCTTTTTATTAATCGAATTTCATTATTTTGTTATGGAATCCTAATTATTGTACTGAAAACCGTATACCGAATGGCCTTTACGTCCTCAAAGAAGTTTTGTATTACAATATTTGATGTTAAAAAAAAAAAAAAAAGTTTCTAGTTTTGAATGCAGTTTTAGTCCAATGGGATTAAAAATCCATTGAAACACTTTCCCATGCATCTATTCTGTATTAAAAATTACTTTCAATGCATCTGAAAATCTATCCGCAATTTTGGGAACAAGTGTCAAAATATAATTTATTTATTTTACCCGTTTCAGTTGAAAAATATTTCGTTAGAAAGTTCTAAAAATTGGTTATTTTTTACTGGAATTTTTCATAATCCCTTTCTTTTCAGTATCATGGTAAAAATTTGAAAATGGGATAAAACCCTATATTTTTTTACATCTTTTATATCAAAGCACTTGGTTAGAGTATAAAACCACACTACCTGCCTTTGTAGTGCGTTTTGTGTCGAAGTCCAAAAAGTGTCTGCAAAAGTGAGAAAAGGATCAGCATCACGGCCATTTTGTCTTTTGAAGTACGTCCAATTTGCAAATGTGTTTAAACTTTGCACCACAAAATTTTCTGCTTTCACATTTTACTAAACAACACTCGAAACTCTAAGAAAAAAAAATGGAGTAGCGGAAGAGATATTCGAACGCTGCTTATAAAAAGTTGAAATGTAAAATTTTCTCATCTAGACAGGTAACCTGCAACTTGCGAGCTTAGCTATTTTGCGAATTCTATATAGTGTCCAAATAAACTCTTGTTACTTCCATAACAATCAATAATGTCTGTAAACATAATGCTAAATGACTTTTTGTACGATACCCTATTTCGAAATTTGCTCATTAGGATACCTAAATATTTTCAATTTGTTTACCATCACTGAAAACTTTAAAGGAAGAGAGGAAGGGAAGAGATAAAATGGCATGAGGCAACATACAGTGCGTCTTACAAATTATTCTTTTAAGTTCGCGTATTCCCTAAAAAATAAATGAAAAATAAAACTTTTTATTGCATTTCTAAAGGGAAGTTTATCGCCTGCAAAAGTTTTATTTATCTTAAAATATAGCTTCTGAATAACTAATTTGTCTTTTAAAAAATGGCAATGACAAAAAGTTCTTTTTAAGTTTTAATTCTGAGTGAAATATGCTACTTTTTATTATTAATGATAAATATTATATTAATTCAGGGAATGTTCTTTGTGAGCAATGTTTCAAAAATATATGTGGCATTGAATTACAGGTAATATTTTCAAATGTTTCATATTTCCAGGTATATATGAAAGAACTATTTATCGCTGAAAGTTTAATAATCGAAAGTCAAAAGTTTCGCATTGGCTTTATTTAGCTATATGTACGTTTATCTTTCAAGCACGAAAACATATTTTAATCTATACTTCGAAGCTTTTTTTTTTTCGGGGGGTTTGGAGGGGGAGAGTAGAATTTGTGTGGATTCTGATTAAGGCATATAAGGCTGAATTATGGACACGTTTTAACGAGTTCATGCTAATAGCCCTATTTGTGATCAACTGGCTTAATAAGTTAAATTTTAAGACCAAAGTAAAATATGGGAAGTTTAAAATGTCTTTTTTGCTTAAAATTTATGTTAGAATGTACTTGACAATTTTCGCAAATCCGTCACTGCTTGAGCCCGAGTACTGCTAAGGTTGCTTTTCCTGCAGTACATGCAGTTTTCCACTCAGCTGCTAACCAAGCATGACTTCTTAGTTATTCAAGCTCGTGATTCAATAGGTACATAACTTGAACCTGAATTTGGTTGAGGCATGACATAATAACTTTTTAACACTGTTTAACAATGTTGAAAATGTTTTTATATGACTTCCAGACAAGTAAAAGTCTTACGCCAGATTCTGCATAGGAACATAATACATGATAACAATGCCTGGGAAAGACAAAAAGAAAATTCAAATTAATTCTGCACAATTTTAGTATACGTACTGTACAACTATAAATCTCAAGAGTTTGAAAATTACGCATAGAAATTGTTTTTTACCTCTTTTCTTCAAAATTGAATCAAAGTTTAAAAGTATTGTGTCAACAAAAATGATAAAGTGTTTATGTGAAGTTACGACCAGTTATCTGAGCGAGGGATCTTGGCCGAGGGGGATTGCCTTCTGTGGGGGACTTTCTAAGCGACCCTAACCCGTATTTATGCAAAGTTTCGGCGGAAACCACGGAAAACTCCGATCGGTTAGGTTGGCGCGCGCGGCCTGGTTTTGAACCAGGCGTCTTCCGTCTCCCAGTTAAGAGCACAAACCCGCTTGGCCACTGGTTCGGCGATATGTGTTTTATGATTTCGGTTTGTTTTTCTGTCCGCTCGTCCACGTTCTATCTCAAACAGGCATCAATTTCTGCGAAATTCATGTATATTATTCAGGACCGGACCAGCTCCCCCCCCCCGCCGAAATTTAAAATTTTGTTAACAAAATAATAATGATGAAGTCTTTTTTGTGAAAAATTGAGGCTTTTTCACTTTGGAATCCATCCGAAATTTTTTTCTGGGTACGGTTCTGATATTATTCCTATAAACTCTGCTTTGTGGCCTAATAAAAATGTTGCATGTATGAAAAAAAAAAAGACACCGAAGTCTCAATAATTTACATAACAGTGCACTGAAAATAAAAGCCATCAAAAATTCCACTATTTTTAAACAGCGATATAATTTTGTCGTCATAATATGTCTGCCTCCAAAGAAACTTGCTTCACTTTTCCGTCTACATCAAACTTTCTTTTTTTTTTTTTTTTTTAATATTTGCATTCCTTAGGGGCCCGTTCGCATGAAATATATATTTTTTAAAGTTCTTGCAGCCCGGTGCGGTCATTGAACTCCAGAACCACCAGTGAAATTCACTTTCTACTTCCCCACTCACCATCCCAATGAAATAGATGAAGGCTTTAATAACTGGGGGGAAGGAGGTTTCGCGTGACTCACCACTGGGGGCTGAATCTACTTGCTGTAGAAAGTCACGGGCAGAATTTATAAGCATAATATGACACGAGCTATCTGAGACGAACTCCTGTCTCCCCTCCCCCTCTTCCATGGAAGAGTCCCCCCCCCCGCCTTTTTTTTTATTAAATAGAAATATTTTGAGCAGAATTTTCAGCAATTGTTAGATATGGTTGTATTATACATCTAAATGATCATTATGTATCATTTTGTTATAGTATCGTAATGCAACATTTAAAAATACTAGTTTGCACCAAGCACGTTCTTGAAAAAGAGAAAAGAATACATCTCCCAAATTCTGACTTGTAAGGAGCCCATGAACAAGATGTATAGTTAGTTATAATGATAAGGATGCGATATAAATTCCTTACTCCGATGCTTTTCTCTTTCATGATATTCCAAATTGCATAAACTCGAAGTTGCATTCCTAAAACTGCTCTTCTTTTGGGTGTCGTTTTGAGATTTTATTAACTTATTTTTGTATCGTTCAAGAAATTTATCTTACTTTACGCTCTAAGAACATTTTTTTTAGAATGAAAAGTTATTTTCATTCTAAACAAACAGTTTTTTCTACAGGGACACCGAAGTCTTTCAATAATTTTCATAACAGTGCACTGAAAATAAAAAACATCAAAAATTCCATCCAACCACAAAACTTATAATCATTTTGCTAAATGATTAATTTTAGCTCAAGTATGGCTGTTTTTCTAAAGTATACACAAACTTTGCGTCTCCTTTTGTTGATTTTTTAATGTCATTTATTCCTTTTTTTATTCCTACTGGAAATAAATAATCTTTTTAATGATATTGCTATAACTTCTTCGCATTTTTATTGAATAAAAAAATAAAAATCGATGATGAATTTTGAAATGTGAGAGAAAACGCACACGATCATGCTACTTCCCCCCTCCCCCCGATAAATCTTCATAAAACAATTTACGAGAAGAGATAATGAAAATTCGGGAGTTTTTTAACGGCATAGTCTTACGACAAAATAAATTTATCTATTTACTTTTCTATATTCCATACAAAATGAAAAAGGCGTTATGCGTCTTCACTTCGGATTAACTACCTAAATTAATTAATCTTTCTACTATTTATAGCAAAAATGCTACAAAGTTAGATTCTGTTGGGATTAACGAACTGTTGGAATTTTTTCCAGAATTCAGCTACTTGCCTATATGTAGAAGAAAATTTTACAAAACCAATTTTCGCTGGTGATATTTGACTAAACACACTTAAATAGTCACCACTGTGTCTATACTAATGAATAATATTCATGGGCAATTTGTTTAGATTTTCTTAGCTTGAAAGTTCACTCAGTGCTTGTATGAGATCAAAAAATGTGAACTCCATAGAGCAAAACTTAAAAGTATCATGAATTTTCATTTTCAACTACTGCCATATCTTCTACAATGACCCCCCCCCCCATATCCCAACTCTATTAAAAAAAAAAGCACAGGTATACATTTGATGTTTTAGGAAGTATTTAAGTTGTTATATATATATATATATATATATATATATATATATATATATATATATATACATGTATGTGCGTAAAAAACCTATCCACATTCGCAACTCCCTTGGTAACAGATGTGGTTCAATGGCCCCTGAAATCCTGCACCTTTCAAGCCACCCACCAAAAGAAATATAAAAAAATCTCCCTGGAGTATCTATTGTGAGGATTTGTGGACAATGGGTTTTGGAATCGGGGTCAAAAATGAAAAAGAGAACAAACTCCCGCCATTACAAGCAGGTTGGTCTTTATGGGAAAGTTTGTGTCATAAGATGCCGCATAGTTTTGAGCTGTCTGCCCTTCATAAAATAAAAGACTATTCCACTCCGAATAAATGAATGAATTTTTTTTTAAAGTTTTTCACTAGAAGTTCTGTCTTCGGATGATTAAAAAAAAGAAAAGAAAATGTGTTTAATTAAAAAAAAAACACTGAATTCAACACGAAAGCGCTGAAAATACGTGTGTTTTTAAATTGATACGTGAAAGATTTAGTAGGAATAAACAATACTGATAACGCATCGTCTTTATTTTTTTTAATCAATATTTTCTGCAGAAATGAGTGCTTAACACTTTAACGCGCAGTGTTCCCGCTCTTTGAACATCAAACTCTGACGTTTTGACTGTTGTCAGTCACGAAGAATAGATTTGATTTCTATAAAAATAGTTGCAGGTGACATAGCTCCACGAGAATCCTTTACTTTTTAGCACTTCATTTCCCGTTAAAATATGGTCACGATTATTTTTAACAGCACTGACATCTGCTGGAAAATGGAAGAATGCGAGAACAGCTGGATAGATTGCCCAATGCTGAAAAAAAGGCAGCCGTTGCCATCGATCGACTTAACTACCAGCAAGATGGCGGACGATCGAAACGTTCATCGCGTGTCACAGACCTAGAGACCCTTTTTTGACGCAGCTGGCTGTGCCCGCGCACAGCCAGCTGTCGTTTTTTTCAGCACTGGGCATTGTGTCCTGTTGTTCCTCTAAATCTATATATTTCCATCGTATTCGTCCATTTTTCAGCAGATGCCAGTGGCCTGCTAAAAATAATCCTGACAATTTTACAAATAATCGACACTTTTTACATGTGCTAAAAATTAAAGGATTCTCGGGTAACTGTGTCACCCTCAAGTATTTTTGTAGAAATAACAAATGTATTCTTCGTAACTGACAACAGTCAAAACGACAGAGTTTTGTGTCCCCACGGCAAAGACACCGCGCGTTAAAGGGTTAACAGCTTTAGGAAAGAAACTTATTTACGCTCCCGGACAGTTTTCCCACCAGGATGTTCTTCTCTTCCCCCTCCTCATTTCTCTAGCTTTTTGCCTCCTCTCGCTCTTCCCTAATTTATTTCATCCTAGGAGTATTTTTCACTGTAATGGTCTGATTTTTTTCTCATTCCCACGATGCACTTTCGTTTACGAGGAATATTTTATTACCACCCGCTTTCCCATTTTCTTGCGCATGCGCGTTTCTTTTGGATCTGGAAAAATCGGATTATTTTTAAACGCGTTCCACGCTGAGGCTGTTTGCGCTCTTTTAATCGTCCCGAGGACAAAACAAGAACGCGAGAACTGCTGATGTGAAATTAGAAATAAGATTTACTGACCGGAAGCGGTTCTTCCGTTGAGCCAATCAAAACATCAAATCAATAGGTACGGTAGAACTAACTTCAAAAAGTATTTTTCCATTGCTGCTCGTACTGACTAGCTTCGTACATAACATTTAAAAAAGGATCAGTTCTTGTCAATATTAACTCTGAAGTCTTTCATTCATGTTGATTCATCACTTTTACTGTCAGATTTCCCCGTTTAAATTTCCTTGATCAATTCATTTTTTTATTGTTTCGTAAATTCGCATTACTAGGTTATTTTTACTTTTTAAAAAATAATTCAAAAATAAAATTATATTTTATTTCAAAAAGCTGGTCTATTTTAATATTTTAAAAAAATCGAGCGACATATAGTAAAGCAAAATAATTAAAACTGTGTAATATCTGTTTGTTTCTTGTTTTTCATTATCCGTTTTCATTTTTATAAAATTTACAGAGAGCATCAGATCAAAGTTTAACTCTTTGAAGACTGACCGTTTTCTTTCTTTCTTTATACTAATTACTGTTTGTCAATTTGCTAAAGCTTTTCATATTTAAACTGGCATAAGTATTAAATATACTGTTAATAATTAAAGCTGGGAAAAGATCTTTTATTCAACGTTTAGATCATGCGATTTCTGATTTTGAATAGTGCAGTTTGAAAAGAAAAAAAAAAAAAAGGGGAAAAAATAAAATTTTTAGAAACCGTATACAATCGCGGAAGAAGTGATATTTATATTTTTTCTGACACTGAGTATTTTAAAGTTCAGTCAACATTAACCCTTTTTATTTTATTTTATTATTTAAAAGAAACTTTCCCTTCTACATTCTTTCGAAAGGTTAACAACCTCTTTTTATTCTGTTTTGCTCTCCATTTCTCTCAACCCCCCATTTTTTAACAGAATTTTTAGTAAAGTATGCTCCCCTTTTCCATACCACCTGCATTTCGTTTTATATGACGAATAAAGTCAGTGGGAGAAGCTAAATATATATATATATATATATATATATATATTCGTCCTTAAATACCCTGCTACTGCTCCCTTAGGTTCCCCCTCAAAAAAAAGGGGGAAAAAGATTTACTGGATAAGGCGTAATCAAGTGCTTTATTGCTGTGTAGTTTTGCAGACATGGTTTAAGAGGGACTATGGTTTGGAGGGAAAATAATCACACCCACACAGGAACTGTTTAGGGGGAGGAGGGATGTAAAAATTAACTGATAAATATATTTTTTGCTGTTTTAAGTCTTCCAGTGAACACATAATTCAATATTTCGTAGGATTTATCGAACTAACTACCTGGAAAGTAAAATTATACTTTTCCGTATGCTAGTTAGACAGTATTTCAATTAAAACTTTTTTACACAAGAAAATTAATAGAAAGAAAAACAGCCTAAAAATAACCTTTAAAAGTTGTTAACAATAGTGACTATTTATTTATATTACAAGATCTATATTACAATTTTTTGTATATAAGTAAATTGAACCATGCTAAATTCTTGTTTTTAAGGTCATCAGGGTCACGATTTTTTTATTTTTCTATTCCCCCCACCCCCGTTTATTCCGGTTACAACCAACGAGTGTTACAACGGAAATTGTATGAAGAAATCCGAGGACTGATAATAATGCAAATGAAACAGGAACGGAAAGTTTGATTGCAAATCAACACGTGAAAGGTATCAATTTTATCAATTTTTTAATGAGCATTTGTAATCTGCAAAGAAGAATTGCACCCTATTGTATTAATATATTCAAACTTTAGCAGTCTCTTCTTCAACTGCAATTTCTCCAATTGTACCCTTTATCATTTAGATAATTTTCGCTCAATTGTTTCTTGCTGTACTTGCGCAAGATTAATTATTTAGTTTCTGTTAGTTAAATTATTCAAGGCTGTTATAGTTTACAGAAAGGGAAGAGAGAAAGAGATGTGAGGAAAAAATAGCTCCCTTTACAAATTAGCCATTTTAGAAAAGCGATTTCTTGTATGACTTTTTTTTTTTTTTTTGTAATCACTTAATTTGAAATTATTCAATTAAAAAAATACTTCTGTTTTAATTGATTTATTTAAGGGATTTGTTTTTAATATATACACAAAATATGTATACTACTTTTAAATATATAAGAAAAAACCGAATTATTTAATTTTTTGTGCGGTAAACTAAATTTTTATCACATAAAAGTAATGGATTGTTTGTAAAAAGTCTCTGAAAAGAAAGGTTTAAGAATTAACCATTCTTAAATATAGTAGACAAGTTTCGTCTCTTGTCATTATTTGGAAGGAAATGATATTGTGTGTGTATACACGTGCTAATACATCACCAAATTTGGGGCGAAAAAAGACAGTTGTGTTGAAAAGTGTGTGTTTTATAATCGGTGCGTGTAGTATAATTTACATTTTTTGTTAATTTATTACTACGAACTTCAACAATAAATATTGTTCTAAATATAAGAAAACCACAAAAAATCTTTAAGAAAGAGTAAGTTTCTGATTTGAATGTTTTCTTTTTTCTTTTCTTTCTTTCTGTTTCTTTTATATTTTCTTTCTTTCTTTTTTTTAAATTCTGTTTGTGAAATATTTTTTTTAATCTTGTAGGTAATTTCAGTAACAAGAAAAATTCTCGTTTATATTGGGCTTTTTTCTTACATATTTATGAATTGTTAATTAATTTCATTGTTTTATGAAATATTTCTGGAGATCCGTTTTAGAATTATTTTTTATTCACTGGTATTTATGAAAAGCTTATAGCACTCAAAGTTTATTGCTTATCTGACTTTAGCTGACTTTATCTGAAATTAATATTTTCTTGAATAGAATTATGAGACAACACGATTAATTTTTGAATAATGCAGTTGTTCAAATGAAGATTATCGTAAAAAATTAAAAATTTTTAATTTAATTGTGAATAGTCCAAAATTTGAAAAGAACTAATCTTGCTTAAGGGTCGATCATAACTAAATATCAAATGTTACAAATTAGCTTTCTTAAAAATAAAAGGGGGTCAAATACAAAATTAATTGTTCTTGCATAAAAGTTAAAGTAGGCATGAAATTCCCTTCAAGTTTAACAGATGGGATTACATCGCAATTTAAAGTGACCGCGTTTCATGTGATCGCTCAAATGAATATCCCAACTGTTGTAAACACTTTTCAAATCTTGTAACCAGAAAACGAAAATTAACCTTGAGGTCTGATGAAAATACTTATAAATTTCATGATTTTTCACTTTTCTTTTCAGTTCGCTGTATCTGTTTTCAAAAAAGCAAGACATAATCGTTCGCTCTTATCAGAAATTTGATGTTTACTAAATTATGTTTTGTGTGGAAAAAATATAACTAAGAAAGCATAAAACATCTTTTTTTTTCCTTCCTGATTTAAAATTAATCTTGTGGGCTTCAGAGAATTTCGAAAGCTTTTCATCAGATGTTCCTTTAAAGCAGACTTTGAATTTTATATGGGTTTCTTTATGAGACATATTTCTCGAATAATTTTTCAAAAGGAGAGAAAAAAAGAATTATTGTATGCATTTGTGTGATTTATTTGCAGCGGCAGTTAGGAGAGTTCTCTGAAATATTTAACTATGAATTTTATAGCTATGTCTTACACTAAGCTGGCATTCTGTATGTACGACTTATCTCGTTGAACCGGAGACTTGTGTACACTCATATTATTTGTTGCAAGCTTGGATCACCTGAAAATTTATTTATCATGTCATGTCAAAAAAAAAAAAAAAAAAAAAAGAAAGAAAGAAAGAAAGAAAGAAAAGAAAAACTTTATTCTCAGCCAAATCCAAACCCCAATACTCAAAATCTATTGCAAGTTAGGAATGTGAAATATTTCTATTTTGTTCCTTGTAATAAAAACTAAAATATTTTATGTTTTACTATCGTAAACTGTTTACTACGGCTCTCCCATTAAAAGAGAGGCAAAAAAATATTTACTTGTTATCACTAACCCAAAAACATACTGAATAGAATTCGTTTCGTTCCTGTGACCGTACGGTAAATCCATAAAATTTGGTATAAAAAAAGAACCATTTTAAGAAGAAGAAAAAAATAACAAAAAGCGACTTGGTAAGCATCACTGGATGTGAGATACTGCTGGACATTCATCTGCGTTCATTCAGACGGGAAGAAAAGGTTGGTGAGACCGTAAATACGGATCCCTACTAGGGTCTTGACCTTTTCCAAAAACGCTCGGCTTTTGGGGAGATCTACTACTCTAGTAAACAGTCAGGCGGTGAGAAAAATGCTCGACAGTACCTACCTGAAGAAAACTCGCGGGCTGGAAAGAAAAAGAAACTGTTACAGAGAGGCATCCCACTAGAAGGGAGAGAAAAAACTGGACGGATGGAGAATTGAAATAGATTCCGTGAGAAAAAGAAATGTTGATTTGAACCCCTTATAAAAACATCATTTTTATGTTCTTTTGCATTTTTAGTCAAGGCTATATTTAAAAAAATTATAATAATTAATAGGAGGGGGGGAGGATTGCACTTTTGTGTGTTATGTCTTTTTTTTTCCCCTCTAACTGATTACTCTTATATTCACTTCTCTTATATTCCCCTCCCCCCCCCACCTTTTTTTTCTCCTTCAAAAAATATCGGGCATTGTAGAACTGTTTTTTTTTTCTTTTTTAAAAAACACCAAACTGTTACTATTAAACTCAATCACAGTTTCACACAGATAAGTTTAAAATTGAAAGTTAATGTTTCACGGCTGCAGCACTTTTTTCGATTCCCCCCCCCCACCTTCAATGATTTGAAGTCATTAGAACACAAAATTTCCAGTTCGATTTATGGCATTCAAAGTGCAATCTATATTTTATAAAAGAGATTTCTCAAGTGTAAAAGGTTTTAAACCTAATATTTATCGAATTGAAAGTGATGCGGCTAGACTTAGTAGATATTATAAATTTGTTGGAGATACGGAAAACTGCTGGACGTACTAAATGATAGTACGGCTGTTCTAGTAATCAGATATTGTCACGTACAGTAGTGCGGCCGCTTACTTGAATGAAATTACGGATACATTTCATGTATAAGACTATGCCTGAAAATTCAATCCACTTTTAAAAATGCTGATCTATATGTGAAAATGCAATACTTGCTTTTAGTGTGAGTTTAATTTTTAAAAATTGTAAAGTTTTTCATTTTGTTATCAAACAAATACTTCCTTACAAAGCCGTAGTCAGAAAAAAAAATCGGTGGGGGTGGATATGCAGCGCTAAAGTTTTTTCAGCTATAATTGATCGCCAGAATCAAAGCAAATAAAAACTACTAATGGATTGACTAAATTGAAGTTAACTCAAACATCACCTGTTCGAGCTATCTTTTATACCCATTATTATAGCCAATCTTACATTTACTTAAGGTTAGCTTTAAAAACTGCACAAATAATGTATCCAAATTGGGCATCTGTAGAACATTTTATCTTTTTCGTTAGGGAATTCAGCAGTGAAAATCTCGAAAATGCCGTCAGGCTAATAATTTTGGCAATAAATGCACTTATGCTTCCAAAACATATGATTCTGCAATCGAATGTCATGGGCACTTTTATCTTGCAGTCTTTCCGCTGAAAGTGTTCTACGTCCGACTGACTTTTTCAAGGCTGATGTTTGTCGCAAAAGGTGCCTTGTGAAAACGTATTACACGGTGTTCTCTGATTTCAGTCCGTGACCAAGCGCTTAACTTTTCTGCAAATTATGTTTTGCAACAGCATCGTATTGGGAAAAGATCCTTTATTTAATATGACCTATTTATATAATTATTTTGTGTGTGCCGGGGGGGGGGGGCTACAAAGAGAAATTTGACTGTGGTAAAATCTAACATGGAGTATTATATCACTGATTTCCTTCTCACTGGTTCACGTTTGAATTCTAAAGAGTAAAAAATTATTTAGGTGTCTTCTGATACTTTTGTGATACTGATTATTATTTGATTTTACAAATTCTCGAAGACATAAATAATCTTTATTTTCATTTTTTATGATATATTCTACGAAAACTTAGCTTCTATAAGGACCCGTCCTGTTGGTGATTACTTTGTAATACCGTTATAGGTGAAATATCACGTACTTCACTTGTTCTTCCACAAAAAATTATTTCCTTGTCAAAACTCTGGATTTTAATATTTGTTTCATTCGTCATCTAAAAAATTTTTAAAGAAACATTACTCTGACAAATATGGCTTTTTATTCCTAAATTATGTCTTCATCTGGATAAATTGACCCTAAAAATGTCAGATTTGGGAAATTTCTGTAGAAAATTTTTGTCTTAAGAGCATCCCGAGTAGAAATGAATGCTTATTAGCTATTCAGTCACTAATAAGTTAATGCTGAAGTAAATAGAACATAACTATATTTTCAGAATCTTAATTTTTTTCAGTCATAAAAACCCTTTATTATTGAAGCATTTAAAAACACTGATTCACTAAATCTTTTAAGAAAACATGGGCAATAGTTGAATAGACCAAGAAAAGACTTATTTCCTGTGAAGTCTGAACATGGCTTTAGAAGCAACAAGGTAGCCTTATCGAATGCCGTGCTTTCAGATAAGAATCAAAATCTTCCACTTTCCTTGTTAGCAGTTATGTTCCGGTCGGGTGAACTCACTGACCTTATTAAAAACACAAGATGAAATAACGTTCCATAAATATAAAAATGAAGATTTTTCAATATATCTCTAAACATTTTATTCGCTACCACTATGACAATCAAAGTATGTGTGTGTGTGGGATTACGACCGATTAGCTCCGAGTGGGCTCTAGGTCGAAGGGTGGTGTGCCCTCCGTGGGGGTCTTTCTAAGGGGTCCTAACCCGTATTTACGCTAAGTTTCGGAGAAAACTCCGAACGGTTAGGTCGACGGACGCGCGATGGGACCCGAACTCGGGACCTTCACACTTCGCCCGTCTACCATTTCCAGTGATATAACCACTGTGCCATGGTGAGGCGACAATCAAAGTAGATGAATCGCACTGCAATAAAATATCCTAAGATGTGCGACTAAAGAATTTAGAACTGGTGTCATTTAAGTTCCAATTGTTAATTATTAGACTAATTTAAACTGAAAAGTTCCTTTTGAGTAAATAGATTTATGCATAAGTTAAACGCAAAATAAAAATTTGTGTGGAAAAGATTTAAGAATACAGCTAATTAAAACTATTTAAACGTGTTCGACTAATAACAATCATGATGCACTCAGAAATGCATCATCACGCCAATGAAATGTATCTGTTAAATCTGAAGCCTCTATAGAAAAGATATATTCATTACCTCGTTTAAGCAAACTTTTTTGCCGTGAATTATTATGCAGCCCGAAGTTTTTACAGCATCTAAAGATGGGCAATTAATTATGGTTTAAGGCCACTTATATTTTACTGCAGCTATGAATTATCTTTTCCATTGTGCTTGGCAATTACTTCAGAAGCTAAAGCGTTCAAAATAATTTTCTGTGATGCATTTTACTTTTACTCATTTTATTATTCATTGTAATATTTTTTAACTAGTGACAAAAAAAATATGTCTTTGATCACGATTAAAAAAAAAAAAAAAAGTTTAAATGGTTATGCATGCATTTTACTATTTTTGCTCTTACATACTTAAAAAAAAAAAAATAATAATAATAATAATAATAATAATAAAAAGGAACACTTATAACCTACCCGGTAGAAAATTATAGAAATATAAAAAAGAAATTTATAGAAATTATATCAATTTTAATAAATAAATGAGTGTACATATATTTCATGCATTTGTCATCGAAAATTACCTAACCATAAATTATCGATCTGGAAAAAGCTCTTTTTTACCACAATTGATGTAATTTATTTAGTTTCGAATACAAATTTTGATGGATTGTTGACGTGAATATGTTTTGTGTAGAGTTACACTGTCAGATTTGTGTATCCTTCGCAAAAGGATTTAATTTAGAAACATCCGAGCCGTCACAGGCTTAAGAATTTCAAAAGTTAAAATAAGCTTTAACTATAAACAAATAAATATCTGTCTAATAATGTTATCTAAGTAACTTTTGTTAGTACTTGAGATTTTTGCCGGGCAAGGCCGGTGTAGACAAAATATCATTCATTTTATTCCCGATTCACAATATTTATCCAAGAATATGAGATACCTTATGCATAGCCTATTAATATCCAGAGACTATTATTGCTTTTTAATTATGAATATAAAATTAACCATTTTTAAATCCACTATACAACTGTATCTATTCGCTTCACTGTCGGCAAAAACACAATCAATTTCTTAACCCTTTCAGGCGCAGTTATCCCGATCTGGGCACACCAAACTCTGACGTTTTGACTGTTGCCAGTCACGAACAATAGATTTGATTTCTATAAAAATAGTTGCGGGTGACAGAGCTCCACGAGAATCCTTTACTTTTTAGCACGTCCTTTCCCGTCAAAAAAATGGTCACGATTCTTTTTAACAGCACTGACATCTGCTGAAAAATGGAAGAACGCGAGAAGAGCTGGATCGATTTCCCAATGCTGAAAAAAGGGCAGCCGTTGCCATCGCTCGACTTAACTACCAGCAAGATGGCGGACGATCGAAACGTTCATCGCGTGCCACAGATCTAGAGACCCCTTTTTTTGACGACAGCTGTGGCACGCGATGAACGTTTCGATCGTCCGCCATCTTGCTGGTAGTTAAGTCGAGCGATGGCAACGGCTGCCCTTTTTTCAGCATTGGGAAAGGGTTGCGCCTCAGAGGGTTAAAATACTCAACGATGGATCACTATCTACTGCAGAGATTTAAAACAAATCACGGGGCGGAAAGGAACTGGTAATCTAAAACACCTCCCGACAAATCAGCCGTGTAGGAGATATGAAGGAAAAATCAGACGGAATGGGCTAACACACTAGCCAATTATGCAAGAGGATTAAGTCCCTGGCTTAAGCTTGGCACCCTGTCACTGCTACGGACCGATTTAGTTCAATAAACCTTTTCCACAGGCAAGTGAGTGTGCATCATTTCTGCAATATATTTTCCCACTTTCTCAACGAGCTTTCTGTACACGTTTTCATAACCTTGTGTTGCATGCGACAGCAAGTGAGATGTGACAGACTGGATTGTTTAAGTTGCTACCTCCGGCCTAATTGGTGGTCAGTTTTTAATTGGGCTGATCGGGAAAGGGGTGAGGAGCTGCTCAGGGCTCTCTTCTGTGTTCTTGGATAAATTCATCTTTTCTCACCTTTTCTGCATGAACTTCTCCGACTTGATGGTGTTCGCCTATGCTCTCCTTCGTACTTCCGAAGGTTGGGAAAGTGAGTAAAACATTATTATCATGCATTTTCCCCAGAGAAATGTTGTGACCCACAAAAATCTGAATATGTGTTCCTTTTATAATGTTGTGTGCAAAAGACATAATGAGTACTTTATGTTCGTTATATTTTTAAATAGTGATTTCTAGTAATATTGCTCGGGATATCAAAAATATTTCAATTTCATTTTTCTTTAAAAAGTCTATTTTGTTAAATGTTTTATATGCTTGTTTCAAATAAAAAATAATCTGCACATTTTACAGAAGTACTATCATAACTTGATATACGTTATATTTTTAATTAGTGCTTTCTTGAGATAGTGGCTTGTTAATATTGCTTAAAATATCAAAAAATATTTTTTTATTTTATTTTTTAAAAACGTAGCTAGTTATACTCGAAATAATTTACATCAATTTCATGAGTATTGAATGTTTTACATTCTTGTTTAAAACAAAAAATAATTTAAACATTTTAAATTTTGTTTTTTTCTGCATAATTCTTTATCTTCTCTCACTCATATACAGTGATCATTAATCTAAATTATAGGTTACATTTTCAATAATCAGTAACATTCTTTTAATTTTACTTATGGTTTTTCTACAAATTATTCGCGCAGAAAAAGCGGCGAATAATAAATATTTTTATTCATATCTGTATTTTAAAATAGCATTTGTAGATTTACATTAAAATAGCATTTTATATCAATACTAAATTTTCTCATGCTAATTTTCTTTATAGTTCTAATTAATGTTATTCTTATAAGAAATAATATTTTTAGGAGCTACAGCATTCACATTAAAAATGCGTTGCGAAAAGCAAATAGCATTAACACATCTATATTTTACTTTCAAACTGCAGCTGCTCCTTTTTTAAGCTTTCTTGAATTATTATTTAATTTTTATTAAATACAAGTCGTGTTATTCTTTCAAGGTAAAGATGGTAATATCTGTCATACTAATTTCATTCTTATTTTAACATTCTTTGCATTTCATTTTAACGCATTATCAAAATACGCTTAAAATTCTTTCCAATCCTCCTTTAAAAATCAAGGCAAATAACTAGTAATTTAGTTCATTATATTCCATTTTTTGTGTATTTAAAGGCAAATATACAAGAATGCATCAAAAAAGACAAACAGCTTAATTAATGCTTGTAAAAAACTAGTTTTAATAGTGCTACAAATGTCTTACCTACTATTAACATACAGTTCTAAATTTTATTTGCTTGCATAATTATTTTTTTAATGAACGCTACCTGTTTCAAAAAGAGTAAAGATGTGTGCGTACAAAAATCCTCTGCTTTTCTTTTCGTGAATCTTGATGAGGCAGTTTTTTTTTTTATGTTACTTTTGAGTGCCTGTTTTTATTTCCCCCTCTCCCGAGTTTTACGTTTGCTCTTAAAGAGAACCAAGAAAATGAACAAGCAGCAAAGGTTTGTATTCGGTACTGTAATAAAAGTACACACATTTTAATTAAACCTAACAATTTATACATTCACTTAACTGCGGATGAAATACAGTTAATGTAAATGAAGACTAATTTAATGATAAAATTAATGTGATTATTGAACATAAAGAATATATAAGAACTAGTAGAAAGAACTTTGAAATGATATGAATCATTTAGAAAAACTATTAATTGTTATCTCTCACTTATGTGCGGGTGCAGGGGACAGCGAGAAAAACGCGCATAAACTAAAAACTACAAAAAAGAAAAGCTTAAAAGTGAAATATCAACCCAGTGAACTACATCATATTGTTAAATAATGCTATGTATATACTGTAAAATAGGAATTTTGCATTTATCAAGATAAATTTTAAAATGCAGTGATTTTTTTAAAAACAAATTGCACTACTTCTGATGGACATAAAAAGAATGGAAATGGTTACATACTCAAATTTCGTTTTACTCTTATTACTACTTTCTCAAAAATGATTTAAAATCGAAAATTGATGATAAGTGTAAAATCTTGCGATAAGCAATAGCTGTCTAGTTGAAAATTCTATCCTTTTTGAACTGAGAACGTTTCTTTTCGAGTGCGGATAAGTGAGAAGGCTCTTTCATAGTACAGCGCATAAATGAATGAGAATTATCTTTGTTTTCCTATGTCCCTTCTCGGGACTGCGGGGAAAACGGGCATAAAAGAAAGCGTGTATAAGTGAAAAATCACTATAATACGAAATATACTATAATATCACTATATAACTGCAAATATTTTCTCTAGATTTTATTTATTTATTTTTGGAGGGGGGGGGGTGAATGAGAAAGAGAAGAAAAAGAAAATAAATAATTTTTCTTTTAAATTAGGTTTCTTTTTCAACTATGCCGCAATCTTCTTTAAGTTTAGCTTTTACCATAAAAATTTTATCACAATCTTTTTAAGGCAGAAATAGAAATATAGCCCAAAAACATCTGAGAATTTTTTCATCTACTTTTTTTTTTTCCTTGACCCTCTCATCCATATATATTCTGTTTATCCTCCGGCCTAATAGGGTGAGCCAGTTAAGCGAAAATCTGGTTAAAGCGTAGGATGAAAACATATATATAATTAATTGATGGAACGGCATTAAAAGAAATGGTTTAATCTATCGCAAAAGTTTTACAGTTAGGAGGAAAGTTTTAAAAACGTCAGTCTTTTTTTTTTCTGCTTCAGACTGAAAGCTCGACAACTTACTGCACAGATTCGAATTTTTTTTTAAAAATCGATGGAGAGTGCTGATGCTTGTTGTTCTACATAACATAAAGCCTTTTTCCAGAGCTTTTGCTCTATCTGTATGTGATATGACGGAGGTCGGTGTCAGTCATTATCTGGAATTTTAATTTTTTAAAAACTTTTTCTTTAATTTAAGTCAAATACGGGAGTCTAAAATCGGAGATCCGGTTTAGAGGGAGCCTACTGTACATTAAATGTTACAATTTCAGGAACCAATTTATCAGTTACTCCCTGGGCTTGACTCCGTGTGTAGAAGATATGTTGATAAATTGTCAGTAAAGAAATAGCTTCATAATTAGTTTTATCTTTACTGCCATTGAAACTGAAAACAGGAAAGAGGAAGGAAGTACTTTTTTAACTTTACAGTCTGACGTTCATTTCTTTGTTCATCTTTGATAGTAGTATGATTGTTTTGAACAAAACATTGCTTTATTAATGCACATCAGGAGATAGATCGTGTTTTAATTAGGATATTTTACTATAGTTATTAAAAATGTATCTTGGAATGCGTACATATACTGTTGTGTATGAAAATTATTTTCAAGTAAAAGTGCGCGAATTTCATTATTTTATCATAATAAAAAAAATTAAATTCCTCTTTAGCAAAATAACAGAGTGTAGCAATGTATCACTAAATATAGTTTTCTGTAAGAAAAAAGAGCTATCAAAACTGATTTAAAAAAGGCTTCGTTTATATATGTGGTATATGAGCTTCTGCTTCGAATACCATGAATTAATTATTAAATAGGATTTGCAGTAACAAACACCTAATTCATTATATACTTTCTGTTACAGTGAAGATAAAACCTTGCCTTTGAAAACTGAAATTATAACCTAAAAGTTAAGTGTTGTTCTGATTTTTTTTTTTAAATACATATATGATTGAAAGAGTTTATCAGCTTTCCAGATCAAAAGTTATTTCTATGTACCGTTGAGTAAAATTTCCATAGCTGTTCTTGCAATAATGTTTCAAAAGCATTCGAAATTAAAGGGTTTACAAGTTAGTTTGTCAGCCTATTTGACAGTTGAAAAGTAGGGTAGATCATTTTTATCGGTACACTCTTTTGTGTTCACTCAAGATAAGGTAATACACAAGATAAGGAACTAATGGGCGGCATCTTTTTACATGTTTTTCCATTAAACGCAATTATTAGCGTGCTAAATGAAAGAGCTGTCATAAACTCAAAATAAAAGATAGGTGATTGATGAAGAAAACTTTGCTCTTAAATGAATGCAATAGTTGCGTTCAGAAACCTGTTTAATGTATGCTTCATATTATACTTCATGCGATACCTGTGAAATCACAATCACATCTTTGAAGTACAAGATACTTCAATGCAGAAATGTTTGGCAAGAATTGATGCTGCATTGAAGTACGCGTATGAAAACTGTTTACCTTCTTTTATATGTTGTTCAGTGCAAATTATACAACAGTATATGTAAATGTAGATTGAAACTGGTTTGGTAGTCCGTAGCAAAGTACTTTTGAGGGGGGAATAATTAGCTTGATTGAAGGATGTTCAAAAGCATTGGTATAAGGTGAAGAACTTTTGAAATTTAATACCATACATGCTTTTATGTATGGGATGCTTAAAATTGCCCTATTTTACTCATCCGCTAAGTTTTTTTTTTCCTGGCTTTTCTAGGAGTACAAAAGTATTTAAACATTTATATTTATTGAAAGTTTCAAATTAAACTAAATCTGTCAAATAGCTTAACAGAACGTAAGCCCAAGAAATAGCTAAATTACAGTTTAATGCATTTAGAACTTGTGGAAGATATGTTTACCTTTCAGCAAATTCAGAGATTTTGAATATGTGGATTCACTTCATTGCAAATTTCGCAAAATCTTTCAGTCTGATTTTTCCTCTGTTTAACCCTTTAACGCGCAGTGTTCCCGCTCTGGGAACACCAAACTCTGACGTTTTGACTGTTGCCAATCACGAAGAATAGATTTGATTTCTATAAAAGCAGTTGCGGGTGACATAGCTCCACGAGAATCCTTTACTTTTTAGCACGTCATTTCCCGAAAAAAAAATGGTCACAATTCTTTTTAACAGCACTGACATCTGCTGAAAAATGGAAGAATGCGAGAACAGCTGGATAGATTGCCCAATGCTGAAAAAAGGGCAGCCGTTGCCATCGCTCGACTTAACTACCAGCAAGATGGCGGACGATCTAAACGTTCATCGCGTGCCACAGATCTAGAGACCCTTTTTTGACGCAGCTGGCTGTGCGGCACAGCCAGCTGCGTCAGAAAAGGGTCTCTAGATCTGTGGCACGCGATGAACGTTTAGATCGTCCGCCATCTTGCTGGTAGTTAAGTCGAGCGATGGCAACGGCTGCCCTTTTTTCAGCATTGGGAAAGGGTTGCGCCTCAAAGGGTTAACTGATCCCTTCAAAAAACTGTATATCCCAGGGGCGTCCAAAATTTTCGGGTAGGGGGGGGTATATCCTAATATCCCCCCCTACCCGAAAATTTTGGATTAGGGGTCACAAGATTAATGCCGTGCAGAAATTCCGTCTATTTATACACATATAAGTTCATATCCCCCCCCGAAAAATTTTCCTGGCTACGTGCCTGGTATATCCAATTATTATTTATCACGGATACTCTATTGCAGCTACCTTTAGCCCTTTACCTGCTGATGGTACTTAAAAGTACCGTAAAAAAAATTTTTTTTGTTCATTTATTCATTCTAGCCATTTGAAAAATCATTAACAAATAGTTCACTTAATCAGCTTACCTGCAGGTTTTATATTAAGATTGTTTTAAATGGATAGCTTTCTGTTCACTTTCTAGTCGTATACATCTAACGAAAAAAGTATGAGCATTAGTGAATATTCAGACGTTGGTTTTACGATTAAAAGATTAAGGCTTCCGAAAAGTGTGTCATTCAAATTATTACTTGACTCCTTCAGTTTTGTTTGTGCTATACTCTTTCGAAAAAGGCTCGTTAATTGCTTATGAAAAAGTCATCAGACGTAGAGCTAGCATTTATTAATGTTCTTCTTAATTTTACTTTACATTACATTAATCATATCTAAAACAAGAGAAAAGAAAGAGCTTCAAGTTGATATTCTTGGAAATTCTTAATTTTGTTGGTAAAGGGTTAAACAGCTTATACATCTATTTGTTCTCGGAATAAGTTGTTTAAACTTAATCAAAGTATAGGTAACCGGTTTGAGAGTTGCATGGAATAAGTCATATCCTGACGTCATGAGTCTTTGATGCTGTGATGCAGCCAAGCGCTTTTGCAGGAGTGCAGGGAGAGCTTTCAGTGAACTATGCCTAGAAGCGGGATCGCCGCGACTGAAGAGAGAGGAAAAAGCAAGAGGGGGTCTGGGTACTGGTTTTCGTGACGTCACAAGAAAGGATGGGATTTGGAACAGTTTGCATTGAGTTCAATGGAAGAAATGGAATTAATAATGCCAATAAATACGAGTAGCTTAATTTTTTATGACGCATTGAAATAGCATTTTCGTTTTACAACACTTTATTCTTAAATAATAGTGAATCAACAATATTTTTTGTCAGAAATTAATGAAATAAATTGGTACTGAATTTAAAGCAGTTTCAGCATTGTATGCAGTATGTTTTGCATTTCGGGCTAGCAAATACATTCTAAATAATATAATGGTTACTCAATGTTATCATTCATCTAAAATAATATGTATATGGATTAAATTTATACGTTGTATAAGCATAAAGTCATATTTTTAAGTAAGTAAAAGTAAATATATTTTTAAGTAAAAATAATAATTTTTATTAATTTTACTTAAAAACTGAAATACATTATTTAGTTTTGCTTCGTTTTAATAAGCTTTTTGAAAGAATTAATGTTAAAAATATCCAGATTCATAAATAGTCATCTTAAGCCATTTCGTGACGTCACAAGAGAGGATGGGATTTCAAAGAGTTTGTATTGAATTCTATGGAAGAAATCTGATCAATAATGTCAATAAACACTAGTAGCACGAGGAATATAATCAGAAATTTCCACAATTAATATTTTAAAAACTTGTACAATACATACCATATAAATTATGTTATACAGACTCCTAATGTCAAATTTTATTAGAAGCAATAATTAAAGCACAAAAACAAGAAAATAAAAAGTAAAAGCTTTTACCCAAACATTACAAATACTATAAAGTTTTTCATGAAAGCACTACAAGTGTTTGCTTTAATTTTTTCTAGATAAGACTTTCAAATATCACATTGAGACATTTGAAATATACATAATTAAATATTTTTAAAAATTAGTGAGTATAACTCTTGAATATGTAAAACTGTCTAAATGCTCTCAGGGGTTTTC
The DNA here is from genome assembly GCA_038373885.1 of Cheiracanthium punctorium. Lineage (NCBI taxonomy): Eukaryota > Metazoa > Arthropoda > Arachnida > Araneae > Cheiracanthiidae > Cheiracanthium > Cheiracanthium punctorium. The sequence goes on along the minus strand of JAWZYV010018244.1, from coordinate 121,667 downwards.
ATGTGAAATATATTGCAGTAATACATATACTTTTTTGTTATTGTTTTTAGCATAGCAGTAATACATTTTCTTTTTTGAGTTAATTTCCAAATCTGTGTTCATACTTAATTTCAGAATTTTCAACAAATTCCGATAAACCGTTTAGTTGGAAATATTTCTTTAATAAATACCTTCTATATTTTTGTTTTTCTAAGTATCCAGCAAATAGATTTCTCTCTTTTTTTTTTTTTTTAAATAAATAAATCAACCATGAGATCCGCATTGAACCTTAAGCTACTTGGTATGTGCAGTGGAAGGGGATCTGCGTTTAATTTATAATTAAAGGTGAAATTTTCTTAACATAGAATTGCCATGAAACTCTTGATACATTTCTTAATTACAAAAGAATTTATATTTTCCTTTGCATTATTTTTTTCGGTTTCCTCAATATCTTTTTCCTAAACGTTTTCTCTTCTTTTAGTAGGATCAGTTCTTTCTTGTTTTTTGGTAATATCGGATATATAGGCTGGTAAGCTCGAAAAAATGCACGGGATAGCATTCGGTTCTAATTTATAATGCTTTCTTTTTACAGTTAAAAGTGCCCCATCTGATTTTAAAATAGCATCGTCTTTTAAAAGATCTTCATCTCGAAAATGCTCAATACAAACATACGTATTTTTTCCTGGGGACCAATTTTTTCTTGGAATATTTTTAGTCCATTCGGCCCGCTTTACTTCGTTTTTTGGGAAAAGTGAAAACTTTTACATTTTCTCCTCTTTTGTAATTAGCTTTACTTACAGCCTGGGACGCAGCAAACGGAAACATAATGATTGCTAGAACAAAAGAACAGAAATCAATAAAACTAACGCAAAATACGGCAATTTTATATTTTTATGTACTCTATAGCTTAATAACTATTATCAAGTATGTCGTATTAAGAATAGAGATTGCTGACTTACCATTAGTATCCATAAAAGGCACAAAACATCTTAGTTTCTTCTACTTTTCCGTATGATTCTAATGCTTTTAACGGAGAAAAGTCCATCCTCTCTTGTGACGTCACAACACCTCCACGCGTTCAGTACCCAGGCTCGACTTGTAAGTGTCTACTCTCCCCCTCCCTTCCCGGGGGCTCCGCTAGAAGCAACGATGAGATAGAAGGGGAATCGTTGTCTTCGCGTGTTTGCAACGACAGAAACGAACAGGCTAGCAATGCGTTCAGAGTTTCTTAAACTGTGGGTCGCAAACCCATTTGGGGTAGCGGGACCTGCTGCAGGGGTCGCCAAAACATTTAGCAATTTCGATAATTCTTTAACTTACAATAATTTTACGATACTTCTTACAATAATTTTACGATATTTTCGTGTTTAACCACCATAAAATCAAAGTGTCGATCAAATCTATAGACTATTGAGGAAGTACATTGTCCAGCGGTGTCGACTATTTTGCCAAGATTTGATAATATAAATAAACAGGCACACGCTTCCCGTTGATACTTAATCCTCACATATGCAATGTTTGAAGTAAGGGAGAGTGCGGAAGGGAGAGAGCCCCCTGTTGAGAACTTGGAGCTGTCAAAGTGCAAGAAAGTGTCCCTGTCCCTTCAACTTATTTGAAGTGAAGAGAAGTTAGGATTCGGAGCTCGAGATAAATGTTCCAACGCCCTTAATGGACAGACTATAGTTAAAGTTCGAATTTACCCATGGGATTGAATTTATTTTTTACAATCGTATTATATATTTAAGGTTGTTACTTATTTAAAATTTTCACATCGTTCTGTTTCTGCATCTTAAAATTAAATTTCATGACCTAAAACTGCAATAGTATGTATTACAGTACAAGTGAAGGAACTGACAGTTTCACTCACGCGTATATTAGATTTGCTCAATGCTTATGGGGTCCCACAAAATTTTAGTAAATGTTAAGGGGTCCCCACACCAAAAAGTTTAAGAAACTCTACGTAAGCAGTAGTCAATCTCAAATAAGGTTGGGGTTTGTGTTAAAGGAGTTTTATAATCTTTCTAGTGTAACGCTAATCCTATTTATGCAGATTTTAAATTGCGTACTTGCCAATGAACTTTCATCTTAATTAATTTAATTTGGATGATTCATTTGCGATGTTTTTCACAACCTGATTTTTTTGTTTCTTTCTTTCCACAGTGCCTGCCATCCAAGGTAAAGCGATCGGAGAGCGGCGGCGTCGCATGGCGTCGAAAGAGCGGACCGAAAGCCAAACACCCCCAGAGGCGATCCTCGACGCCCCCAAACGTTCGGCCCACTCTCCTCCTGCCTCCTATGCGGTGCACGAACACGGGTGGAGAGGACAGCGAGACGACCGCTCCTGTCGTGACCACTCGAGTACAACAGGGAGGTGAAGGGACACACGCCAGAGACGGATTTCTCAGTCTTGTAAGTGCGACCTGTATTCTCAGAAACTTTATTCAGTCCCCATACTGACAGTAGTGGAGAATCAGCAAAAGCTTCAAGGGAGGGCGATCAGTATGGACGAAGCAGTTTATCGCATGTTATTTCAACGCCCTATTCTTTTTTATCTTGAGGCACAAGTTTAACCTGTTCGTTCTCATCACTGAAAAGATGCAGCAGGGAAAACTATCTCTTTCTGTGAGCATTCAAAGACCCAAACTGGTAAACTGGGAAGCAACACTGATCACGGAAAGGAATAGTCTGTTCAGTGATGAGAACAAGCAGGTTAAACCTAGGCTCAATGGTGTGTCAAACTCGCCAAGTTAGCCTCGTTAGTTAGATTTTTAGGTTCGAGTGCGCTCAAAGGAAGGGCGATCGCCCCTTCGCTTCCCTCCTTGGGTCCGCCAGTGCTTATAGAGGATCACTGCTCTGATCCATTCTGTTTAACTCCAATCATTTGCCTAGTAGCCCTATTGATTAAGGTGTCAGACTAGTAACCGGAAGGTTGCACCCAAAGTCAATTCCCAAAGTCCTCTCGACAATCGCTAGCACATTCGAGAATTGCCATGATGATCGAAATCAGGGGCGGCTATAACGCGGCTCTCGTAAGCGAGTAGTGCGGCTCTTATGTAAATAAAATATGGTAAATTGAGAAAAGTAGTTATTTTGTTTAAATTATTGTAAGTTAAGAAATGCAACAATCTACCTGAAAAACTTTTTTTAAATGGTACCGATTCAATGAAACAAATTTGTAAAACAAATCTTTAAAAGTTGATTTGGGTATGGATCTTTCAAGCTTGGTTAATGACTCGTTAGAGTAGTTCTTACTAGTTCATTTAAATGCTAACCAATTAAATTATAGACCGATGTCCGAAGCTTGTGTTTGATACATTCAATTATCGAAGACAAAAAAAAACAAAAACAATTCAAAGTACTGAAAATTGAAACCAGTCATCTGGGCTCCTTCCGAGCTAGGATTTTTTGATCGAGAACCATTTTTAAAAACTCGGTAATTTTGTTTTACGTTCTTCAGTCTTTAAGTATTTTTTAAACAGCAAATGGATTGTGGCGTATTAAAAAATAAATAAAAACATATGGAGCCTTCTCACCAATCGTGGTTCATCTTTTTTCTGATGCTCTAGAATATCTAAAATCCATCATTTGTGGCTCTTAGAGCAAGTAAATTTTGCCATCCGTGATCAAAACAGTTGCAGGAAACTCCAGGAAGTGCTCAAACGGCACATTCGCTGCCGTGAGCTGTCCTGTCTGGCAAACCAACTTATGGCCTCTCACCATATCAATCAAAACAGACTTTTAAAAAAAAAAAAACTGCGCTAAGCCTTTATTCACTTGAAGAACTGTACGGCAATCTTGTTGTTTGATAAACAGAGTTTCCTGTACTTCCGAACAAGAAATTCCTACACAAATCAATGAAAGTCCCCCAGTAAAATTGAATCATAGATTTCAAAAACTGCACAAATATTCTTCGGAAGAATAATTAAAATTTTTGCAAGGCTATTTGAATACCTATGAGACCTTTCGATTACTTTGGAAGTTAAATGAAAAGTTAATTTTTCGCTTTTGGTTTATTTCGCATTTTTACATTTTCTTGTTTCTCACACTTCAAAACAGGTGATACTTCTCTCTCTTTCTCACACCCCAATGCTATTAATCGGACTCTACCCAGTTCTATCCGTGAGCTTTTTGTCAGTATCGCATTAGCGTGAAATAATTTATTTTCCCCTTTTTTTATGTTTTCTATTTAATGTTATAATTTTAACTTACTTTGACAATAGAGAAAAAAATCATGTGTACTTATTTAATGATGATTGCTGCATAAAATCATGAATTTCACCTGTCGCTTCTATGCATTTAGCTTTCTATTTCATAAATTCTACAAGGAACAAAAAGCATGGTCTTGCATTAGTCGGAGGAGATAAGCGCTGTCGGTATATTACAGGAAACAACAGAAAGAGATTTATGTTTCCAGTTTAGATGTCCGTTGAAGCGTTGAAATCAGAGTTGAAATCGAAATATTTTTAAGTATAAACCTTGAATATCAACACGCATTTATCATTCATTTCTCTGAAATGAACAACTTTAAGTTTCATTTTATTTGCTTAATTGTATTCAAGCATTAAAATTTATCTTAACAGTTACATTTACAAGGTATGTTTGAATTTGTTTGTTAAGATATGTATCTGGACCAGAAAGAATAATAAAATATATACAGGAAAGGAAAATAAAATAATTATGCTGATGATAATTACTGACGAAAGCAAACATTGCCCGGGCAGTTTAAACATCCATTCTTCACCAGTTTTTCATAATCAGCTTACAATCTCTATTTTACTATTTTTTAAAACTAATATCACTTAAAAGTTAAAATTATCGCATGTAAAGTTCGTGTAAACTGCTAGGGGGACAAAACACGAGTCTCCCCCCCCCTTCCACACACAGTGGTTGTATAACAGTGTGTGAACAAAATGTGGATTGAATCCACTCGATCTTTACCAAGCGTTTAAATAAATTTGATTCAACTGAGTCGAATACAGTGTTCAGACGCTATAGCACTTCAAATAATTTGATTGCATAGAAAAACTCTTTTTTGTGGCCCTGTGCAAAAACTACACTGCTGGCCATCGTAAATGCAACACCCTGAAGGAAGCATGCAAATAATATGAAATTTACAACATGCATTAGCTGAGGTGAGATATGCAAATGATTAGAATTTCAGCGCAGACGCACATCAAGCGCGCCTGTGGCGCCACCTCAAAGCGCTATTTAAGGCTTGGAGATTTCGACGGTTTCAAGTACAGCAATTGTGTTTTTCTTGCTTTTTTTTCAAAAAAACGATAAATTATGCCTCGTAGGAAACAACGATCATCTTTTGATCAAGTATCCGAGTTTGACAGAGGAAGGATAGTGGCATACCGAGATTGTGGGTTATCTTTCAGGGAAATCGGTCGTCGTATTGGACGAAACCAAACAACTGTGATGCGGATATGTGATCGTTGGGTGCAGGAGGGTACGACGGACAGACGTGATCGACCGCATCGACCTCAGTGCACCACGTCACGTGATGACAGGCAGATTGTACGCATGGCAGTGACGGACCGCTCAGTCACATCACGAACCATATCACAGCAGATTCAGTCTGTAACGCATCATCCAGTGTCTGCGCGTACCATTCGACGTCGTTTACAGCAGAATGGTCTGTCCGCAAGACGTCCGTTGCTTTGTCTACCTCTGACGCGGAACCACAGACGTCTCCGCCGCCAATGGTGCGATGAAAGAAGGATGTGGACGACAGAATGGAATGAAATTCTCTTTACTGACGAGTCACGCTTCTGTATGCAACACCACGACGGTCGGATTCGAGTCTGGAGACACCGTGGAGAGAGGATGCTGAACAGCTGCATTATGCACCGTCACACTGGTCCTGCACCGGGTATTATGGTATGGGGCGGTATCGGATATCTCTCTCGCACTCCTCTAGTACGCATTGCCGGTACTTTAACCAGCCAGCGCTACATCTCCGAGGTGTTGGAGCCAGTTGTCCTTTCTTACCTTCAGGGCTTGCCAACAGCCATATTTCAGCAGGATAATGCACGGCCACACGTGGCACGCATTGTCCAAGGGTTCTTCGTCAATCACCAGATTGAATTGCTTCCCTGGCCGGCGCGCTCTCCGGATCTTTCGCCGATAGAAAACATGTGGTCCATGGTTGCTCAACGACTGACCCAGAGTTCATCCCCAGCTGTCACACCAGATCAACTTTGGCAACGTGTGGAAGCTGCTTGGTCTGCTGTACCCCAAGAACACATTCAAAGTCTCTTTGAATCAATGCCGAGGCGTGTGGCAGCTGTGATCTCCAACAACGGCGGCTACTCTGGGTACTGATTTTGGCAGGAACCACGCTTCATAGAATGCTGTAAATTTAATCATTTGTTACTTGGTCAACATGTTATCTACACAATAAATTTTGTTGTGATATCTCTTGTTTTTCTTGGTGTTGCAATTTGAGTGGCCAGCAGTGTATAAGTTCTACACACACCAAAAGGCATACAGGTTGTGTGACGATGATGACATATAATATCCATACCCAATTTTAACTTATTCAAATGGAGTATTTAGATACTAGCACAAGATTATTTAAGTCCATAGGCCGTAAAGTAGAAGAATTCTTTTTTGCAACCATGTGTACAAACTATCAGTCCGTAGACATCAAAACTTATGTAGGTCATCTGACTGTGACCTACATTATACTTACCTTATTTGCGTTCAATCGAATGCACCGTTTACATTCTAGCATATTTTAAATAATTTGCGTCTGTAGGTCGTAATGTACAAGAATTCTCTTTGTACCCCTGTACAAAAACTACAAGTCCTGAACACACTAGAATCAATACAGGTTGGGTGAGTGAGTTGTAACATACAGTGACTTGTAATATACATACTCAATTCGCGGTCAATCGATTTTACATCGTAAACGCTTGTACACTTTCAAGAATTTGCGTCCGTAGGCCGTAATGTATAAGAAATCTTTTTTGTAGCACTGGAAAAAAAAAAAAAAACATGCATTCTATGCATACCAAAACCAAATGTGAGGATGGTCTTTTGACATCAATCAAATGCACCGTTTAGGATCTATCGTGTTCACTCATACACACATTTATACGAACATAAATACATACAAAAATCACCGTAAAAATAGCATAGCCGAATTCAGAAGACCACAAAACGTGTAAATACATCAAAATCTCAAATTCGGATTTTTTTCATGATTGCAATGCTTTCCTTACATGGTACATGTTCGAAAAGTTAAAATAAGTTGGATTCAATAACTTTGAGAAACTTTTTTACATTCTTTTGTGTAAAATGATTGTAATTTTAAATTCAGTTATGATTTTAAAATGTGGCAAATTTGTAAAAATAAAAGTGAGAATTTAATATATTTCCTGGGTTATTTATTATATAAACCGTGATATTTTTTTTACCCCTATACCATCAATAACAAAATGAAAATACAGCATAAATATTCCAATATAACAAAGTATTTTTTGTGATAGACGGTATGTTATGGTATAGTTAAATTATTTCTAATAAAAGCAAAAGGGTAAACGTTTTATGTAAATTAAGGCCTATAAAATAACAGCTTGCAGAGCAATCCTTCTTTATGTTTTAAAGCTATAACCCATATAGCACTATAATGTCGCAACATGCATGCATATTGGTCACACTGTGACTTCCTGTGACATTATGCATAAGTCGCAAACAGGTTGTGACGACGGACAAATGGCCATCTGGGACAGTTTCTGTGACGTCATGTGATGGCCATCCGGGACGCCATAGTGACCCGCATGGGTGTACTGCAATATTACATTGAAACTAGTTATCATTACACTGCGACGTCACATGTTTGACATGAAAGAGCGTCATGGAAGATCTTGCATTTACATGACTATGATTCAACGAAAGTGACGAAATGTAACGTTGCCACAACGTCACTGTCAACATGATTGATATATGGGAAGTAAAAAATACAGACTGCATTGATAACAATAATGAAGAGCTTACAATTACCTTTCTTTTTAATTCTGTGAAAAGCCAACAAAACGAAATTTTCTGATATCCCACGTCCATGTGAATTAGCGCCACCGAAAGTTATTCGTTTCTTCTGTGGCCTTTTACCTTCCTCTTGTTTCCAAAAAGATGCCAGTTCTTCCTCTTTCTGACTGAATTCATTCTTAATTATGATTCGTCTGTCTTTCAGGATAACAGCCCTCGTTGCCAACCCCTCCCCGAACCTTCAGCTCCAAGTCCTGGACATATATTCTACAACAGTGAAGACCACAGTGATATTACCTTTATAGTGGGGCATGAAGAGTGGCGCTTCCCAGCACACTCCTTCATTCTGATGAAGACGCAGCCCACTCTGTCGGCCCTCCTAAGAACAGCCAGCGGGAGTCAGCTGGAAGATTTAAATATGAGGCTTGCCAATCCAGAGGGCTTTGTTCCTCCAGAAACTCCCATTGTTCTAAAACTCCCCGATCTTCAGCCAGACGTGTTTGAATTAATCCACAGGTATGTGTTATTACTGTGCTTTCATTCTGACTTCATCTTAATCAGTGGCGAATTTAAAAAAAAAAAAAAAACTTTAAGGAAGAATGATAAGCATATCAAAGCATTTTATCAATGAAAGGAGATTTCTTTTACTATAATCTTTAACTTCGAACCTACATTTAACCTGCTCGTTATCATCAGTGAAAGGGTACAGCGGAGATGACTCCACTATATGTGACCAGTGTTGCTTGCGAAATGGATCTTTGAAGGTTCCGATGGGGGTCCCGTGTTTGAGCTGGTGCATTCGCTGTTTCCGGTGCAGCATTCAGGGACCCAAGCTTAGGAGCAACAGCGGTCACAGAAAGGGAGTCTTTTCCGCTACATTTTTTCCAACCGTGAAGGAATTTTTCTAACAGTTTAAAGCTGGATTCAGTATGGTTAGACTCGGCAGATTTTGAAGTACTCTGAAGGGAATGGCGATCACCCAATCCCTCTTGGATCCACCACTGATTTTACTTTTCATACCTTTATTTATTCATTAGGCATCTAATTCATCTACTTTTTGCATTGAGCCAGTGTGCACGTAAATGAAATATATATATTATATATATATGAAATGAAATGTAAGATTTCTCTTGATAAACTAATGTTGTATTATGACAAATTGAATCATTCATAATGCATCCTGAAAGTGAATACAATAGAAATCGAAAACCTGGAATCCTGGAGGTCGTGCCAATTCCTGATTATGATCATTACAAAAAAAAAAAAAAAAATGTTGATTTTAAAAGCTTAAAAAATAAATAAAAATAAATCTCATAAAATAAAAATAAAAAAATATGAAAAATTCATAAAATAATCTAAAGCTAGTTTAAACCATTAACCCGTCTAATTATTTCTTATTTATTTAAGATTGGTATTTTGAAGTTGTTTTTCTTAATTTTGTATATATACTTGATTCATGTGTACAGTAAAACTTGTGGTCATTCTTTTAACGAACAAGAGCTGTACCAACTTTAAGCATCTTGTTCTTTACCAACTGTACGACACATTTGCTCCTCATAAAATTTAAACATTTGAAGCTTTTTGTCAGCCTTAAGAAAAAAGAAAAGTAAAACCTTTGTAGCCTTTCAAATTACCTAGATAAATGTCAACCTTAATAACCTTTTTTCTATATTAGTTATTCGCATAATTATAACGCTTGGAGAACCACCTCTAACGATCAAGAAACATTGGAAAGTAAATTAGTAGAAAGAATGTCTGTGTTCTCAAGTAGATACTTTATCCGAAGTAAATTTACTTTAGTGAATTAACATGAACAGTATATTACTGAAGATTTTTATGTAAAGACTTCCGACATTTTCTTCAAGGATCGCTGAATTATAAATTTAGAATACTGTTCGAATTCAGAAGATGACTCGAATAAAAAAATATGTTCCAGATCTTAATTTACATGGTGGGTACTAACAGCTAATGTACATTTCAGCGTAAAAACCATATATCGTAAAACTCATTATGCCACCTAACGTAATCGTTTTGGCCGAGAAAAATTTATCGTTAGCTTGGTTCGGATCTGATCCATGTTGTGAACTAGAGTGTGAGTATATATTGTATTCTTATTTGTATATATTATGTTTGTTAAAAGCATGGATTATTTATTACACGTCTCCTTTCGATCACATCAATTTCGCCGTTTTTTTCTGGATGCTTTCTGGGCTTGCAGTCTTGCAAAGTGATAACAAATATTCCATGGTACTACAAATGTATTATCAAGGAATATCTTTTAAAAATGTATTAAAAGATGTATCCTTGTTCTTGTCTAAAAATGCATGAATAGCCTCTAACCTTGGCCGTGAATTAGCAATTCTGTATCAGATAGAATATTTATACTATTCTTAAACATAATGGATGCCTTTTGTAAAAGCATGATTGCATGTATAAGCATTGTTGTTTATCGTTGTGTGTGTGTTTCCGTGAATTAAACACGTGCATGATTTTCGACTAAAATATTCACTTTTAAAAATTCGAGCACTTTTAGATTTGCATGATCGTTTTACAGAGTAGTAAAGCTCATAATCTTAACACGGTGCACTCACTCGTTAGGTGATGATAATAACTTATCATGACTGGTAATGGAGTGCAAAAACAAAATACAGAAGTTGTGAAAATAATCTGAAGCCACTACATTGTCTCAGATTAGATGTCTCTGTAACATACTTGAGTTGCAAACAAATTTTAATATTTCCCTGCATGTTATATCTTTGAATGCACGGATTACGCACCTATCGATTTTCATCAAAATTGAAATAGTGCTAAATTATTAAAGAATTACAGAATACAAATTTTTCATTTAAAATGAATTTCTAATTATTAATCACATTTAATGTTTTCACACTGTCTGGACCAGCCTAAAAGGCTTTTGGATATTATACTAGTGACTAACGATATTATGGTCATACTACCGTTTTATTACAAAGATACACACATACTTACAAAGAACACTCTAATGATATATCGATTTCTTTGCAAATATGCTTGATGGATAAGCCACTGAACAGGGTACATGGCTGAAGTATGAGGGTTAAGGGATCTGGCCTACCGCGGCCTGTCGATCTAACAATTTGAGAACCTCTTAAAAATTCCGCAGAAATGAAATTCGGGGGGGGGGGGGTGCAGTGGGAGGCATGTGCCGCAACTGTGTTAAACTGTCAACACCTCATATGCCCTGTGTTCAAGGCTCAACCCTCTAGAAAGAGACCTCTCGGGTAGGTTTTCTTGAATGCAATACTTACGCACACACTAAAGATATATTAGATAGGCGGGTAATGAAACTGTTTAATCCTTAACCAAGTGAATTGAAACTTTTAATTGCTGCAAGACTCGTTTAGCCATGATATGTTACGACAGGATATGACTGCAAGAAGAATACGAGCTATAAAGACATTTCGAAAAATAAGAATAATTTCAGAAAAGATCCCTGTTTGACAAAACTCATTGATTGATTACTGTACATTACAGATATGCAACTCATGAAATAAACATTTTTTAATGCTTCAATAAAGTGGAATGAAGGTTTTAACACACGCACAAGCTAAGTCTTAATATTCTCGTGTTATGATTGCACGAGTGCAAGAAGAATGGCAGAGCTTTGAAAATATTCTGAGAAACAAGCATGACTTCAGAAAAGATCCCTCTGTGAAAACTCACTGATTGATTACTATATTTTATAGGTGTGCAACTAATGAAATTAACTATTTTTAATGCTTAAATAAAGTGGAATAAAGGTTCTTAACTCACGCACACGCTCGTTTAGTCATAACGCCCATGTGTTATGATTGGACATGAGTGCGAGAAGAATAGCAGAGCTTAGAAAATATTCTGAGAAACAAGATGATTTCAGAAAAGATCCCTCTGTGACAAAACTCACTGATTGATTACTATATATTATATTATAGATGTGCAACTAATGAAATTAACTATTTTTAATGCTTAAATAAAGTGGAATGAAGGTTTTTAACTCACGCACACGCTCGTTTAGTCATAACATCCACTTTTTATGATTGCACGAGTGCAAGAAGAATGGCAGAGCTTTGAAAATATTCTGAGAAACAAGCATGATTTCAGAAAAGATCCCTCTGTGACAAAACTCACTGATTGATTAGTATATATTATAGATGTGCAACTAATAAATTAACTATTTTTAATGCTTAAATAAAGTGGAATGAAGGTTTTTAACTCACGCACACGCTCGTTTAGTCATAACATCCACTTGTTATGACTGGACATGAGTGCGAGAAGAATGGCAGAGCTTTGAAAATATTCTGAGAAACAAACATGATTTCAGAAAAGATCCCTCTGTGACAAAACTCACTGATTGATTGCTATATATTGTAGATGTGCAACTAATGAAATTAACTATTTTTAATGCTTAAATAAAGTGGATTGAAGGTTTTTAACTCACGCACACGCTCGTTTAGTCATAACATCCACTTGTTATGACTGGACATGAGTGCGAGAAGAATGGCAGAGCTTTGAAAATATTCTGAGAAACAAGCATGATTTCAGAAAAGATCCCTCTGTGACAAAACTCACTGATTGATTACTATATATTATATTATAGATGTGCAACTAATGAAATTAACTATTTTTAATGCTTAAATAAAGTGGAATGAAGGTTTCTAACTCACGCACACGCTCGTTTAGTCGTAACATCCACTTGTTATGACTGGACATGAGTGCGAGAAGAATGGCAGAGCTTTGAAAATATTCTGAGAAACAAGCATGATTTCAGAAAAGATCCCTCTGTGACAAAACTCACTGATTGATTGCTATATATTGTAGATGTGCAACTAATGAAATTAACTATTTTTAATGCTTAAATAAAGTGGAATGAAGGTTTTTAACTCACGCACACGCTCGTTTAGTCGTAACATCCACTTGTTATGACTGGACATGAGTGCGAGAAGAATGGCAGAGCTTTGAAAATATTCTGAGAAACAAGCATGATTTCAGAAAAGATCCCTCTGTGACAAAACTCACTGATTGATTACTATATATTATAGATGTGCAACTAATTAAATTAACTATTTTTAATGCTTAAATAAAGTGGAATGAAGGTTTTTAACTCACGCACACGCTCGTTTAGTCATAACATCCACTTGTTATGACTGGACATGAGTGCGAGAAGAATGGCAGAGCTTTGAAAATATTCTGAGAAACAAACATGATTTCAGAAAAGATCCCTCTGTGACAAAACTCACTGATTGATTGCTATATATTGTAGATGTGCAACTAATGAAATTAACTATTTTTAATGCTTAAATAAAGTGGATTGAAGGTTTTTAACTCACGCACACGCTCGTTTAGTCGTAACATCCACTTGTTATGACTGGACATGAGTGCGAGAAGAATGGCAGAGCTTTGAAAATATTCTGAGAAACAAGCATGATTTCAGAAAGATCCCTCTGTGACAAAACTCACTGATTGATTACTATATATTGTAGATGTGCAACTAATGAAATTAACTATTTTTAATGCTTAAATAAAGTGGATTGAAGGTTTTTAACTCACGCACACGCTCGTTTAGTCATAACATCCACTTGTTATGACTGGACATGAGTGCGAGAAGAATGGCAGAGCTTTGAAAATATTCTGAGAAACAAGCATGATTTCAGAAAAGATCCCTCTGTGACAAAACTCACTGATTGATTACTATATATTATATTATAGATGTGCAACTAATGAAATTAACTATATTTAATGCTTAAATAAAGTGGAATGAAGGTTTCTAACTCACGCACACGCTCGTTTAGTCGTAACATCCACTTGTTATGACTGGACATGAGTGCGAGAAGAATGGCAGAGCTTTGAAAATATTCTGAGAAACAAGCATGATTTCAGAAAAGATACCTCTGTGACAAAACTCACTGATTGATTACTATATATTATATTATAGATGTGCAACTAATGAAATTAACTATTTTTAATGCTTAAATAAAGTGGAATGAAGGTTTCTAACTCACGCACACGCTCGTTTAGTCATAACATCCACTTGTTATGACTGGACATGAGTGCGAGAAGAATGGCAGAGCTTTGAAAATATTCTGAGAAACAAGCATGATTTCAGAAAAGATCCCTCTGTGACAAAACTCACTGATTGATTACTGTATATTATAGATGTGCAACTAATTAAATTAACTATTTTTAATGCTTAAATAAAGTGGAATGAAGGTTTTTAACTCACGCACACACTCGTTTAGTCATAACATCCACTTGTTATGACTGGACATGAGTGCGAGAAGAATGGCAGAGCTTTGAAAATATTCTGAGAAACAAGCATGATTTCAGAAAGATCCCTCTGTGACAAAACCCACTGATTGATTACTATATATTATAGATGTGCAACTAATTAAATTAACTATTTTTAATGCTTAAATAAAGTGGAATGAAGGTTTTTAACTCACGCACACGCTCGTTTAGTCATAACATCCACTTGTTATGACTGGACATGAGTGCGAGAAGAATGGCAGAGCTTTGAAAATATTCTGAGAAACAAGCATGATTTCAGAAAGATCCCTCAGTGACAAAACTCACTGATTGATTACTATATATTATATTATAGATGTGCAACTAATGAAATTAACTATTTTTAATGCTTAAATAAAGTGAAATGTAGGTTTTTAACTCACGCACACGCTCGTTTAGTCATAACATCCACTTGTTATGACTGGACATGAGTGCGAGAAGAATGGCAGAGCTTCGAAAATATTCTGAGAAACAAGCATGATTTCAGAAAAGATCCCTCTGTGACAAAACTCACTGATTGATTACTATATGTTATAGATGTGCAACTAATGAAATTAACTATTTTTAATTCTTAAAAAGTGGAATGAAGTTTTTAACTCACTCACACGCTCGTTAATTATAGCATCCATGTTTTGTGATTGGACTTGAGTGCGAGAAGAAATTCTGAGACAGAAGCATGATTTCAGAAAAGATCCCTTTTGTGATAAAACTGCCTGGTTGATTTCTAGGGAGGGACGAGAGACCATGCTAGACGAGAAATAGCTCAGGTCTCGCATTTTTCCATCGAGGTATCGTCTCGTCTCTTAGCCTAACGTATCGTCTCGCACCTGGACTAAAGAAGATTTATTTAACAAGAAATCTTTTTTTTTTTTTTTAACATTTTAAATAATGGAAGAAAGGGCTTAGCCAGACCAGAGAATATGGGCCCACCCAGCATCCGAAATTTTTTATTTTCTTTAACACAATGTTAAAGATCAAGACTTTCATTGAGAAATTTTGAACTTTCCACTTTTTTGGACTTCCGAAATCTTTTGGCTGCCTGCTTGAATGGAAGTATCAATAAAAATATTAATTTTCTCAGTACTGAGGAAACATGCCATGCAAAAACTTTGTTAACATTCCAAATACAGTTTCTCTATGCGGGTGACGAAAGATTCAAAACGAAATATTCGTATTTTTAAGAGCATGGATGTTTATTAAAGTATAATATTTTGAAATTAATAATTTTAATATTATTACTTATTTTCCAATTACTATTAATTTAAAGTTTCTTTGAATGATTAATAATTTCAATAAGGAATAAATGATTGATATAATACGACATCAAAAGAGTTTCTGGATAGCAAAGGTACCCCGAAGTTTTTATCCCTGGGGCACTGATTAGGCTCTCTGCGCCTCGGTGTATCTGTGGTTTTCATGGGAGATAAGGATTTTTCTCAAGTTATATAAAGCGCTTAAAACTGGCATATTTGCGAAAAGCTATTGGAAAAATCCGAAAAGAAGGTGTAAGTGTTAATAAACAGGCATTGGACTTAGTAAAATATCTCTTTAAATCCCTATTATTTAATTTCGCATTACATATAAATCTGAGCAAAATAATAACAGAAAATTTGGAACAGGTAAGTAAAGGACTTCATCTCTCAAGCTTCGTAGACATCCAAAATCTTAATAGTTTTATGCAGAATAACGTATTTGATCTCCAAAGAATATTTTGTGAAAATTTATATTATCTCAACTTTCACATTTATTGTACAAATTCGAAATTCATTTTGTTCTTTCAGAACAGAACAAAAGCTAAATAATCACAGATAGGAGATGGTCAAATGATAGTAATAAATAACTGTACATAAGATTCTGTAAATGTACTTTGAAATTAAATATATATATATGTGTGTGTGTGTGTGTGTGTGTGAAGAATGGCCTTACGCCATCCTTTGTTGAAATGATCAACACTACACCAGGCTTCTAGGTTGAATAGTTTATTTCAAAGTTCGGACAGAGGGCAGGAGTCAGGCCGGCGAGCTTTTAGCTCCGGGGCTAGCTTTCTCTTTAGATTGTGATCTCGAACAGCTCCTTACAAGATTAAAGCTCCAAGCTCCTGAAAAAGCTCCCAAAATTTCCGTGCTCTTGCTTAAATACTCCCCTCGTTACTATAAATGCTGGCAGGGCGCAGCACGATCGCGAAGGCGTTACGCTCAAACGTAATTAGTTGACTAGATTGTCAATCAAGCCATAAGAAATATTTGCTTATTTAGGAGTTCCTAAAGCGTGCAACAACGAAACCGCAGAAAACTGCAAATACTGCTAAATCAACAATTTTACTCGTTATGGAACTTCAAAAATCGTCTCTGAGCGTAATATTTGTAAGGCCGAGAAACAAACTTTACAGTAAGAGTAACAGAGAAAGAAGGTTTTTTTCAGATGACATTAAATTAAATTAAATTTTATTATTACATATATATTTAATGAATAAATTTTATACTTCAATGAATAAATTTCTCTCCCGTGTGGGTTTGCATTACAAATATTTACTTTTTTGATATCTTTTTCCAGATACCTGTATACTGGCCAAGTGTCCTTTTCTTCTATAGACACCACTCTTCGCCTTCTGCACCCATGCCAGGTGTACCATTTACCTCAGCTGGCATCCCTCTGCCTCGGTCATATCTCCAAGCAAGTCAGCGCGTCCAACGTCCTCACGGTGCTCAGTCACCTTCTCTGCCCCGAAATCCACCGGCAAGTCGACAGCGAGTGCCACGACAACGATAACGAGCGGAACGAGCTCGTGTTCAAGTGCTTCCTGATCGTGGATCGCCATGCGGACGAGGTGTTACTGAGCGAAGCCTTCGAAACAATCGAGCACGAACTCATGGTGGAGATCGTCAAGAGAGACACTCTCGAAATATCCTCTGAAGCCGTGGTCTTCGACTCGGTGATGCGGTGGGCATGCAGGGCATGTAAGAGGCAGCGCAAAGAGCTTACCGCCGACAACAAGTGCTCAGTTTTGGGCAAGGCGCTCTTTCTAGTCAGGTATCTCGTCATGACTCCTGAGGAATTCTTGCGGGGACCCGTCAGCCAGGGAGTCCTCAGCAAAGAAGACAAGGAACTCTTCCTATCTCGTCTCACGGGCAACACACCATCGCCGTCTCCATTGCCTGACCGCTGGAATGGCTGGAAGATCACCGTGAGGCGACAGTGCTGCCAGACAAACTTACTGCCGATCGCCTCCCCGCATTCCGACATGCCGTCCACTACCAATGACCCAACTATCTCGCCCAGCAACTCAGTCCAACCGGTGAACCCCAAGAGAAACGAGCGGAAAAAGAAATCCATGTCGAAAAAGTTCCTCAATGGAGTGGGCGACCTTGTCATCTGCGTAATACAGCTCTTGGACTGAACTCGGAGTTTTTTTTCACATATTCCAGAACAAGAAGTGCTTAAGGGAAAACTTATTTTTTTATACCATGTGATTGACTGAAACAAAATTATGAAAAATTTCAATATCTTACTCAAAGTAACGTATCATTCATAGGACTTTAAATATTCAAGAAAGCCTGAACTTACTATTTCATCAGGTACATACCAGTGGCGGATTCAGAAAAGTTTTAAAGGAGAAGGGAAGAATTGACCATTTTATCAGAAACTTGTCACTTTCTATTTTTAATTTATGTTTTACTAAGGTTTAACCTGTTCAAACCCGACAGAGCATTCAAAGACCCATTCTGTGAAGCAACACTGGTCAATGAGGAGTCTTCTGTTATGCAATGAAAGTGAACAAGTTAAACCTGGGTTCAATAATGGATTAAACTTCAAAGCAATGTGAGAATTTTAGGTTCAACTGCACTCTTTGGATCTACCACTGATACATGCAAACAGTGACATATCCAAATCATCATTTCAGGAGGTGGGACTGAGATAGCTTTACTATTTTTTGAAGTATATTGATTTTTGAAAGCTTGATGAAAGTGAAATACCAAAATTGTTTTCTTTTAATTAATCTAAATTTATAACCTTCCAACTTTTTAAAAATTTTATTAGAACCATGTCATCAGATGTTTTTATGTCTCTGCGAATGGACAAAACTGACAGTCTGCTCAATCTTGTTTTATTTGTAGGGTGACCAAATTCCACCATTTTGATGCAGCTGGTTAATTTTTAAGAGTCAAATAAAAACAGAACTACACTGCAATATAGTATCCTATTTTAATTTTTTTTTCTTGAAGAAATAGTTCATGTTTTCATTGCAACAACATTTAACAGTCACACTGCGCTTAGTATCTAAATATTTGATTTTTAATATTCAAAACGCCCTCAAAAATTTAGGACATTTGGTCACTATACACTAGCAGAACTTCTTAAGCTAGACGTTATTTCTTTCTCGAATTTCAAAGGGGTGGGCTACAACCCTATCAGTCCCTCCTCTACCTCTAGATATGCCTCTTCAAACAAAAAAATTTTTTTTTAATTGTGTCTACCTCATTTTTAATGCATAATAATTTTGTACTTATTCAAATTCATTGTTTGCTCATATTATTACAGTATTTCTCAGATGAGGTAGGAAAGTATATGAACCCAGTCTCTCAAAATCTATCCTTTATAAAACTGTTGTCAATGCAAGCGCGTGACTGTCATGGATGAATTTAACACTTTATTTCGATAGCCATATGTTGTTGTCTAAATTTGTTTTTGTTTATAGTGTTTATATTTTTGTCTATATTGATACAAGTTTAATATTTTATAGTTGTTAAAATTGATTATCGTAATTTTGTTGATATTACAAAACCACATCGTTAAAAGAGCACGTCTAAAATTTCTAAATTCTAATAGTAAAAATAAAAAAAGATTTTCAGTTTTAATAAATCAAAATTGTATAAGATAAAATTTAAACACTTCTAAAATAAATCTGAGTTGCACTAGCACCTGAGAGTTATTTTTAAAAAAAGTGGTGCTGGGTATATTCTATACATTTTTTCTATGCAAAATTGCAAAGCTACAATAGCATTTTCAAAAAAACATTTTAACAAATCAAAAAGTAAGTTTCTTGGTATGAAAAAATAAACGTTTTAAGTTTGTTTTGCTACTTACAAAAGACATCAACCCAAAATCATAAGAAAAGTGTCTGCCCTTTAGGGTTTGTTTTTTTTTTTTTTCAAAACTTTTTAATTTGATATATTTTTGCTTCCCTTCACGAAAAATGAGTATGCAAGTCTATAGAAAATGCATGTATGAATTCTAGTCTAATTATTTCCATCCAAATAATGTAGAATTTCAAATGGATCTCAGATCCTCCAAAAAGGTTAGCTACTTTTAAATTCAACATGTCCTTCCTCTTTGATCACACTATAGCAGTGGTCAACACAAAAAGATTTAAGTATCGATATCATTTAGCTCTATACCTATGTATAATACACTTTTTTTAATGAACTAACGCTTCCTAGTTAAATCCCTTGACTTGTGTATACATTACAGAAAGGGTGTGAAATATATCTTTTCATTTTACTGTATATGATTATAAAATAAAAATTAATAAATAAGTGGATATATTACCACTTATTTATTCATTTTTATGGCTGAAAATGGTCCAAAATGGAGTGCTTGATGTTCAAATCTTCATGGAATTACTTTCTTATCTGTCTATATCTCATAATAAATTTAAAAATGTATAAAGGTCTTCAACACAGTATAGATGACCTAACAGATTAAAAAATTAAATCTAAAATTGAAAACAGATAATAAATTCATGGGTTATAGATACTACACTGTTCTATGGATCTAATTTCTGGTTGCATTTTCCAGAAGCTTAAAATTTCAGAATTGTTATAATATTTTAAATTCTTGTATACAGGTGCGATATATTTAAAGATTTACTATGAAAGATTAACAACTCTCATATTACAATGTAAATAAATATGAAAAAGGAAAGAGTTGGGTGGGAAGGGAGGTAAATATAATACGAGAAATCCAGAATTTGCCAGTGAGCTGTGCCATTTATAGGTTGCTTTTATAATATTCCTTAAATGCTAAATAAAATTTATAGCATTGAGTAACTGCACTTGAGAAAGCCACTCTCCAAGTATGAAAATCTTATGCAGATGTTTATAACTTAAAGTTGAAATAAATATGGAAAGTTTTGTATTTGTAGTCTAAATTTAGAATTATACTTTTTTTTCACAAATGTGTAATCTGTATTATTATTATAAACATTTAAAAATATAAAAGAGAAAGTGAACTAATAATGAAGAGATTTTAGAATTTGACTGCTATACGTAAGACTGTGAAACAATCAACTTCAACAGAACAAATGTATACTCAGGTTTACCTCTTGAATACGCCTCAACAGTGGCTGATAATAATATTACAAAATAAGAATTATTTTGCAAATTAACATTTTGAGAAATACCATCCAGGTCTAATACTAAATAGATATATTAATTCAACTTTTATTCTACATCTAAAGAAAAATAGATGAAATAATTACAAGAAAAATTCACTAGTTAACTCTGTACATAAAAAATTTCAAAACCGTAATAAATCTTTCAATAGCAAAATTTCAACTTTAAAAATGTGATGCTGTCTGTAAATACATCTGAAAATTGACACTGTTATTTAGGGAATGAATTTCTTTTAAATGTTTGGTACTTTAACTCAAACATTTGTTAGTCTTTGGGTTACCTAAATGAAGTCATTATTGGTAAAACAGTAGCAATTTTCAGATGAAATCTATATTAATTTCCATGTTTATAAATATGTCCATTTATGACACTATTTATAAAGATTATTGTATTACATGTATTTTGTTTCAAACTGTTTCATATCTGTATCTATCTAGATATTTATACATGAAATATCTATTTAGAATTACATTTTAATTAAAGTTATTGCATGCATATAGTGCTATTATTTTTCAGACAATATTTATCCTACAAATTTGATTTCAGTATTAAGTAGTGTGTATAATGTTAAATTGTCAATGTACACAAACTTAAATAATTAAAATATCTTTAAAAATGTTACAGACAGCATTGCAGCTTGAATAGAATTTTTAAATACTTCAAATTTTCTATTTTCCATCTAGTCTAATTTTCTTGAAAAGTGAAACATTTTAAATGTGTGAATTCTGTTATAATTAAAATAAGTGTTCATTTTAAAGCTTTGTACTGTATTATTATAATTTTGTGATGCTTTACAATTGATTGTATTTCTCTGCTATATCACTTGAAAAAATTGGGTGATTAAGCAAATAAAAGAAATGTTTTATATACTTTGCATCCAATATATTATGACTGTACCACACATACCCACTGCAATGCACATGTATTTAAAGTCAGTGGCAGAAACAGAAATTTGGGGGAAAGGACTAGATTACTGTTTAAAAGAACCCAATTTTACCTAAACAAAATACATAATAAAGTTAAATGTTACCTTAAAACATGTAATTTTTAGGGGAGGGAAAAATTAAAAGCTTATTTGACCTTAACAAAATGTTCCCCTAAAGCAATGTCTTTTGGGGGGTTGAAGCCCTCCAACTCTTTCCCTGGATTGCCTGTTTAAATTTTATTTTTAAAAACTGCACATTAACAGTAGAACTGAACAGTAAAACCTCGAATCATCATTTTTCATCAGGTGCATAGGGGAAAAACGATGAATGAGAGAAAACAACAAATATGAAGAAAGCTATCTTTATGCATACACACAATGACTGTATACCAAGAAATATTAATTTGTTACAAAATTGTAGAACAAATGAATCAAAGTTGAAAATAAGCGATACTTATTTTTTAAAAACCAGTAATTTTATGTGGGGTATTTCATCTTTTTTTAAATTTAACAGTAAATTTTCAAGATTTACAATATTTTTCTGGACCTTTTATGTGATTTTGTGTTTGTATAAAAAAGTTCAAACAGTTTCAAATACTGTTATTGCTCAGACAAACTTCGTGCCAGTGTAGGCTCAGCTTCATGAGCATTATCCTCTGCCATTATTTTCATTTTTTGCATAATCATACGTTTCTTCAATGTTTAGGATACTGCATACCCCACTCTCTTGATTAATAGAAATATAATCATTAAACTCACTATACATCCTCTTCAACACGCAACCAATGTTCATCTAATCATCAATAAACCAGGAAATCGTACCAAGAAGCAATTACAGTTTGCATGCCATATGGATCCACTTAACGTTCAATTTCATTTTGGTCAGGTGAAAAATTTTACAAAGATGAATGCGGGAAAGACACTTTTTGGTGAACGATACATGCAGGTTTCTTTAAAATTATTTAAATACAATTTGCGTAGGAACCATAGGAATTACATGACATATACAGGAAAACGATGAATGTGAGAATGATAAATCGGGGTTTCACTATATCTATTTTTATTGTCTTAAAGATTTAGTCCCATAGAAATTCACTTTTACAAACAAATTAAATCAATCTAATTATCAAACTTGGGAAAAATCTTAATCAAAATTTATCAAACCAGGCTTCAGCTAGTACATTAATTTGTTCAAATCACTAAACCCAAGTTAACAACTTTTCATTTTTAAATGATAACACCTAGGTTTTTTGTTTTGTTTTTTTCATTTCTTTGGTCTGTTCCCTAAACCAAATTTTCAAGGTTACAGATAAAATTTTTGTCATGGATTTCTTAACATATGTGAAAATTAGTTCCGAGTCCAAAATTGTACTTTGTAGAAAATACACACCCTTTCATCCACTGTCTTGTTTTTCGGCATGGTGTTTAAGGCAAATTATGGTTGTTATTTTGTTTGTTTATCTTTTCAAATAATGCAATTTTTGAATTGATGGAGGCTAAAATTTTGAAATGTCAGCGCTGCCATCTATTAAAGGAAAGTATGCATACAATTCTCTCTTTCCCCCCCCCCCCCCCTAATAGATGGGACATTTCAATAGATTGGTATGTGTTGATTTCGTAAAATAACGAGATTTATTCACCAGTTTTTAATTTTTGCATTTTGTCATGAAAATAACCTATACAAATCAATTAAGTTAAAAAATTAATTTCTGTGGACAAGAGGTAGTCTACAATTTATATATTTTCTAGGCAGAATAAATCAAGAGAATTTCTAGCTTTAGCTTAGACTTGTTGGGATTTTAATACTTATATGAACTGCAAGTAGTTATACTTTTAAATTTACAGATATCATAATTCCATACTTTAAAGTAAACCCCAAATAACTGGATGTTTTAATCAATATTAAAAATCATAACACAAATTTTTCTGTATTTTTTATAAACGAATTGAGTACATTTTCATTTAAAAAATGATGATAAACCCAATTTTGATAACTTAGCTACAGTAACACCATGAATTTTTGAGAAATATAAAGACCATAAAGATCCATCGTTCGATTGTCAGGAAATGTGAAGGACCAATATACTAACCAGAAAACTTGTATGAAAACCATTCTAAACCAAATCATGCCTCCATAAGATATCATTATCAACTGAAAATTTATTTGTAGCATCTAAACAGATGCAATATTAATGTTAATCAAACAACAGTCAGCTTTGAACATTGTCAACCTATACTCATCCATATGCATCCAAGAAATGAGTAAAAGTGCAACATAATTTCATAAAAATAAAGAAATAATTAACACACTTAAGAGTATTATCAATCTATTACTAACAAACTCTTATTTTCAATTTAATAAGAAATTTATTGACGGAAACAACATAAACTAATGGGCTCCCCCATCTCAAGAACAGTTGGAGAGAAAAACAGGAAAATAGAAGAAATTATATAAAACACAAGTTTAGCACAATCATAAAAGTATGGTGGAGGTATGTTGACAATGTGTTTGAAATATTTGAAACTAATAATCTAGAAAATCTGCTTGCAGAAATGAAAGCAATTGATAAACATAAACAGTTTACCTATGAAAAAGAAAAACTCTTAACTACCTGGTTGTTAAAATAATCAGAAACAAATCAAATAACACACCCAACTTTAAAACACCTCTTAAATGCAAAATCACAACAATTCATTCATTTATAGACAAAACTATAAATATTTGTTCCAAAGATACTCTTCTTGAAATGCAAACAGACTCAAATGCTATTCTGTATTGTAAATGTATCACAAATAGAATTTCAAATGCAGCCACAAAGAAAGAAAATCATATGCCTGAAAAACCTAATAAAAAAGGAATGAGGACCAATAAAGACATGATTGACCAAGAAGAAATAGCAAGAATATATAAAATTAACTTCAGATACAAAGAATTAGAAACCTAAGGATGCTATAAAGGTGTAACAAAAAGACAAATTCAAGATTTGGAAACCTAATACAGCACTTTCTTGATTAGCCCAAAATACCATAACATTAATTTAAAAGCAATAGGATGGACAGAATTAAAATCTTTAAAAGTAGATAAAAACACATTAAAAGCCGTCAGTAGCACTTTCGGTAGCAGCCACTGCCTTCCTCAGCTCTGGTCTCAAAATGCCTTGCTCTCTTCCTCAGTATAGCGTTCCATCCAGGATCTATCCGCGCATGCGTATGTCATTTATAGCGCCATCTGTCGTTATAATCTGCAAAGCCTCCATGTTTAGGGCATAATAGTTATTTTTGTAATTGGAGAGTTTTTGGCTATTATCAAAGTTGATTTCTATGGGGCATTCTTGGGCTATTTTAGAGGGAAGTACTGTTACAATTTACCAGTACAAGTGAATGGTGACATTTTTATTCTTGGAGAATAATTTGATTTTTTTCCGCAAAAGAAACATATCTAAAAGTAGATGCATTTGAGCAACAACTATTTACAAACTTCTAGAAATATGCAAAATGTATGTCCTTTAAGTATGCAACACATATATAAAAGAAAGAAATTTTAATTAAAATATAAAAAACATTTCAGAAAGCCTTAATTTGTGATGCACGGTGAACAATTTTCAAACAGTACAAATAAATATTGAAGCTGCTCAAATTTTAAGTTATGTAAATCAACTTGATATCACAAGATCCAAGTAATTTTCATTGTTGCTCAACTAAAACTTCATCTAGATGAAAGATTAAGTAATCTGTAATAAATTAACTGTTGAATTATAATTCTGATTTTTTAATTTGTAAGCTGAATCACCAATATGTGGTATCTTTTTCCACTCCACCTTTCACAGGAAAAATACACATGAGCTTTAATTCAAAAATATGTTTATTGAAACAATTTACATTTTAACTTCCATTTAAGGGAGAGTATTGTTACAAATGTCCAAGTACTAACATTGAAAATTTTACATGGAATGAACAATACAAAAAGCTTTTTTTTTAAAAAAAAAAAGAAAGAAACCTTTATTACAAAAATAATAACAATAAAGTAGAACTGAAAATGTATGGCTTGTAATATGAAAGAAAAATCTGAATCAATTAAACAGTAATTTTCCTCAGAAAAACTAACTAAATATTTTGAATCATTAAAGATAAATTACATGCATAAAAAATGAAACTTTTTCACAACATGCAAGTGCAATTTTCTTTTCCTCTTATGCAACAACAGTTCGATTAAAGTGTGCTAACACTACAGAATCAAGTAGACTAAATCTATGAAATTGTACATAAATAATTAGCACTAAAAGTAAAATTGACTAATTCATACAAATACTAAGTACTAACACAAAATATTGTGAAAGCAGTTAACAATTTTCTTTCATAATATGTGTGTTTTTAAAAAAAATATTTATAATAATTAATAATTTCATAATAAACTTTCATAAGATTATTTCAAAGATATTTTAAAATATACTTCTACACATATCTACTTATTGTGCAAATAGTTCAGAATGGGTAGACTGTATTCTAAGATTTCTAAAAGGCACACCTTCAGAAAGTATAAATTTAAATTAGAAATGTTGTTTTTTAATAGCCTCATACTCTGTTCTTAGAAAATAGTTTTAATATACAAAGGAGCAAATTTAAAATTTTATATAAATGTGTGATGGTTTTACATCATAGCATACATATAAGACACCTGACAATATTTTTCTAACAAATTTTCCCTAGTGTAGAGTTACCATAATCACACAAACATAAAACTAACAACAAATTACATGAAAATTTGCTGAATTAATTAAATAATAATGCCTGAAAAATAACAGCAATACAGTGCAAAACTACCTCCAGTATTACAAAATGCCAATTTTAAAAAGCTTTAAACTATATAAAAGCAAAACAACATTATCAACAAGGATAACACTCTAAAAAGTGATTTTAAAAAATTCTATTGAAACTCCTTCATAAATTATTAAAACAAAAAAAGGGGAGAGAAAAATGTTTTTTTTAAATTTCTCTTCATGCAAGCTGAGTTCCAAGGTATATAGATTACAGCAAAATATCTTGGAAACTAGATAGGATTTCTTTTTTAGTACTTGTATCAATACAGATTATTTTGTGCAACTTTAAATGATATAAATAATTAAATTTGAGGAAAAAATAACTATTTGCATAGCAAGGGACTGAGATCTCTAGTGTTACAATAAATACAATCAGCACAAGAAACTTTGGGTGAAGAAATAGGGTAACAAAATAAAGTCAGCTCATTCTAAAAGTCAAAGGAAAATGCACCAGTATTACATTAAACTTGCATTTAAATTTTGTGTTAGTAGTTTTTTAGTCTTAGTTTATAACTGAAATCAATGATCTCCCCAAAAATTACTTAAATGAAAATGGTTGGGGAAAAAAGTATGCAGTAGTATTTTTATTTTTGCACAACAGTGAATTTAAAAAGAAAAAAAAAATTACAAAACCCAAACAATTTAATTTTCCTTTGATTCAAAGACTGTTCAAGTTATTTGTTAATACTCGTAGAAACTAACACAAACATAATTTTAGCAAAAATAATTCATGTGCAAAAAAACAATTTTAAAATATCACAAGATGATTTTTGTTCAATATCATGCATTTCTTATATCAAAATAAATAACATTAATAAAATAACATGCATACAATATTCAGAAAATAATCATAATCCAAAATACAATAATAAAAGGAAATAAGGAATATGTATTATACTGTATATGCTCAAATATAAGCTTACTTAATAACAGTATACAAACCTAATATATTATCATATTTATTAGTTCGTAATTATAGTACACAAAACAGTAAGAGAGGGTGGAGGTTGGTTAGAGATTTCTTTTTAACATAAATTATTAGCCTGTTCAATTGAAAAATACAAAGAAAATATATTTGAGCATATATAGTATGTATCCAGAAAAAGGCACAGTTATATACATCATTTTATGCCTTTTTAAGAATGATACATAGATTATCAACAAGTAAAAGAAAAAAGAACTATATACACACAAAATAATAATAATAAGGTGATTTAATGATGTCCCAAGAAAAATGTTTGCTGTATTACAGTATTTGAGTTACTTTACTAACTTATTTAACACTGTTATCAATAAATATTTTTTAAGAAACTTTGCAATCCTAAACGAGATTAGAACAATTTTTTCACTTTCAAAACAAAATAGAAAATTAAGAATTTTTCTGAAACACTAGAAACATAATTTATTTGTCCGTGCATTACAAATAGTTTTCAAGAACAAATTATTGTTTTAGCACATAACTTACTGTTAAACAAATAAACTAAATTTACTAACTAACTTTACAGCTCCAACATTTAAACTACACTTTAAACAGGACCGCATTTTCTTGGAACAGATACGGAATGCATTAATTTACATGTATATACACATAGAAAGAAGGGATAAAAAAGCAAAAACAAAAAGTTAGAACAAAATGTCTACATAAATATATACTTTAGAAAAGTTTAAAAAATCTCACTTCCATCTTACAAGTATACCTACACAAACATCATCATATTAAAATGATAAATCACATTTCCGAGTTTTTTACAGTTCTAGGCTTTCAACTCCAAAAAAAATTTTCTTTTTTTAAAGCAACATAACACAAATACAATATATAATTGGGAACACTTGAAAAGAGGGGACAGAAAATGATAGGATGGGATTTTTCACACTTGTATGCAAGTCCAAATATTTACAATATGTTGCAAAAAAATAAAAAGTTGGAAGTATTGCATGCATACTTCTAAACAAAAAATGAATATAAAGTAAGGATATAGAAATTTGTAAAATGACTTCAAGCGTAAGAAGGGAAAGAAAATTTTCATGTAAATTAAGAATGGCAACTATAATCAGCAATAAAAGCAGCAGATATTGCAAACCCTACTTCAAGTTTCAATCTCAACTTTGCTTCATTTTTAACTGCATTCATAAATCCACAAAAAAAATGTTAGCTTAAAACACTGATATATGAAAAGCTTTTGAAACCTTATATAAAAAGAAATTTTTTAAAAATATGAATAAAATACCATAAGGAGAAAAATGCAAAATTTGACGGTTATCAGATGGAAAGAAGTTTATGAAAAGTTAATTAAAAAACTGACCATTAAAAAAAATTAAATATACCTTAGAATGGTAGCTCCTAAACATGTACATAAGTATATATTTTAGAGGGGAACTTGCTCTCAGTAATTTTGTTAAAATTTAAAAATATTACAATAATATATTATCACATTTTGGGGGAAAATATTTTACATCACCACTGATAGTATTTTATCAGATTCCCCCTACCAATTTTCTATAAATTTAGTATTTTTCCAATGCCAGCATTTAACTATAATTTTAACTCTCAACTGCTAGTATGTATTATTAGTTAAAAATTACATAAATAAAAAATTATGTTAGATATCAAAAACACAGGAACAATAAAGTAAATATTTTTTACTAAAAAGAAATATGTTTCAGAAATTAGATGAATGCAAATGGTTATGGGGAGGGGGGGTAAAAATACATAAAAATTATACATTATTAAAAACATGAAAGAAACTAATACAAATGCAAGGAATATATTTCAACAATGAAGTCAGCATTATATGTTCAGATCTTCTTCATCGGTTCCATCCTGAGTTGGAGCTGGTGAAGAAGAATCCGATTTATGGTGATAATCTTCATTAGTAATAAAGCTAATCAGGTCCATTCGAGTGACAACACCAATAACAATCTGCTTGGTTTCAATCTTCTCTCGCTCAACAACTATTTAAAAATAATAATAATAATAATGATATTATCATAACTGTAATGATACTTAGAGTAACATAATATTAGTTTTAAAAACTCACACGTTTATAATAATATATATTACATACAATTTATTCACTTCAAATTGAATTTAATAACACCAAAATATATTGATGAACACTAGACACTTGTTTACTTAAAATTATAACAAAACAAGCATCTGAAAATATGGTCGGCACATACTTAAAACAAGTATAGTTAACTAGTACTCATTATGTTCCACTGAAATTTTCCCAAAATGTAATAACTTTTTCAATGTGTAATGTATAAACTTCAGAGGGTGTGACTAAAGGCTAGAGGGGTTTTTATTACACACAAGTAAACCACTGACTTTTAATTTCAGTATACTGTAATACCCCGGGGGGGGGGTGACTTTAGGGGAAAACCAAGATAAGCAAAATTTATTTTAAAAAATAATTTTGTTTCTTTGGTAATAAATCACTTTTAGAATTAATATTGATATTTTGAAACAAATAAATGCCTATTAAAAATCATTTAACATTAAATAATTTTTAAAAAAGATTTTTGAATTGTTTTTGAACAGTAATGGTTTCAAATGTGTACTTCCTAAATATAAAAACCAAGCTCATGCAAAATTTCAGCAGTCAATTGAATATTTGAATAAATTTATAACAAGAATAAAGATCAATAAATTTTAAAAACATTTTCCAGTTTTTCAGATTATATATATAAACGCATAATTTAACCATGGAACTAATTTAAATAACAAAGAGCTAGACTGGGAATTTGTATTGAGTAAAAAAATATTTTATTCAATTAACCTGCTATATCTATAGATATACACACAAAAGGTAATAAAATCTTAAAAACTGTACTAACAGTTTCTTTCTCCATTCACTAGAAAGCTAAAAATTGTTACTTACACTGCCTTAAGTCATGCACTACAAGAGCAAAATGAGCTTTATCCAATATCCTTGATAATCTTCCCAAAGACGTCTCCAAAGTAATCTGTTTGTATAAATATAAATGATATAATATTTGTAAAAAATGGTGAACAGTTTAATAATAGTAGCTTTTAGAATTTCAATGTTAATATACTTACCTTATAAAACTCTGTGTACAAGATATCAGAAACATATGATGTTGACATGACTTTGCCACTCATTATTTTTGCCATGATATTGCCTAGGGTAACCATACCTTTAATAACACTAGGGGAAAAAAAAAGAAGATAGCATAGTAAGATACACACAGTTTCAAAAAATTAAGTCCCAAACCTTTTAACTTGAACTATATGCTTACCCAGCATCATCTACAACAGGTAACTGATCATATCCTTCCTTGTTCATGATGTCAATAGCATCTTGACAAGACATGTGAGGCAATATGGTTAAAGGCGCAGCAAGATTCAAGGCACTGACTTTTAAGTCCCACCACCTTTAAATAGAAAGAAATTTTTTTACAAATAAATAATTATTATTATAAAATTTCTTTATTTATACATTCTTATTTCATCTATCTTCTCAAAATTTTAGTATCAAGTTCTAAATCTAAGTCAATAACAAATATGTAGCATTTTTTTTTTTTTTTTTTTTTTTTAATAAATGTTCTATCTATGAAATAGAAGTGCCATATATAAGGCTAATTAAATGCAATAATCTTAAAACATCCAGAGAAAAAAAAAAATGTATAAATATGGTTTGTGTACCTACTTTTTTACTTCCTTGTACATAGTATAAGGAAGTAATGTGATCCCGAAAAATTTTGGGGGCCAAATTTCGACAAAAAACCAATTTTGACTACCTCTAAATTTAATTTAAAAAATTTTTTCGATGCATCTCATCGTAGGCTAGCATGCACGATCATATTAACACGTCTGCAACTCATTTTGACCAGCGGCGAGTCTATTGTGGCCAGTTTTTCCATGCCGTCTGTACGTACGTACGTACGTATGTATGTATGTAACTCGCATATCTCAAAAACTATTGGTCGTAGAATGTTGAGATTTGATATTTAGGATTGTTCTATGATCTAGTTGTGCACCTCCCCTTTTGGTGGCAATCGAATGGATAGTTTATGTACAGGACCGCCCAAAAGATTCGAAATACATTACGCTCTATGGGCCAAAATTCATTAAACTCGCCTAACTCAAAAGCTATTAGGCGTAGAATGTCGAAACTTCATATTTTGGATAGTTGTAACATCTAGTTGTGCACCTCCCCTTTTGGTTCCATTCAACTGGATTGTTTATCTACAGGACCTCCCAAAAGATTCGAAATACATTACGCTCTATGGGCCGAAATTCATTAAAGCGTTTTTTAGAGGTATTGGGATATTTTAAACGACTCAGAAGTGATATATTCTGTAAAGAGTTAGAAAATGAATTTCTCCATTAAAAAAAGTGTCTTTATCATTTATAGTTCTGCTACAGGAACACTCAAAAGATTTCCAATACATTACGGTCAATGACAATTTTAGGGGCATTCATCCATTTCAAGCACAGTACCCTCCTACCACATAAGTTAGGTAATGGTCCGACCACGGTCACGTGCCTCCCTCAAGAACTATGCCAAAAGTCGCCAAGCTTGGCGACTTTTGGTGTACGTGTGTGCATATTTAACTCTCAAATCTCAAAAACTATCATGAAATTTCATATATAAGATTGTTTTAATATCTAGTTGTGCATCTCGATTTTTGGTTCCAATCTACGGGAGAGTTTATTTACAGGACCACCGAAAAGAATTTCAGTACTTTAATGTGTATGGACATCTTCAATATAATACAACTGTAGACAGTAATTGTTTGGTACATGCCCAAAATCTCGCCGTCTGTCCTCGACCTTGGCGAGTTTTGGCGAAATATTGCCAAATTTGGCAATAGTCAGTCATTTGGTCCATGCCCAAAGTATCGCCATTTGTCATTGTTCTTGGCGAGTTTTGGCGAAATATCGCCATATTTGGCGATAATCTGTCATTGTTTGGTTCATGCTTAAAATCTCGCCAAATGTCATCGACAGTGACGAGTTTCACCGAAATATCGCCAAATTTGGCGCAAAAATTATTTCGTATTTTGTATAACTCTAAAACTTTAACCCGTAGAATTTTGAACTTTGTATTTAGAACAATTGTAATATCTAACTGTTTTCAATATCTTTTTTGACAGCAATCGACTGAGAATTTATTTACAAGGTGAGCCAAATGACTTTAAATACATTGAGGTGTATGGATGCATTCAATTCATTGTAAGTTCGTGGTCAATGACTACTTTGGCTATCCCGAAAATCTCGCAGACTATCTCAAGTTTGTCGGCTTTTGGTGAAATATCGCGAAATAAAGTGTCAGAAGGAAATCTTTCAAATTGAACTCAGCTTGGCGATATCGAAATATTTGGCTAGAAATCGCTAAACCTTACTATTATTGATATTTTATCTCTTTCAAACAAATAAGTTTAGAGGAAGTGCGACGAAAATATTTTTGATCTAATAGACGTGCAAGGAAGTCATGTGTTGGACACATCAGATTTTTTTATTGCTAAAGTTGTGTTAGTGTCCCCCACACATACACACATTTGCTTTATTGTACTTTTTTCTAAAGATTCGATATTGTATACAGAAAACAAAAATGCCGATATACCAAGGGAAAGAAAAGAGAAAGGGAGCAGTACTTACCAATGCTTGGCACTCATTTCAGAATGTATGTCAATAAAATCTCTCAGAGAAAGCCAACTATCCGATAGGAACTTAGTCATGTAATTTCGAACCCCGTCAGGTAGAATAACAACACATCTCTGGCCTTCTTTTAGGCTCTTAGCAAGTTTTATGGCAGCACTCATTGCACTACCACTACTGCCTCCTAAAAATAAAACAACACATTAACATGTATAAAATTTCTTTGAAATAATTGAGTTCACAAATATGATTAGAAATGAATTGTAAATTACTTATGAGCAGACTTCGTGCGATTACACTATCATCTGTAATCGATTACAAGAAATGATATGGATTACGATTATGATTACGAAAAATTTCCAAAAAGATTATGACTAGTGAATGTTAATTTAGTAAAATAACAGTAATCTTGATGTTAAAGAAACCAAATATGAAAAAAATTCTATAATAATACAATTTATCATAGCATTTTTGTAAAATTTGTAAAATGTTATTTTAGTCATCGATTACAGTCGATTGTAATCGGCACGAAGTCTGCTTATGAGTTATATATATATATGTAAGAAAGAACTGTCCATTTTGGAACATGTCAGAAGAAAACAAGTTTATTTCTCACTCCACCAAGCACTGCTGCATATTTTCAAGGAAATTTGGCCATAGCAATCTGGCATGCTAATACTCTTTATATTCCCACATTTA
Source organism: Cheiracanthium punctorium (assembly GCA_038373885.1). Lineage (NCBI taxonomy): Eukaryota > Metazoa > Arthropoda > Arachnida > Araneae > Cheiracanthiidae > Cheiracanthium > Cheiracanthium punctorium. Next base: position 87,935 of record JAWZYV010018244.1, on the reverse strand, counting down.
ATAATAAAAATAAGAAATCCTTAAAGAAATGAAAGAAAAACCAATAATAAATTAACTTAAATACTAAATATTTGAAATTAGAATAGAAGTAGCATAAATTAACTATTATGCAATGATACATGCATAAATAATAATTTAATCAAAAGTGTACTTTAAACCTAATAGCTTCAGTGATGCCAGCTAGAATCATAACATGATTTTTTAAAATCAAAAACAATTTAAATTTGTTTTATTGTCCTTTGTCCCCTCATTCCTATTACACTAAATGAAAAATATGTACAAGTTTAAGATTTTTAGGATGAAAAATAAAAAGTCTGGAGTGACTCCACTCAACTTCTGAACACTTCATCTTTACCAAGAGTTTAAATAAACATGATTTAAATCAATCAAATGCAGTGTTCATATGCTATTGCACTTCAAATAATTTGAGTATGTAGGCCACAATGTACTAGATATTTTTTTTGCAGCTGAGTAAAAAACTGCGAGTTCTTCACATACTAAAATCCATACAAGTACATCTAAAAGTGACCATACTATGTGTACCAAATTTGAGCTCAATCAAATGCACTTTATAAAGGTTACCCCACTTTCAAGAATTTCTGGCCATACACTGTAACATACAAGAAACTTTTTTTGCAGCCCTCATAAAAAAAACTATACATCCTATACACAACAAATCAATAATGATCATGCAAAGGTGGTACATAATATATCTACCAAATTTGAGCTCATTCGAATACACCATTTAGGAACTATTGTGCTAATGGTGTTGTTCGAAAAAAATCATGTGATTTTGGTACATAAGTACAAATAAACTAATTATGCCAGGCACTTCAAAATTTTGAAACTGTCTCTTTACAAGCTGTACTACATACTGAAATAAACAATCAATCTGTATCCATTTCAAAACTTTTAGAAAAAATTCTTAAAAATCGGAAATTTTTGCAAAGCGTGTCACTCTTCGAAAAATCTTGCAGTTCAGATCCATGTTTAAGGATTTTTTCTGAAAATTTCACAAAAGCCACAGCTTTTTCACTCATTGCAGTGTGTAAAGCAGCTTATGAAGAACAATCTGGAATTTTTTTTTGAGACCATGGTGCTATTAGTTTATTTCAATTTGTGTACCAAGACTAAAAACAGAGATTTTTTTTCTTCGACATACACCCTTAAATCACATACAAACACACATATGTAGCTGTAAAAATAACATAAATCAATTCAGAAGACCTCAAAAATGTATAAACACATCAAAATCTCATTGTTTCATGATTACCATACTTTCCTTACATGTTCAAAAAGCAAAAATGAAAAGAAATTGAAAAAAATAAATTTGAAACTAAAAGAATTGAAACCAACTTTCAAATTGCATAAGTTTTTTTAACTAGACAGATGTTTATATATTGCAGCTTTTAGTAATTAGATCATTTAAATAAGCTACAAATAAAACTTCACTTTAAAAAAAAAAATAATTAATTTATATTTTTCAGTGAATGTTTGACGAATCAAATTAATCTTCCCTGGAATAAAATGCTCTGAAAATCTTTAGCTTAAAATAACATTAAAAGTGAAATATACGTGAAATTTAAGTGCATGTACATGAAGTATACATAACAGACTAGAAAAGAACAGCACAATAACAAACAACACAGCTCCGAAAGATATCTGAAATACATGTCATTAAAAATAAGTTTTATTGATAAAAAGTTATCTTTAAAAAAAAAAAAAAAAAGTCATTTAACAAATGTACATCATTCTACAACTATTGATAAAAATCACTAAACTTTCAGATATCAAGGGTAAATAAATTATTATAATAATCAAGCAAATTCATATAGAAAAGTATATTTATTAATGCTAAAACTAAACTAAACTCAGTGGCACAATAGACCACATGGTGTCCAAAACGTGTGCTGCCCATCCACCCTTCACAACCATAGGCTCTGGAATGCATAAGCATACATACTGGGCAGAAGATAAGCCTGATGTGGAGCCCCCAGGGGACAGTCCTCAAGCAAGCTTGGTCCACATTTTATCGACTCACTCAAGGGATGAAAGGCTGAGTTAAACTTGCACAAACCCCTGACATGTGGTATGACAGTGCAATGTACTACCATTTATTAATGATATTAAAATAAATTATCAACAACATTGTTCTTGATTTAAGTCAAGTAGAAATTTACTGGCCATCAATATTTTCATTATTTTTTAACGGTAAAAAAAAGTATGTTGACATACCGCACAATAATCCTTCTTTTTTAATCAACATTCTAGCCATTTGAAAGGATTCTTTGTCATCTGATTTCACCCATTTATCAACAACCTAGGGAAAGAAAACAAATTTTAAGAAAACTACCATACAGAATTATTTGTTCAAAAAAATATATAACAGAGGAGGCCGGGGCTAGCTTTTGGCTACTGATTTTTATTAATTTTTTTGTTCCAAAATTTTTAACAAAATTGAGCTGCACTTTTAAAGCACGTGTATTTGGCTATAAATACCAGGACTTGTGTGTTTGTAATGTGAATAGTTTATGTTTAATGGAAGCCGGAATTAAGAGAAAAAAATGTTTGTGCCAACGTACCCTATCTTACGGCAAGTTGGCAAGTTGCATTAAACTCAAATAAGGCACACATTTAAGAGAAACCAATTGTATTTTTACCAGTAAGTTTAAACAAAGGAATTACCTATTGTTACAAAATGTAAACTTTAAATTATACAGTTATAAAAATAATGAATGAAACATTAACTTTGAGATGGCTTCTGTCCTACTCGAAATCATCATCAGAATTACAGTTATCACAGCAGAAAAATTGAGAGTCTCTGTTGTGCAGGCCTTATCCTTATGTATCCAAACTTCAGAACCCACTTTTTTCTACATTTGGTGTACTTAATGATAAAAACGTCTGCATGCCCGTAGGAGACCAATAAACATCTCCTACAGGCATGCAGACATTTATTGGTCTGTATGTCTGTAGGAGAGCAGTTTTTACAAGTCCTTTGACTATATTTTTTACAGCTTCTAATTATTGATAAGAATAGACCAGCAAAAAGTTACACCCTGACACACTTTAAATGGTGGGATGATGCTCATTAGAAAAATAATGAAGCAGCAATAACTTACTGACCAATGCAAAAAAGAAATTGCTGTAAATATCCACTGCACATGGGTAATGCAGCAAAACTGCAATAGCATTTGAAGAAAGTTATTCAGTGACTGGTTTGCACAATGTATTCTCAAACAGATAAATTATGAAGACAACTACTTACCCCTGTAGCCAACTATCACCAGTTTCCTCTATTACTACATTTATCTTATTGTTTAAGAATATACTCAGAAGAAAAAAGCAATAAAAATGTATAATGGAGACTACATATGAATTAATCATATTTTAAAACAACCACAAACTCAAGAAAATTAACCTTTAATGGTTTAAAATTGTAAAATAAACAAATATTTCAAACCCATCTAAAGAAATTTTCTGAAATCATAAGTTGCAATTTTTAATGCTTAAAATTTACCAAAAAATACGAAATATTATAAAAGTATTTACCGATCTGTCTAAAACTGTAGGAACAAAGTCATAACCAATGCCTTCCACTTCATAAAAAGATGTATCTGTTTGATTCAAAACCTCAGGTTCAGCTAATATGGAACCATATGGATCAACACCAATAACCTGGAATGTAATTTAAAAGTATTGATTTTAATAAAGAAATTATTTAAACTAAAATAAACTTGTTCATTATAATTATTTTTTAGATTTCTCCAACAGTCATTATAATAGTATGGCCTACCTTGCAATTAGGACACTTTTCTTTAATTTTCCTACCAATTCCAGTAATAGTACCACCTGTACCAGCACCCATAACAATCATATCAATTTTATTATCACACTGGTACAAAATTTCTTCCGCTGTAGTATCATAATGAGCCAACGGATTTCCAGGATTTCGATACTGAAATCAACAAAAACATTATAAAAACATCTAAAGTAATAAACTTAACATGATTAGTTATAGAAACACACCAACAAACACACAACTTTGACTATTGACTTGAAATTAATACTACTGCATATAGTTTTTGATCATAATAATTCAAGATAGATATAGTAAATTCCTCATTATTTGAAGGCTGATGAAAAAATACTATCCCCTATGTTCAATAATGATTTTTAAAATGAATGAATGGTACTATTTTTAACAAATATTTTGACAATACTGATAAAAGGAAAGACTATTGCGATAAATAATTTTGAATAACTGTATAATGCTAGGATTATTAAAAAACATATTAATAGATATGTGTGTGTGTGTGACAAACAATACACTGCTAGAATTGAGTTGAATCTGTCACAGATAAAGGCAGAAACTATTTATTAATCCATATTACAAGGACAATAGCAGTCTAAATCATTGGACAAGCAGTAAAACAGAAGAGTGAGGAATTACAAGATTATGTCATAATCAAATAATGCGTAAAAAAAGGTCCTTCTCCCAGCTCTTGGCATAGACTTGTTGTTTCCAGGTCATGTGACCATAAAGATACTATGAACTTCTAAAACTCTGGCCACTGGATGGTATTTAAAATGACATATTTCACAATGCTCTGATTTTAAAGTCTGTTACAAAATTATAAGACCATTCAAAATTTAACCTTTTTTCAACAATATATTAGTTTGCACTTAAAAGTGAATGTATGAAAAGAAGTAACTATAGAATGTTTCTTTAGCTCAAGGAAAGAAAATTAGAATAATTTGTTGTTGCATGCCAAATGATTTTACCTAAACCCACTGTTCCATAAATGTAAGACCACTTTTATGTTATTAAAAAAGCAGACAATTTTGTTTTTAAGTCAAACTTTAACTGTAACCAGAAAAAATCTGAAGTTTTGAAAAAAGGATAAAATGCATAAATTCTGAATTGCATCTAATTTTTCAAATTTATTATTAAAATTCATCATGGAAGTGAGCTGTCTGAAACAGAAGTGAGAAGAGTGTGATTCTGCAAAGGAAAAGGAATATCTGAGCGTGAAATAAGTACGATTCTTAATCATTCTAAAACTGCAATTCATAATGTTTTAATTAAAAAAGAACTGTATGGAATGCTTAAATGATCTGGTCAAAGAAGTTATCAGATCATGATAATAGAGGGATTGTCATACTGGCTACGAAAAAAAAAAAAAAAAAAAAAAAAAAAACAGTTGAATTGCAAAGTATCTTACTAAAACAGATTACTAAAACCATGCGGCAAAATTTGAAATCTAATGCTAATGTTGTTCGGCACAAATTAAAAGGAAAACCATGACTACTAAAATGTCACAAAGAAGCTTGTCTCAAGTGGGCAAAGAATGTCATGTCTTGGAACTCTGCATGGAGAAATAAATTTTATAAGTTATTAAAAGGATGCATTTAGAAATAATTTTGAGGAATAAAATGCAATATATCCGAACATGGCTAAAAGAACAGGCAATTAGATTTTAACACACAGGATTTACTGATGCAATTTTATTACAGATATATACAGGGTGGCCCTAAAACACTGACTTAAGCTTTTATTCCTTAAAAATTGATCATTCACATATACAATACTATTACATTGCAAAGCTGCAAATACATTACAAATCTACATAAAAAAAGGTACAGAATTTTATGGTATCAGTTAAAATTTTCAAGAGATTGAATCTAAATAAATGCAAAATTAAAATTTTTATATAGATCCCGTATAAAAAAAAGACCCCATAAAAAAAAAAATTCTTAATCAGTAAAATATGAAAATTATTTACTTGATAAAAAATAAATCAACAGTATTAAGATCATACAACCACTCAAAAATATATACCAGGATGAAAAACAATTTTTTTGTTATTTTGAGAAAAATTTATTAGGTTTTCTCAAAAAGCAATACATATCATAATATTAGTTTTGTTGTTGTTGTTCTTGTGTGTGTGTGTATTTGATCTATAGAGTAAAAAGAAAAGTTAAACAAAAATAGGAAATTTATCTTATGCTCAAATATTTTGAGTGGGTGTACATGAATATTTACAGCACAAAACAATCATTTCATTAAGCATAATGCACACCTGATCAAGAATGAGGCTGTTTGGAATCTGCATGTTAACTTTTTGTGCAACACTGATATGTGATTCTGGAGCATCGAAACGAGCACTAGTTGGTGTACGAACAATTTCAGCACCAAGAGCTCTTAAAATATTTACTTTCTCGCTACTCATCTTCTCAGGCATAACAATTGTACAGTTATATCCTTTTACAACTGCAGCTAATGCCAGACCAATTCCTAAAACAACATAAAATAACAATAAGAATATCACACTTGTACACAATAAATAAATGACTAAAAACATATCCAATAATGAAAATTATCTAGAAACTTTAAGATGAAAGTTCTGTTAAATTTATTTTAAAATGGTAACTATTGATTTCACAGATTTTAAATAAATTTATAATTTTTTTTTTTTTTTTTTTTTTTTTTTTTTAACAGATTTTGAACAATTTTAATACTTATCTAAAAAAAACTTACTTCAACAGAAAGTATGTATTATGTACAAACTAGTAAGAGCATCTTCTGAAACCCAAAACAAAAATTTATCAAAATCTACAATCTGAAAAATACACACCAGTATTTCCAGAAGTAGGCTCAATTAATGTATCTCCAGGCTTGATGATACCATTTTTTTCAGCCTCCTCAACCATACGAAGTCCAATTCTGTCTTTAACACTGCCACCAGCATTGAAAAATTCACATTTAGCCACTTAAATAAATAAAATAAATATTAGTGATTTATGCTGGGTGAAAGTAACACTGTAAAACTCATACATAAAATATTACAAAATTTTATACAGTTTGATAGTCAACAATTTAAAATCGCATATAACATATATGCATGTGAAAATATTTACAGGGTTATACAAGGAAAAGTAAATTTATAAATGAAAAGTAATTTATGATGTGTGCAAAATTGTTTATGTTAATCACAAAATTTCAATAGCAAACATGTTAAACTGATCTTTTAAATAAATGATTCTTTCCCCTAAATCTAAGAAAATAAACTCCAATCTGTAATACATAGTAATATCCATAAACTTCAGATACCCTTCTAATTAGAAACATTTTAAAATGGGGGATTAGTTTGATTTGTTGTTTAGTTTGAACAAAATCTTATATGAGACTTATATTCAAACACTATAATCCATTTATTTGGTATTCTATCATTTTAACATTTTCAGTAAAATGAACATTCGCCAATTTAAAATACATAGCACGGAAAGTGAATGCAGAGGATAAATTTTAGAATAAAGAATCAGTCTGGAATAAAACAACAGAAACTATCTAAATGCAATGAAATCAGTGTTATTTATTAAGATTTTTTTAAATGTTTTTCCTTCATTAAAATAAATGGGAAATTAAAGACTTTATTTAAAATTGATGATCTGTTAGTAGCAAAGTTGATAGCATGATAAATAAATACATGTTATTAAATGATATGAAAAACAAAATAAAGAGTGTAAACATATAAAATGTTAAAAAATAACTAAACAGGATTCCATTGAAACAAAACCAAGTCATGAAACTAAATTAGAGACAGATCAAAGTAAATCTACACATATGTTTTTTAATGTGGGATAAACAGTAATCAAACTTTTATATATATATATATATATATATATATTCATAGTTGTACAGAAGAAAAGGGAAATAAGTTTTACAAAAAATTACTAGATCTTAAATTACCATGTTAACTGCAGAGATTTTTTTTTAAAGAATTCCTTGTAATTACTGTAAATATTTTTACCAAAAGCTTCAGAAAATTCTATACCAATTGACATTTTAAAAATGTCTGGAGCTGAATATTAAAGAAAAACAAGAATTTGATTTAAAAAAAATCTACATGCATAGAATTTAGAAGGTAAGCAGATGAGATGTTATATTTTTGACAAGAGCAGCTGAACCTTAATATAACATATTCAGTTAATTAATAACATCCCCTAAATTAAGCAACTAAGACTTATTAAACTAATTTTAGTATAGGTGACATAAACCCAATATCCTTGGAAAGATTATCTATTTCAAAACCTTACACTGCTTTTTTTTTTTTTTAAACAAATTTTGTAAATAAATTAGAAAGTTCATTTACATATTTTGTTTTTCTCCTATGCTTTGCCCTTTTATAAACTGATAATGTATCTATACACTTGGATAAATTGTAGATGTTACTTTTTTCTTTATCAAGGCATTTCAGAAAGCAAACGTTTTAGAGGACATAACACTTTTCTTAACCCACATAAATATTGTTATAGCAAGGTTCAATTAAAAGACTATATTTGATTAACAGTAAACTACTAACAATAATGAGTAGACAGTTTGTTGTCTTAACAGAAAATTAGTTAATGTAAAACACAATGCAAGAGTTATTTAGAAGAGATATATTTTAAATATTATAAGAAGTTAAAATTTCTTCCTCACAAATACATTTATAACATTCAACAACCACGTACTATAAATAATCAATGTAATGTTATTCTAAAAACTTTTAAAAAATTAGGATTTTTAAATGTGATTAAAACAGATTGCATTATTCATATTGGTAAATTTAACATAATTGTGAAAAGTTATTTCAACATATTTATGATTCACAAGTAAATCACAATGTTTTATAAATAATTTTATCGACATAATTATACATGTTAAATATTACTCTATGTAATAGAACACTTTATAAAGATGCTATTAGAGGAATAATGTAAAAGAAAGTAATTTGCATAAATAAATTTATTAAACATCTGTTTTGTAAATGGATAACAAAATTACACTTCACTAACGAATTACACCTCAAAGAAGGGTCATATAGAATAGGTTATACACAGCTGTTGATCTAATGGTCGAGAGTTTAGGATGGTTTTCTCCATATGTAACGTGATTACGCATCAGAGCCCCTTGTGAATTTAAATGGAATAATTTTAAAACACAAACATTTTATTTTAAATATAATTATTTGCCCTGCAGATAATCATAAAATCTTTACCAATTAACATCATAGCTTGCATTATTGATTCGATTTCAAATAAATTAATAACATTAAAGGTATAAATTTTTTAATGTTGTAAGTGATTGTATTCAAAAAACATAATAAAATTCAAACTGCTGGTGCGATTGGTTTGAAATTTTTCATAATTCATGCCATTAAAAATTTCAGAATCCACTCGTTCCCTATTTTTTAGTAATTTTCTTTTCGAAGGATTTATAGTTTTTTTCACATTATGGTCAGTGGACGTAAACTCTTGGAAGTGCGCTAGCACCTATATGCAGCATTTGTATTAAAAGTACACATTATATAAGTATAATAATGAAATGTTTGTGTTTTAAAAATAAGCTTTACAATTCAATTCACTAGGGGCTCTAATGTGTAATGACGTTACATAAGGGAGAATTCCACCCTAAACTCCAGACCATTAGATCGGCAACCACGCATCACCTATTTTATAGGACCTTTCTTTGAAGAAGTGCAATTCGTAATACAACCATTCACAAAATTAGAGATATTTGCACGCTCGGGTGATAATAGCATTTTTTACATGTATAATTTATGGTAAGGCTGCTTTGGAAAGAGAAACATACACGTCAAAGCAACAATGCTGGCAGCAATCAAAAATTAAATACAATCTTTATATAAAGAGCATAAACAGTAAATGGTAGCTGAATATTATAAATGCAAATACTGCTAAAACATGTGTTGACACATGCTAAAATAAAGATGTAATTTTTGTCCCTCTATCTCAATTTCTTTAAAATGGATAGAAATATCCATAAATGCCAAATAAATTAAAGCTTAATTTTAAAAATACAGAACTATAACAACAGTTCTTCAGAAAACTTAAAACAATTACCTTCATATCTAAGGCATGCCAGAAGGGAACAGATAAAGAGGCAAAGTAACCATCAACCCTTAAAGTGTTTAAGAATATTTCAATATCCTTTCAAAAAAGTGGTACATGATTCATTTTTAAATGATATTTTAAAACAGGCACTTTGAGGGTTGATAGGTTTAAAATAACCAAAGATGAAATGCGTCGCTGCTCTGGAAAAAAAGTAACACCATCAAGAATCACTATTTCAACTCAAAATTCTTTTCAAAATATGTTAACATTCTCTAAGACATTTTCATTGAAAATAAAATCACAATTTACTAAGTTTGGATACAACCAAAAACAAAAGGTCAATATCAAGTACTACGCTAGAGCTAACTAAATATTTAAAAGATGTTCAAGGCTTACAGAACTTAATATTAATTTAAGACACAATAAGAAAAATTCCATACAAACAAAGCATTCATATTTTATTTATCGTACATGACTATTCAGAACCAATAACTTTTATGTTAAGGAAAAAGGAAAGGAAATTATAACCAAAATTAAGACTTTCCAGGTAATCTCAATTTACAGGTAGATCAAGTTTGACCCACTTAATATTTCTTAAAAAATCAATGTTTTAATGCATATTTATAATACAACAAAAGGAACATTTTAGTCTATTTGGAGCATGCTTTTACATACTAAATAAACTTTTCAGAGAACATGAGCATTGAACAAAACTGAAACAAAATTATTATATTTTTCTACTTTAAGAAAATGCAAAACTAAAACTTGCTATGAAATAAATGTTATTGAAAAGCAATGTACACTGATTACAAAAATATAAATAAAACAGTATTTCATAGCATAAAACTGAAGAAACACTGAATTTTGCTCTCTCTTTCACTCCTTTCTATAGAGAATTTTGCTGATATAGCAACAAGCAAAGCAACTATGAATGAGCAACCAAAATAATTTTTTAAAAAAAGACTAGCTTGTAATGTATTTCAAGGGAGAAACCCAACTTTTAACACAAAAATGCATTAAAATTCCAGTTATTAAATTTATACAACTTGAATTCAATGCAATGGTATTAAATCAAGTTGTTACGTGACTGTAATGAACTGAATTTGTTAAACCTTCAACTCTGATTTTCCAGTGAAGTTATCAAAGAAACATAAGGCTGTCCTGACAAAACATGACATCCTTCCAATTTGCTATTTCTGAACATTTTTGTTCAATTGTTGTCTTAATTCATTTAACTGGAAACAATGCTTCACGGAATTTATCCTCTCATCATTTGGTAAAAGCTTATAATGCACTTTGTTATCTTTCACATTCTAATTTGTATGAAATTGACAAAAACTGATTTATCATAACTAAATCCCCCCCCCCCAAAATATGGCTGAAGTACAGTCTTTTAGGATATGTATGCATAGTCATTTGCATTCAGTCATTCTATGTTAAGACATGCCCTTATTCCACCTACCAAAAATTGGCACAAACTTTCCAGACAATCCCATATAACTTACATTTAAGGGTTAGAATAAAAGTCAAATATTAATTTCAAATTAAAAGGAATAATAAAATTCGGGTATTTCAAAGGGCATTGAAGGTCTAAGCAGGGTTCGCGTTTACTCAGATTTTTGAGTAATTTACTCAAATTTTGTTGATTGTGATGCAAAAAAAATACACACATAATAGGTTTTGCATATGCAAAAACCCATATTTCTCAAGATATGGGCCTTTGTGACCCACTTTTATCAGACTACAGCGCGATCCCTGTCTAAGTATTTACATTTAGCAGTTTCATGTTGCTAAATTGCATCTTATAGAAATATTGTTAAATACAAAAAAGAGTACAAAATAATTAAAATTGTTCTCAAAACACTGAAAGTTAAGAAGACCATTCAAAACTATACAGCCAAATGGAAATTTACAAATTCTTTTCTCAGTAAAATAAAATTTACAGTACATTTCTTTTCTATTTTATTAGCATTTATTTAAAAATCCCTACAGAGTGCATTTTTTTTTCTCTTAAGACAGTTTAAGCTAAATTAATTTAACAAAATGTAGACATGTTATTTGAGTTTTAAAAATTACACTCAAGTTATTTTTTTAATTGAAATTTCTTGAAGAGAAAACAATTTTAATGTGGAATTCATGTGTTTGATTGTTTTTATTATTACTATTTAATTAGGTCACAAAATAATTTTAAAAACCAAGAGAATTACATTTAAAGAAATAATCTGTAAATAATTGAAGCCCAAATTTTAACTTGTTTTGATCACTATAAATTTTTCAAATGTTTTTAATGCCAAGTTCCAGAATAGCAAATAACTTTTTAAAATTAAACATATTCAAATTTTTACTTTAACAAAGCAATAATGATGAGAAAGAACATTTTTAAAATATGATTTTTATGTAAATATGGGGCGGGTTGTTGTGTTGTAATGTATCAATCTTTGTAGGTCTTTTTCTTTTACAAAAAAAGAAAGGTTTTACTAATTAGAATGCAAAGAATGTAGAAAATAAATCAATACAGAAAAACAAGAAGCAATCTTCAAGTTCTTTAAAAACACCATAAATATGTAGAAACATGCACACACACAAGCAAACAAACAAAAAAGAAAAAAAATCAAAGGTCAAACTAAAACACCATAAATATGTACAATACTAATACGCATAGAACACTATAAATAACATACAAACAAATAAAACAGAAAATCAACAATTATTTTAAAATATTAAATGACACTTTTTTAAAGACAGACATTACAAACATTAGTACAAATTAGAAACAATCACAATAAAATTTAAAAAGTACATTGTTAAATCACAAATTTGTAAAATTCTATTATATGAACACGTCTTCAACTTATCACACCAAACAATTTCTTAACTTAAAATTCGCATTTAATAAACGTAATTACAATAATAAATATCATTTTTCTTTTCATTTTTAAAATAAAATTCATTAATCTGATTTTCTTCTTTTTTAATTCAAAATGGCATTTACTGTAATATTTTGTAGACCATCCAAGTACAGTAAAACTTTGATTATCTAACACTCTCTATTAACCAAAATAAGTTTTTTAACAACTCTCTGACAGAACTTCAAAACAAAGACAACTGAAGCTGCACCAAACCAAACTACTAACAAAACTTTTTAAAATAACTTCTTATACGCGAAAAGTATTTCAAAATTTGCTATGGTTAATATAAACTTGTTCACAATGTTCTACACTAACAGCCTACTATATAATTTTCCTAATATGCTACAGCTTAACTTTTCATAAAACACTTTGAATCATAACAAGAAATACAAAACATAGTCTCATTATGCAATTCCCTGTCATTGTACAGTCTGAGAATTGAAGCATTCGTGATTACCTGACAATTTCCATTTTCTGAAAGAAGTCAGACCCAATTAATTAAGGTTTCACTGTACTAGCATTTTAGTGCTTTTAAAATTATACAAAGAAAGAGGGTTGACAAATTTTTGTCATTGGAAAAAAAAAAAGAATGGGTAAAAACAATTCTTTGGGAAAGCACTATTTTGTCTCTATCAATTTCAAAAACATAACTCAGGTTCTTGATTTTTTTTTTCTCTCCTCCTTTAAAAACACAGGAGGAGATAAAAAAAAATGAATTCTCTAAGTTTAATTTTAAAATTGAATGCACATAACATTTTCATACTATCATAGTTTTTTTTTTTTTTTTTTTTTTTTTTTTTTTGTGTGTGTGTGTGTGTGTGTGTATTATATGTATGTATTTTAATAAGAGGTGTTTGATAAAATAAATTTATTACAGAAATAAAAGTTGATGCTTTATGTAAAGCAAAAAGCCGAAACAAATTTTACAAAGTATCACTGTATATGCCGCAATTATTATTCAACTTGAAATTATTACAGAATTATATCCAGTTCATTTGAGGAAAATAATTATATAGACTGAAGTAGTAAATTATGATTAATTATATTGAATTAAAAAGTCAATACTTTCTTGCTTTTCAGTGTAGAATAACAAAAAAATAATTTTGAATGAAATAGTATTTGTCAGCTGTGTAGATTAAATTTTAGATAAGTAACTTACACTAATAATAAAACATAACTTGACATAGTTAAAAGAATATTAGCAATTTCCAAATAATTGTATTTTGATAAATCATTTGAATAAATTTTTGATTTTGTTCATATAACTATTTATAACTATTTTCTAATAAAGTAGGAAGAGTTGTTGTTGAATGGTTAATGAACTATGCTCAAGTAGTATCATAATAATGTTAGATTGAATATATTAGAAGAGAATTTTCAGGGTTTTTTATTTTTGATTAGTTTTAGCAGTTTAAGAATTGTTTAAATATGGCTAAAATACCTTTTATACTAATAAACTGAACAACTCTGATAAGATATTTCTTTAGCTGTGGATATTTTAGTTATCTACAATTATAAATATTTTAGTTATTTCAGTAAGCAAATACTTACAAACTTCACATTTTACTCCAAATTCTGAAGGTATTTTGTTCAGTCGAATCAGTGGAGTATTACCAATTGCATGAAGCACATTTGGTAAAATTTTAGGTTTTTCAGCCCTGAAATAAAATTAAAAATCAGTAAAACAGTTATATTCATGGGCTTTGAACAAGATGAAAAAGAACAGACATTTTGATATTTAAGAGAATCCTTTTGTTATACAATAAACGAGTCTTAAAAAATATTGCTTTCACAACTGTCTGTTGTGATTGGTTGCATGAGGAGACATTGCATTAAGAATATACTGAAATAAATAAATAATAAGAATGTTACATCAAGTTAAAAAATAAATAAATAAAGATTGTTATGGCAAATCAAAAATTAAACAGAATAATTTCCATATCAGGGATGGATGCAGGGAAATTTTGGACCCGTTTTACGGCCCCCTTCACAAAATTCAATCGATAAAAATGGACCTTCCACAAAATTGTAACCGATAAAAATGGACCTTTCACAAAATTGTAACCGATAAAAACGGACCCGTCACAAAATTATAATCCATTAAAACGGACCCTTCACAAAATTATAATCGATTAAAACATCCCCTTCACAAAAATACAATCGATTAAAACAACCCTTCTTTGAATTTTATCTTATATTTTAATTTGTTTCATAAATTATTTTTTTTCAAATGGACATTTACAAAAATTGGTATAAAAATTCACAAAAATAGATATTGAAATTCACAAAAATAAACAGCTTTCACAAAAACGGGACCCTGGAAATAATTCCTGGATCAACCCCCTGCATATTTTAACACTAGAACGCCGGGCGGTGTCATTTCGACACCAAGGCATATAAATTACTTTCTAAAATCTGTAAATTTTAATGAATTACATTTTTATTTTCTGACTTTTATTAAATTTGTATGTAGAACTCGCATAAAAAGTTTTAGGCGATTAGCTTTATTTAAGCGTAGTTTACGAGTAGATTTACCTAGAATGCCTGCTCGGTCTCAATTGCACACTGCAGAAATTTCACCTTCCTTATCTCAAATTCTGTTCTTTTGTGCTATTTTTCTACTGTATTGTGAGTGTACATAAGAGCAAGGGGTCTTGGAATGTTGTTTTGTGACATCCGGTCATCACGTGTTCTGTTTCAGCTGCACCAACACCTGTCGCTGATATTTCAAGCAAAGTGTGCAATTGATTTCTTGTGACTCTTTCTCTTTTTTTTCTTTCTTTGGATTAAATTTAAAATGTCTCGTAAGAGAGGATTTACTCCTGAAGAAATAACTGCACTTCTCAGAGATGTATCTGATAATGAATCTGAAGGGGGAGAATTGTCCAACATAGATGATGAATCTGATGATAAAAATTTTATTCCTGTTGAATCATCTGGATCGGAAAGCGATGACGATGAGGCCACTGAAACTAATAATTCTCAAAATCTCAAGGAATTTACAGCTCGCGATGGTTCAGTGTGGAAAGAATGTGTTTTTGGAAGTGCGTCTGGTAGGTTAGCAACCCAAAATATTCTGCAAGAAAGCAGCGGCCCTACCAGTTTCGTAAAAAGGAATCTGAACGATCAGTGTTTTGAGTGCTTGGTTACTCTTCATCGACAGAAAAATTTTAGAACATATAATAAACACAGAAGCACATTGAGTATTAGAAAATGAAGCTTGGTCTATTTCGAAAGAGGAACTTTTCGCTTACATTTCCATTTTGTATGCACGTGCAGTCTCAGGAGCTAGGAACTTGGAACTCCATTCTTTATGGTCTGCTACATGGGGTTTGAATTTTTGTAAAGAAACCATGCCCAGAGACAAATTTTGTGAAATATCGAGATTTTTGAGGTTTGATAAGAAATCAACGCGTCGTAATCGAACAAAAGAGGATAAATTCGCAATGATTTCAGAAGTATGGAATCGTTTTATTGAAAATTGCATAAGCTGTTACAAGCCAAGGCAGAACATAACAACTGATGAACAATTGTTTCCAAGTAAAACTCGCTGTCTGTTTACACAATTCATTGCATCGGAACCCGATAAATACGGACAAAAGTTTTGGATAGCTGCAGACTTAGAAACTAAGTATATTTTGAATGCATTTCCTTATCTAGGAAAAAATGAAGAATGAGATCAAAATCAAAGGCTTTCAGAATATGTGGTTTTAAAATTAATTGAAACATTTGAAGGTATGGGAAGAAATGTCACAGTTGATAACTTTTTCACTTCACTTGAGTTGGCTAAGAAACTAAAGGAAAAAAGAACGAGTTTAGTTGGCACGATGAACAGAGTCCGACACGAAATTCCAGATTGTATAAAGTCAGGAAAAGAGACATTATATTCCACGAAAATACTAAAAAATGAAGAATCCGGCTCAACACTTACAGTTTACCAGTGTAAAAAGAAGAAAAGTGTACTAATCCTGAGTTCTATGCATTCAAACATTGCAATTGCAAATAATGAAAAGAAAACTCCAGAAACAGTCAGTTTCTATAATGAAACGAAATGTGGTGTAGATATTGTTGACCAAATGGCAAGACAATATTCCGTCAAAGCAGGATCAAGAAGATGGCCAGTCCACACATTTTATAATATTTTAGACTTTGCTGCCATAAACACCTAGATTATTTTCAAATGTGTATCCGGGAAAAAAATATCAAGGCGTACTTTCATACAAACTTTAGCTGAAGAACTCCGAGCAAGATATATTGAGAAATCCGCGAAAAGACAAAGGAAGGATGAAGATGAACTGAGGACTGAAAATCCACCTAAACGTAGGAAATGTGAGGTAAAAAAATGCCACGGAAATGTCACAAATAAAATATGTTCTTCTTGTAAAAGAATGACATGTGGTAAGTGCACTAAATATGTGAGCTATAAGTGCCTGGACTGTAAGTAATCTAAGTAATTTTTTTTTTGTTTATATTTTTGTACCGTTTAGAAAAATTGTTCTTATTTTTCCGATCTAATACTTTCCTTGTATACCATGTATATTTGCAAAAAAAGAATATTAAAATGCATATTTTATACGTTGCTTCACTTAAAACTGACTAGTGTCAAAATGACACCTGGCCGGCGTATTAGGGGAAGCAAGATTTCCAGTGTCCTAGTGTTAAACATGTTTGGTAATAAATTTAATAAAATGCGTATAGTAACACGCATAAATGTACTTACCAAAAAAAATATTATTTCAGTTGGTCCAAGCAGTCTGACCTTTCTCAGATGTAAAGAACTCACAAAAGTTGAAATGCTTGAGCTTCTTCACTACTAAGGAAGTCAAAACTTTTGTACCAGCCAAAATTTCCCTTTTGTTGATGAGTACATTTATGCAAGTTATCATACAAAGTTTTTATTAATTTTGTTGCTAGCACAAGTATTTGTTAAGTATTTTTTGATATGGTTGGTAGTATATTTTAGGTCTTTTTTTTCTCCTTATAACACCAAAACTAACATAAGAACAACTGTAAAGCAACATACTTTATCACATGACAGTAATGAAACATGATCTGCATTGATAAAATAAAATTTAACAATAATAAGATCAGGTGAAACAGAGAACTGCATAGGAGATGGTCAGGACTCACTCTGGGTTAACGTGAGGTCAAGATGATAATGAAATATGTAAATGCAATTAATAATATTATTTCATATTTAATGAAGAATGCCCAAAAAAAACATGGTTAGGGTTTATACATCTCCCTATTATAACTGCAAAAATGCACAATATCTTTACAAAAAACATATCTTACAGTTTAACATGGTTATGAACAGATTTTTCTGGCTTTGCCCCCAAATGCCATGTGCACTTGCTTGGTAAATCAGGACGCACAAGATCGAGACTTGCAGATGGACCTCTGGATCTGCTAGGAGTTTTGCTGGGAGAAGGAGTCATATCTGATATATCTGAGACCTAAAAATTAGGAACATTAAAAATAAGATTTATTGAAAACAAGAATAATGAAATAAAAACACAGTATAAAGTGACAACATCAAATTTATATGATCTTCAAAATGGAAAGATATTGATTTTATGAATGGCAAAAATGAAAATGATAGTTCCAAATCAAGAAAAACATGATTTTTAAAAATGTTTTCTAAGCTAGTAAACAAACACATAACCTATTATTTAAATTTTTAAATTCGACTGTTGATAACACTTACTAACACTAATGCATTCCACTTTTCTGTAAAAACAGTAAAAACGACTACTATATTGGTTTCCTATCACCTAGTCTAATCAAACTCAATAATTGTTTGTAACAAGAAAATAAATGTGAAATAATGAAGCTATTTTAAAGTTTATCCCAGAGTAGACATTCTGAGACACTAAGGTTAAGACTTAAGAGTCACTATTTTTCTACTGTTATATGAGAAATTCATTGAACGGTTTTTGAAGTGTGCAATGGCAATAAACTTACAAATATATGCTTTTTTTTTTCTATTTAATAAAATACACAATCATATTTATACAAAACAGACTCATCTGCAGTGCATGCAGCACTACAAAGAAGTTTATTTTGTAAATTTAGGTTAACTTTGGTAAAGCAAATATTATGTTTACAAGTGAAACAGTCTCATAGCTTTAGAAATTTAAGTGACTGGAATTAACTCTCTTTAATATTTGCGTTTGAAAAATATTTGCTTGCTCTCAGGGCCTGATTAACACTCTCTGATACTAAGGCCTGCTATCATTTAGAGTCCCACTTCCACTTACCCCTATTCATTTCCACAAGTATAAATAACAAGTATTGCAGTTTTGAGGCCCTCGGATTTTTTTAATTGTAGGCCTGGGCTTTATAGCCCTATTTGGTAATCAGGGCCTGCTTGCTCTCATTTGAAGAATGGATAGAACTGGTTAATAACAAAATCATAGTTCAAAACTTCATCATGGAATATAAGTCCTTTTGAAAGTTTCATTTAACTCCCTCCTCCTCTGCACGCACACCTACTGATTCGCACTCTGTTACATTTGATTTCATTCTAGTACTTACTCTTGAAATGTTTTTCATTCATTTGTAACAAACTACTGAGCCTGATGAAGTATTGCCTATGAAGCATTTTCCATACCCCAGGGATGTGCCAGCTGAAATTAAATTTTGGAGCAATTTGTGGAGCAGTAAGAAAAAAGACATTTTTGGAGCAATTTGGAGCAAGAAAAATAGATTAGTGGAGCAATTTGGAGCAAGAAAAAGTCACTTTTGGAGCATAAGCATGTCAATTTTGAAATACAAAATTTATTTTTGGAGGGAAAGAGAAAAGTCATTAAAGAATGCCAATCAAAAAAATGAAAATTAAGGAAGTTCTTAAAAACTCTTAGCTTATAACAAAAACCAGTCTTTTTTTTTTGGGGGGGGGGGGAGTCAGAAGCTTATGAAATAAATAAAAATTCAGTTATTTTATACATTGCTATACAAAATATCTATTTTAAATCAAAAATACAATATTTACTAAACTATATTAACCCATTTATGCCTAGCGTCCCTTCTTTTGGGACAGCATTTTCGCTATCAGTCGAAAGCGTTATTTATTTTTCCTAGCCTTTATTCACGAGTATAGAACCTCAACTCCACATAATATTTTAACATGACCCAGTAAGATGTTGACATTTCAATTTTTATAATAATGATTTTAAAAGAAATCATAGAAAGTCTCAAAAATATCTGGGCACAAATGGGTTAACTACCATCAGCAACTAATAAAAATTTGGTAACAAAAAATTACAAATTTATATAAAATTAAATTTAAAACAGAGGTCAATTTTTACTCTTAAGGCATTGGAGGTTTAAACAAAGGGATGCCAAAGAAAAAATATTCATTTTTAAGATTAATAGAGAAAGATTGAAATTAGAATGATTAGAATGCGTGATGACTTTTGTAAAAATTTGGGAGACTTACAAATGTTTAAACATATATGGAAAAATTAAAAATGTAGCAGTTTTGCTGAATTTGGAGCAAAAATGTCCAAAAACGATCTTTTTGTATCAGATTGGCACATCAGGATTGATTTGGTACAATTTGGAGCAATTGGAGCAGCTGGCACATCCCTGATACCCTCAAGTATTCAAGAACTTGCCTGTAAATTTCCTTTTCCTGTATAAAGAGTTAAAATGCAGCGAAACATTCCAGTTTCTTTCACTACCTAATCATTTTAGCTAATATTTTTAATTGTTACACGCAATAATTTTTTCTTTAGAATGCATTTTGTATTTTGATTGCACAAATTACTATACAAAAAAAAAAGGGGGGGGGAGAGGATGTTCCATGAACTTTTCTTGGCTCTAAAGCAGTTTTTCATAATAAAAAAATATGGTGCAGTGAAATATATTTTTTTACAACTGTTTTTCTAATATCACTTCACTTGTATGTTTACTCTCTCAAACAAGAATTTCGAAGTTGCCATTTTGAGCTTTACTCAGATTTATATATTATTAAATATTTACTTTTAGTTTCAGTGAATGAGTTATTTTATCGATAAAATTTGACTTAATATCTATTTACATTACCATCTATTGAACATGCTTTATGAATCGAACATTTCCTTGTTAAAATAGATTTTCTGCATAAAAACTTTGATGCACTGAAAATTATATAGCTCATATTATTTTAAAAATAATATGAATGGTCTTTTTATGTTTACTACCATAAGCAAGAATTGCCTTTATTGTTCTACCTTTTGAATTTTTGTCGAATTCAAAAGGCATTCTCGAGAGCAAAATATTTTGTTTGTAAGAAACTTAAAAATATTAGCCAATAAAAAATGACTTTATAATGAAAGAAAATGTTTACATTTCACTGCATTTTAACTCTTTATGCGGGAAAAGCGATTTTACAGGCAAATGCCTATACACTTGAAGGTTAAGAAAAACGCATCTGGGCGTATTAGGGAAAACCTTAGCAGCTTGGAGGGCACAGCGAACAGGTTCATGGTCTGAAAGTATGAACACTACAGTGTTTACTCCTCCCCCTCCACACATACAAGCAACAACAAAAAAAGAGTAATGTGTGCAATTGAATTTAAATATTATTAATTACAAAATAATAATAAATTATAATAAATAAAATTAAATATTTTTCAAATAATAATAATAGAGGATGAAATATTTGTTCCGGATGATTATAAACTTTTTAAAACAATATGTTGAAAAATAAATTTACACCATATTAGATAGATTATGTACGGTAAAAATCGGAACTTTCGGGCATCATTTTAAAAATTCGCCGAAAAAAGGGGGTAGGGAGAGGGGGGGTACATCGTTGAAACAGAGCTTAATTGAAAAAATGAAACTCGAGTTTCGCATAGTAAAATCGAGTATAAAATACTCATAAAGTGGCCGAAAAAAGTACAAAAGATAAAATAACTCAAAAAATAACAATCGTAATGGACCTGGTACGACGCCTGCAACGCTTACTCTAGGCGCCTACAGCGAACAAGCAAACACCAAAACTGTATTATATACAGTATTAGAGCATAAGCTTTTATTAAACTCATCTCAGTCTTACTTGCCTGTCTTTTTGTTGCTGTTGTTTCGAATACCTGCTTGTATAACAATAACTGGTAATCCTTGAAAAAAAAATTTTTTTTTTCAATTAAAAAATGCACAGTATTGTCCCAATTATTGGGTAATAAAAACATCGAAATCGTTAAGATAAAATTACGGTGAAGTTAAATTTTAATGGTAGCAATAATACTCTTTCCTGTTCGCCGTATTTCAAAAAACGAATATCACACACATTATTCCAAGAAGTGAAAATTTATAAAAGAAAATTTGGGATTCTACCGCAGTAATAAAAATTTAAACTTATCATCGTAATCAAGAAAAAAATAACGGAAGTATACCGTAAAAAATACAACATATTTACATTCGTAATTTAAATTTTCAAACAATGAAAAATTATTTCAAAGAGAGTCGCTCTCTCTCGACCAATACAAAATTTTATAAAATATATAGTACGAACTCCTAAACTTCCAAAATTCGAAAAATATTCAAACAAACAGATCCATTTATTGAATGCTTCAATATTATTTAAAATACACATCTAAACTCGAATAATAAATATAATATTTTATTATATAGTTTGCGAAATCACGAGGGGGGGGGGGGTTATGACTGTATGAAACTAAGCGATACACTGAAAACGGGAGAACTGAAACATTAAAATAAGGAGCACTTACACAAGAAATTGCAGCTGATCAACTGTCGGAGAGAATTAACAGTAGTCAAAGCAAGCAGCAGAAAGTAAGCTATCTTATATATTGAGAGCGATAAGAAAATTCGAAGGAAGATGCTGATATATCCTGATAAAGATTTTCATGCAAGGTTTTTAGATATGATAAAACTGGATACATGTTTGTGACGTCCTTTATCGGTGACACCATCAAAAATCCAAAAAGGGAAAGATTTAAAAATTGCGAATGCAATTTATCGTGCGCTGAGCAGCTGATCCAATTTCAGAATTTTTATATCTTCGAATCTAAAATAAAATAGAACCGTTCGAATTATTTTTAGACATTAGTTCCTACTGTTAAAATAGTCAGTTTTCTAAATGCTTCTTTTTTATATTTTTATTTTTTTACTAAAACATACAAATCTTCAAAAAGAGTTTTGTAGATTTCTAAAATAAAGTGCGATATTTTAGAAATCTATTTGTATTCATTCTGCTTGTGGCTTTCTTACTCACTAGAGATTACTACCGCCTATCTACAGAATCTATTTGAAATCTAAGAATAAAGTATACAGAGTCCTCATTTTAAAATTTACCCTTCATCGAACGCAATGTGTTCGACTTGCCTACCTTCTAGAAAAAAAAAATTCGCAGGTGTTTAAAAAAAAAAAAAAGTTTTTATTTTATGAAATTATCGTTGCACACACCAAACTAATACTTTATTCTAATTCTCCAGAACCAAATTTGCAAAACAAGCTCAGAATGATAAATTTAAGTAAAATTAAAACGTTCGAATTGGGCCGAACAGACAAGTCCGAAAAGGAGTCATCTTCTAATAAAGATGAGTAGATGGATGGTGGTATTATTACAACCTGATTATCTTGCACGAAGGATATGAGATGCTTTAGTAGGTCTTAGCAGAATAACCGGTTCGTATTTATATTAAGTTCAAAGAAAACCACCTAAATCCTCCACCTAATCAGTGGCAAGCCCGACCAACTTTGACGGATTCAAACCTGTCCACAACTACAGCTGTCTTCCAGCATAAGCAATGTACAATATCTACTCAGCCATTGGTGGGGCCATAAAGCCGGGGAAAATATATATAGTGTTTAGTTTAAATTAAATTGCCTTAAATTCTAAACGAAACTGAGGATAAATGTAATTTTGTTTCCATTGTTCAGTTTAAATTAAATTGTCTTAAATTCTAAACAAAACTGAACATAAATGTAATTTTGTTTCCATTTTCTTTTCGAAAATCTTGTCCCCTAACTTTACATGCAATTATAGTTTTGTGATTGCCATAAACCTACACATTGTCGAATTTTCAATGACAGAGTGAAGGGCAAAAATAACATTTACAGACAGCTAATCAAACTGCAACATCAAATTCTTTCTGCACAATTTTTCAGACTTTAAAATAGTTCTATGCATTCCCGTTCCTCTCCTCTTTAAGGGCAATCGTCCTCTTAGTGCAAACATCAACTTTTCAACAAACGGTCCTTTAAAAAGTGAAAATTGAAATGCTGCTGATTTTCAGCAGATATAATTCAAACAGTCTACGGTAAAAAAGATTAATATGTACAGCTGTAGAGATTCTCACATTTCTTATTTTATCAAGTACTAGGTTCAT
The DNA here is from genome assembly GCA_038373885.1 of Cheiracanthium punctorium. Lineage (NCBI taxonomy): Eukaryota > Metazoa > Arthropoda > Arachnida > Araneae > Cheiracanthiidae > Cheiracanthium > Cheiracanthium punctorium. The sequence goes on along the minus strand of JAWZYV010018244.1, from coordinate 63,787 downwards.
ATTTACCTCCCAATACCTTTCTTCCCCGGAGTTAATCATTAGTGCAGCTAATAGTAAGTTCGCCAATCTTGCAGTGATCCGCAAGAACTACAGCGACAAGCTTCCAAGGTAAAGAATAACTTACGTAATAAAACGCGAGTGACGTGTTCGAAGATCATTTGACATAAAGGAATAAAGAAAGTTTATTTTATTTAATGACCAAATATTTGCTGACGTATGAAATGTACGAAAGTAGGACTTCAAATTCCTGTCTTAGCCTGATTATTTTAAACTGACGATTCACAAACAACGCAAGTTAGAGAAAAATTAAGTACCGAGTACTTAAGCAGTAAAATTGTTTGTCAAAACGCTTTTCAAAAAAGAAATACATTTAACAAGTTTTTATGCTTTCCGCTATTAAATTATTGTTAGTACTTACTTTACAACATAACCGATAAATCAACTGTTGATGCACTATTCATATTAACAAGAAATAGAAGAAAATATTTCATCATCCCCTACACCCCACTTAATATTTTTAACTTTACTCAAGGGAATAAAAAAAAATATGAATTTCTATACATTAGGTATCCGACTACGTACGGAGACCATATTATTAAAATAACTAATACGTAATATATTGAATATTTTTTGGGTGTGTTTCAAAGAAAAAAAATTATAAAAAATTAACTTATATTTATTTTTTTAATTATTTATTTATTTTTTAATTGGAAATTTATTGGGAAATTTAATGCAAATTTCATCGTTAGGAAAAACGGGCTACACTAAAACTTGCTGTCTATTACACTCATTTAGGTAAAAGAAACATGCATGCAAAGTTAAACCGTTTATTAATTCTTGAGAAATCATGTTTTTGTGCACTAAGATTTCGTTTTTCAAAAAAAGCATTCAAAATTGACGGCCGTCTCTTGCGATTTAAATGGTCATAACTAGCGTTCTACAACACGTAGAATTAAAATAAAAGCAGTTTTAGAATCTCAAAGCATAAGGCTTTACTTTGAGACAGTACAATAAAGATGTGAATTTTGCGCCAAAATTGACCTTTTCAACATAGTCGGACAGCTTAATGATACAAAGATTGAAGGATCTTCCCCCCACCCCCACCCACCCGCAATTAACACCACACGCAGGGCCACATTTAGGTCCATGCCGCTCATATTCAAAATTAAAATCTGCCGCCCCCAGCACGCTCCTTGCCTTTTATAACTTCATGCATATTATTTGTGCTTTGTCAGTTTAAAAAAAAATATTTTTTTTTTTTTTGGTGAAAAATATTGACTTGAATAGAAAGGGCCTCAGCAAGAATTTTTTATTTATTTATTTATTTATTTATTTATTTTTTTATATATATATATTCGGAAATGGTTTAGTATTTCTATGACGTAGATTTTTGAGCACATATAATTCATGTTCATATTATATTGTGGGGGCGGCATATATAGCCATTCCCCCTGGGAAATAACCAGTCTCAACGAATGAATGTATACATAGGTAAATACTTTTCAATATGGATTGGGGGGTGGGGGACAAACAAAGACAAGGCCTGCATCAGATTCATTCCTCCTGCAATTAAAAAAGAAAATGCCGGCCTAGTCCGCGGCTTGCTTAGAATTACGGCTCTGACCACATACACATTCACAAAATAATTCTAATAAGTAAAACAATAATGTGAGCATACAATTTTTTAAAGAATTAATCTGTCGATAAAAATTTACCTCGGCCATCAATACATCCGAATAAACTGCATAAAAGCTTCGTATTAATGCAAGAATTAAGTTCAAATCTGGCAGATACGTCAGTCAAATTACATGTGCAAGCCAAGTGTTTTTAAAAAGAAAGCATTCGTAGAACATCTGGCTCTATATCTGTCAAAATAAAGGAATACTACGTCACAATGTAAAATTATAGGAGCATGTAAATGAACTTTTCGCAGCTTCGGAAAGTTAAAATAATACGAGTACCTGTAAAGCTCATTATTCAACTGAATTATGAGCTGAAACTAGTAGACTGGTATAAAACAAAATGCTAAAAAAATTTAATATTTAGTATCAAACACAATACAAACGTAAAATAAATAAATAACCTATACACGTTTGGAAAGAAGCTAGTGTTCTCTTTTCACCTGGAACAAAATATATTGACGGTGTGTTTGGAAAAAATATTGCTATTTCGGTACATAAATACAAATAAACTAATTATGTCAAGCTTTTCAGAATTTTCGCAATCTATTTTTACAAGCTGCACCATACACTGCAATAAAGGATAAATCTGTATCAAGTACGAAACTTTGGGGAAAAAATCTTAAGAGTCGAAAATTTAGCTTAATGTGTCATTCTTCAAAATTTTTTGCTGCTGCAACTCCATTTTGTAGAATTTTTTCAGAAAGCTTCATAAAAGACACTGCTTTTTCATTTATTACAGTGTGTAGTGCAGCTTATGAAGAATCATCCTAAATTTTGTCGAGTCTCTGGAGCAGTTTGTTTTAATTTGTGTATCAAGTCGGTGAGGGAGATTTCGTTTCTTCGAAATTAACTTACTAAGATCGCATGAAAGAATAATAATGAAATACGGGAAAGCATACCGTTTTGCGATTAAGTTTTCCTGGGCATTAAGCTTGTACAAATAAATATATTTCACTTTCTGTAATTTCAGCAGCTTATTTCTCAACACCATTTAATAATTCTTTGTAGTATCAAATGCATATAATTACGGAGTTTGCTTGTAAGCGAGCAGAATGGGAGTCTTGCATGTTCATAATGCTCGACTCAAAAATATAACTCGAAATAAAATAAAATAAATAAACTTTAGTAAGTATTTTACCTTGAAAGCATAGATCGCTATAAATATAGCTATCTAAATTCAAAGAATATCCTGTCTGTATTAGAAATAAAATGATGTATGAGTTATTTCCACCAATCTCAAAATAACAATGGAACTGGGTGCAGCAGCTAATATTTGCAGATGCACTCTCCAGCGCATTATGCAATGGCAGTAATTTCATAAATAGAAACATGAAAACAAAAATTTCCAAGTAAAGGAGAAAAAAAAGTTATATTACTTTTAAAATTCATTAATGAATAAATGCTGCAAAAAATTCTTCGTTTAATAGCCAACAATGAATTAAATTACGCAACTAACCAAACAGAAATTTCGAGGTTTTCCCGCCTTCCTCAGTATTAAGTAATCGAAAATTGGATTAACATTCGTGCATACGCATTTGATTCGTGAAATACCAAGCATTCACAAAGCCATAAAATTAGAAAAGCTATTGGCATTTACTAAAGTATGCTCCTAAACAAAATTTGAGCGTATTCATAGCTTTTTTAAGTAGCACACTAAAGAATATTTATACATTTACAACCTATGGGTGAAAACTGTAAGAAGTGCGCCTTAATATTTTTTTTTTTTCTGTTTCAAGCTAAATAAAAACAATTAACACTATTGATGCTTACAACATTACGTACGCAGTAGAAAAAGTATGAGCTTCATTTACAATCTGATTACAGAGGAGGGGTTACATAAAAAAAAAAAAATGGAAACGTTAGTGTGTCATAAAAAAAGTTAATGCGTATGGTTTTCTAATTTCTTACATAAATATTGCCGGAGCATTTTGTTAAGCCACTTAACTGAAATCATGCTATTTTTGCTTTTTATATTTACAGTCTGTTGTGTGTGGTCCCTGATGAGATCACCCCAGTGAATGTAAATATTTCTTTTTCCAATGCATATATTATACTGTTTGTGATTTGGTTTAACCCCACGCGATTGGCCCGGCGTTTGGTTGATTCTGGAGAGTTTGATGGCACATTTTGATCATCTGTTTATCGTATTTTTGCTACATAATAAACATTTAGAAGTTGTTACTTAAAAATTTTTTAATTTTTCTTTAAGATTAGAAGGGTCATTTTTTTAGTTGTTTGTGACTGATTTCTATACGAGTCCTCTTAAATTAATCAAAATAGGTATCTTAGTTTTTCTGTGGAGGGAGGGGAGGGGAGGCATGCTGAATTCAAATATCAAATACAAAGATAGGGCTATCTTTGAAATTTCAAAATTCAGATCCTGTTTAACTATATAGAGGATAATTTTACAAAAAATAATAGAAAACATTTATGGGAGAAAACCAATAGCTTTCTTTTTTTCTGCACGCCAATTAGTTCCTTTCGGCGATAGAATACAACTATATATTACATTTTAAACAGACAAGTTTAAAAAGGAATGTCTAAAAAAAAATCAAGATCCACCAATAAGAATAAAAGTAAAAGAAATACACAAAAAAAAACTTCTTTTCTATTGTTATTTTTTGTCAATAACAATCACTCTATATCTTTATCGAATGAACTAGAAAATGCACTCTAGCGATACCTGAATCTAGTAAATAAACACACAAAATACATTCATTTAAAATGTGTAATAGGAAAGAAATCTTGAGAAGATTCTAGTCTCATATCAGAATAGCATAATTTACTTATCTACAATACTAACTTTTCGAAAATGAAATGGGATCAGGACTAAATATACTGGGAACTCGGGACTGAAAGAGATCGAATTGGTGTGCTTTCGCTAATTTAAACAAATAATATATACCCTTAAAATATACTTTAAAACTATGAAACTATTGTGGAACTGTTTGACTGAATTACAGGGAGTAAAATTTTTAAATGACAAACGGTTGTGAAGACAAAAAAGAAAAATAGTTTATATACATAAATAAGGTGTTTTCTTATTTTACCAACAAACTTAAGAGTGGTAATACTTGAGATCATGTGAAGCACAAATCAATACAGTAATTCTGTCCGATCGCTAACCGTTTTTAAAGTTATTGAGGATGGAATGAAAAATCTACGAATCCTACACATTCACTCATGTCTTGAACTAACTAAATACGCCACACACACACAAACAAAAAAAAAAAAAAAAAAAAAGAAAGAAAGAAAAGAAAGAACCGGGGAAATCCTATAGAAGAACATCAACTGTATTACAATATCTAAATTTAATGATGAATTCGCTAAAAACAGTAGTAAAATGCAAATATTCGCCAAAATATTTAATCTGCTATTCTGCAAACACCGTCCTAACTACAGGCAAAATATACTAAAAACTGGTCCTTTCCAATAGCTTTAGAATAAGCTAACAATGAATCGTATCGCTTGTTCAGTTCAGGGGAAATTAATTTGGATGTTTTTTATAATAAATGAATTTCAGCGCGCGTCTTGAAAATCAGGCTCTGCTCATGGCACAGCCTCCTGAGCTTAGTAAGTTTTACAATCAAAATGCAAATGAATGCATATCATAATTACAACACAGATATAAATAGGGCTGCAGTTGGGTTTGTTTGTTTGTGGGATTACGGCCGATTAGCTACTCGAGGGCTCTAGGCCGATGGGTGGGGTGCCCTCAGTGGGGGTCTTTCTAAGGGGTACTAACCCGTATTTACGCTAAGTTTCGGAGAAAACCACGGAAAACTCCGAACGGTTAGGTCGACGGGCGCGCGATGGGACCCGAACCCGGGACCTTCACGGGCCGCAGTTGGGAGAGGCGTCGGTCTCGCAGTCCAAACGTAGTGAGTTCGATCCTGGGACCAACTAAAGACCGCATAACGATCGATAATGCTGCCATCTATCGGCTCCTGAATGAGGTAGAAATTACCTGTTCGGGAGTCTGTGGTAGAAATGAACACACTTGGCAGGTACTGCCGCTCCCGATCTAATCTGGATTTCGGGTTGGTACAAAATGCTGTAAAAGCAGAGGTGCCGAAGCCCCCATAATCCATGAAAACAAGACAGAACAGAACAGATATAAATACATTTGTTATCTATGCAATAAGTGTACATTAAAATATAAGTAAGTCAAAAGGGAATTACTGGTTTCAGGAGGCAGATATAAGGACAGAGCCTGATTTTCAAAATACGTGAAATTCACTAATTGTTGCAAATATTCGGTTTATTTCTCCATAACCAGGAAACCGATAGGTTTCAGTGTTAGCTTATTCTAAAACTATAGAAATGGATCAGTTTTTAATAAATTTTGTCTAATGTAGATAGCACTGTGTTTGCAGAATCGAAAATTGGATATTTGGGCGAATATTTGAATTTACTTTTTTTTACTGTTTCATCCCTTATAACTCGTCATTTAGTTTAGATAATGTAAAACAATTGATGTTCTTTTACAGAATTTTTTTCATTCTTTCTTAATATGCCTACTTTTTGAATAACGTGTTCAGTAATTTCAGAAATGAGTGATTTTGTAGGTTTCAGAGAATTTGCATTCTTTCCACAGTAACTTTAAAAGGGGACTGGACAAGGTTGCTATATTGATTTATGCTCCACATGAGCTACTAACCTTTTGAGTTTATCAGTATAATAAGGAAACACCCTTGGTGAGTTCGTGATTTTTGCCCATTCCAAAAGAAGATCCTGAAGGAGTTCGGCCAGTTCTGCTTTTGAAGAATGCTTCCAGTTCCGTGTACAAACTTTCCTTCCGATGTGTTCCCAAAGGCCCAAACGTGCAATTTGATCGTTGCCCTGCTGAAACATTTGGTACCAGATTGAGCATTTACTAATCAGTTATTTTAATGAAGGGCTGTATTGTATAAAGTTAAATACTAGGGGATTTTTTTAACCGATAAAGGCTTAACTAATACTGGATGTTTCAAATTTTTAATTCTATCTTTTTCTCACTAAAATTGAAAAAAAAATAAATAAAATATTGGCTGTTTTTCTAAAATTTAAGGAGAGTAAACATGCTATTTTTTATTTTATTTCATTTTAATACTGAGGTGATTGGCGGGTTCACGATGAGGACAACAGCCTCACACACAAACATGATTTCAGTTTTTCTCACTCGTGGATCTGGAAAGATATAGATAGGTAAATCACTCGTCATCTTATCAGTTTGCATCAGCTTGATTTTTTTTCGCTCAAAGAAGTTGCAGAAATAAACCAATGATCGAATGATAATTTTCTCACAAGAAACATAAACGAAGGAAACTAAAAACCAACAAGACAAGATACAGATGAAATAAAGGGCTTAGCAGAAGACGAAGTTACCAAATTCATGTATAACATATGCATTTTTGCCGCTTGTCAAGTCAGGTAATAGTTTTGGAGTACAAAATGAATGTCCTATAACGAACTGACATTACTTTAACCCTTTAACGCGCAGTGATCCCGCTCTGGGAACGTTTTGACTGTTGCCAGTCACGAAGAATAGATTGGATTTCTGTAAAAACAGTTGCGGGTGACACAGCTCCACGAGAATCTTTACTTTTTAGCACGTCCTTTCCCGTAAAAAAATGGTCGCGAATATTTTTAACAGCACTGACATCAGCTGAAAAATGGAAGAATTCGAGAACAGCTGGATCGGTTGCCCAATGCTGAAAAAAAGGCAGCCGTTGCCATCGCTCGACTTAACTACCAGCAAGATGGCGGACGATCGAAACGTTCATCGCGTGCCACAGATCTAGAGACCCTTTTTTTGACGCAGCTGGCTGTGCCATCTTGCTGGTAGTTAAGTCGAGCGATGGCAACGGCTGCCCTTTTTTCAGCATTGGGAAAGGGTTGCGCCTCAAAGGGTTAAAACCCGAAAGCTCAAACTAAGGAGCAAGTGGTCCCATGGCAGTAAAGTGGTTTGAAACGAAAACGGGTGTTACTGCGTGTGGAGGACTCCCTAATTATTTTTCAAATAAGTTTAAAAATTTTCTCGTCGACTTATGTGGCGACGTGGGTTTAGAGCTAACTCATAGCTTAGTGGTCCTGGGTTTAATTGGAGGTGGAAGTAGATTTTGTTTACACAAAAAATGTCTTGTCTGGTGTTGCAATCTTAATATAACGTCGATATGGATCGCAACCGATCACCTAGTGATATGCGAAATGTGTGCAAATAAGCAGTTCCGTTGCATCTGACCATTCTGGAGATAAATGTCGGGACGTTATTTTTTAATTACTCCTCATTCTGGAAGAAATTTTACATAATAATGTCTATTGAGGAGGCCCCGGGACTACATCTTCAGTTAGCCTATCCTAAATCCAGCTCTTGCGGGGGGTCAGTCCATAAGTTGCCAGTTGGGTGCCAGAATTGGCGTGACTAGGTAGGGCCTAGGATTGGATAGGCAGCCCACCTAGAAAAATTTTAGCCCACTCTAGAAAAGCTAGATTTTCGATTGCGAGAATAGGCGATGGAGCTCTTAGCCCACACTAGAAATCTCCAAAACGCCTACCCAGTTACGCCAATGGATGCCAACCAAAATAATCTAATGTAGTCGTAATCTGAAACTTAAATCCTCGTGTAATCGCAATCTAGAAAGTTAAATTTCTGGATTATGATTAAATAATCCGAGTATAGTCGTAATCTAAGAATCCCGTAATAGTAATCGCTTGAGACGCGCGATTGCAGGATTACATTCACTCAGTTTTAGTTATTACGTCAAATGAAGATAACAGAAAAAACTCATTAACCAGTGTGTGAATGTGTGATTTTACTGTGTGTGTGTGTGCGCGCGAGTGTGACTGTGTCACTTCGTTAAATTTCTAGGGGATCCTGCTTTTGACAGTCTATTCAAAATGCTGAAAAAATCTTGAGCCTGGTTTAGCATGTTCGTTCACACTGTTACAAAGATATAAGGCCAAAATTTATGCTTTCTGTGGCCAGCGTTGCTTCTTCCCATTGGTCCTCTCAGGGTCCAGCAAGGAATTCCGAGATCTGTGGAAGAGGAAGCAACGCTGGGCTCTACCACCATAGTATCGAAAAGCACTCGGTAGCGGATAAACTGAGCCTTCTCTTCTCATGACGCCACAATTCGAGAAATATCCGATGTGCCCTAGCACGATCCTATCGTAATTTTTTCATTGTCGTATTCATTATCGGAAATAATGCTGTTTTTTCCCGACACGTTAGATGAAGGCGAAAACTTGCATTCCGGTATCGGAGAGTAGAAAATGGGTGGATTTTTATTGTGTGCCCCTCATGGCACACAATAAAAATCCACGAGAGAGTACTTAACTCCCCCCTCATGGAGTGTTAAGTACTCTCACGGAAGGACCCCTCTCACACGATGGGTCTGTCAAAAACCAGCTTCCCTTCTTGATGGATGTCTTGACAGCTCGCACAGCCAGCTGTCGTAAAAAAAGGGGTCTCTAGATCTGCGGCACGCGATGAACGTTTCGATCGTCCGCCATCTTGCTGGTAGTTAAGACGAGCGATGGCAACGGCTGCCCTTTTTTCAGCATTGGGAAAGGGTTGCGCCTCAAACGGTTAATGTTAATTGGTCCCCCTCCCATGTATCGACGAAACGCTTTCGTACTACCGAGATACAGATAACCTCTCTCTTGCTGACACAAAAATGATCATTCATGAAACGTCTCCGAAACTAGATCAAACCGACTGCTGTTTATATGGAAGATAGGATTTAACAAAAGACAGCTGATATTAGTACTCAAAACATATCTAAATGCGGAAGATAAACATCAGGTCTCTTTTGGAAGAGAAATAAAATAAACAAAACGCAAAAGATAAAACACGTGGAGATTTGAGTTAAAAATAAACTTACTGAAGTTTATTTTCTCATTTGCATTTTCTCGGAAGTACGTGTACTAAAAGTACTGTTTTTTATTAACGTGGCACCACGTTGAACTAATCTAAATTTGAAAAAAACATGAGAAATTATACAAGAGATGGGATTGATTATCCGGTTCGCATCAGTTTGAAGGATCCGGATTTCGGAACTTGCCTTAACCGGCTTCAGAGGAGATACTTACAAACATTGATAAGTCAGTCCAGTATCATATTTTGTTGTTATGGGCGTAGAGTTAGAAAAGATCGCCGCCCGGCGAAAAATCTTTTTTTTTTATTGGGGGGGGGGGGGGGACAGATGCGAAATCACGGAGGATGAAGATCTTAGTTATATGTTTTACCCTTCTTAAACATAACTGGATGAATTGTGAGTACTCATTTATTGTATAAAATTTACTATGTTGGAGCTTCTTTCGAAATTTGGGAGAAAACGTTTTAAATGAAATATATTATACTTTAATTGCAATTCTACATTTTTTTTAAAATTTTCATTCATATTTCATCATTTTTCGATGTGGAGGATAATTCCTTCAACACCTCCCCATCCCCGGACGCGAAATTCACTAACTTTTTGATAACTAGCAGAGCCGGCCCAAGGGGGTTGCGAATGTAGGCGATCGCCTAAGGCCCCGCGCTGATAGAGGCCCTATGGCTATTTTATTGCTATCTCATAAGACATGATCGAGAAGAGATCATGACATGATCGAGGTTCTTGCGCTTCGCCTGGGGCCAAGCACGCCCCTCGGGCCGTCTCTGTAACTAGTGTCATAGGTGTAGAAAGACTGAAATTTTGGGAAGGGAGGAGGGCACATATTGAATTTAAGAGCAGTAACGGTCAATTCCCTTCGAATTTCCAAACAAATAAAAAAAAAAAAAAAAGATTTTGAGACAAAGTTGTGGGGCACATGCCCCCCCCCCATGCCTATGATCATTATAAGGTGAAGAATGGGGTGATGTTTTTGTTGTTGATGATTAGGCCCCAATAAAATATGCAACATTGGGGTATTTTGCATAATTTACAATTCTCCGCATAACACCGCATTTTCCGGCAAACTTTTTATTGCTTGAAAGAGTCAGTTGCTCAGATGCTATTAGTGAATTGGCCAATACTCGCAAGAAAGATAGCCTTTTTTAGCTAGTTTAGTCAACAACTTTTTTTGCTAGCTTAGCTAGTTTTCTCAACCTATTTTCTTCAAAAACCCCTTGAACGTTTATTATTCTCTAGAAGTGGAAATCTCCAAAAAGAGAGGACCTAAGTTTTCCCAGCCTGGTTACCTGTTTTGAACTTTGAAATTCATGAAAGCGGCTCAAGTGCTTGACCCAGATCAATTTTTCAACCTGAATGTTGATGATGGGAGAAATCTTCAACAATTTTCCAGGATTTGATGATTCTCAAATAAGACTGGAGTATGATGCTTACAAGGTGCAAGCAAGAAACAAGGCTGCCACCTCTTTTTTGTGTTGAAAATAGTTGCTTTAGTAGCCTTATACATAAAAAATAGTATCCTTTATCCAAAAATAGTAGCCAAAAAGTAGCATGCTAATACCGTTAGTTACTAAGAGCATGTGATATAACAATGTTTTTATGACAAGGAATTTGGAAGTGCTGATAAGGGTGTTTCGAGCATTATCCAACCATTCTAGCTTCATGATGAATATCTTTTTCAAAGGGCAACTTGCAAATCTGTATTCATTAACTGCATCTGCACAGGCTAGAACGTACCACTAAGAAAACATCAACTTGCCAGCTTTTGAAATTCCCAAGTTGTAAAATAAAGTGCGGACATTTTTGATGATTTTTACCAAATAATGTGCGAACGACATTTTAAATGATTTATACTAAAAGCATATGAGGCGCATTTTTTTTATGCTTTTCATAAAATAAACTCGTGAAACACTTCTAAGTGGTGGGAAAGTGGTTTGGGGGTGGAAAGGCCGGAAATTCGGTAATCTTAATAAACGAAACTGAAGAATTCCGTGGGAAAGTCTCATGAATGTGAAATTCATGACAAATTCAAAACTTCAAAATTCATGAAAAAAAAAAAAAGAATTTCATGTAGCATTGTAAATGCATCGATATACGTAAAACACTTATCGATAGATTTTATTTGTATTTCCTGAAGCGGCTGCTCGCAACTGTTTCTGAACCTTAAAATCTAAAAACTTCACAATAAAAGTCATCTCTGTGATCAAAAAAGTCGCATTTTTTCCATTTTCTTTAAAAAATAGTCGCTTTTAGGCCTTTTTCAAAGAAAGTAGTCGCCATAGTTGCCTTTTGCTGAAAATAGTAGCAAATAGTCGCCTTTTAGTTGCCAGTGGCAGCCCTGAAAGGGGGTCACGGGGGTCACAACCCCCCCCCCCCATGAGAAACTTTTTGCCATACAAAATGTATATTCTTCACTCCCTTATCACACACACCTATACATATATATGAGTTGAAGTAGTCGTAACCCCTCCCCCCCATGAAAAATTTCTGGCTACGCCACTGTCTATTTCACAGAGGTTCCCAAAACAAAGCAAATACTCTCGGTTTTACTTAATTCTGCAGGCCATATTGGACTGACAAAATTGTTTTGAACAGTGACAAATTCGTATGAAGCATTGTAGGGATCGGCACGGCAAGGAGAGTACATTGAAGGTGACAATTTTTCTAATGCGACTGGTGATCAATAAAAATTCTTGTAGCATCAGCCCGGTTATTTAATTGTTACACCTCGTATGTCGTTTTCGTGAAGTCCTGATTCATTTTAATGTAAAAATGCTTCGTTTATACGACACACAACATCAATTATATGTCATTTTTTTTCCTTCCTAAATGTCGAAAATTTCGTGTCTCTAAAATCCTAACTAGGGTAATCCTAATCTTGTGCTAATTTAAGCAATGATAAAGAAGGGCGTGAAGAAGTTACTCCACATTCCTTTTAAGATGCAATCGACTAAATTGAAAACCATATATATCATTTTGTTTTTCAGAACATGAGTCAAAAACATTTCAAAATTCAAACTGTAATGCTTAATACTCAAAGACAAACAGCACATCAGACGACTATGCAGGATTTTTTTTTAATTTAATGTCTTCATGAAAAAAAATTGCGGCATAATTACATTAATACTAAAGATGGGGAGTATACGCAAAATACGTTATAATAAATTTATTTCACTTTTAAGATACATGCTTCGTTTTAAAATTTCGTTATTGTTTTCAGCGTGAAAACTATTATGAAGTAATTTACTAATAGCTTAAAATTACTATATTTACATTAGTAGCATTAAACCTGAGACATCTAAGTGGTTAGTTTATTAATGTTTTACTTATACGTCATTTTATATCGGTCCCTTGAAAGACGTATAAACGGTGCTTTACTGTATATAAAAGAGGATGCAGGAGTGGTTGTGACCTTTGATACAAAGACAGCCTCTAAGAAGGCGCAAAAAAGTCGGCAATGGATGAAATTGAAATTGCTTGATATAAAGCTTAAATTTCACATGTAAAGTAGATCATTGTAGGCACGTGAACTTAAAGCCACAAGCAAATGATGAAAACACGCATTTGTCATAGTTCACACACATAATCAGTCATAGTCTTGTCCAGGATTCGTGATTTTTTTTTTTTTTTTAATAAAAAAATCGGATCTTTTCATTTACATCGCATTTTTTATATATTTTTTAAAGATATTTCCGAAATTCTTAATATGAATTTATTCGCATATTATAAAAGTGGCATGGCATGTTAAACAATATATAAAAATATTGTAAGCTATTTTAGCTTTTATTATAATAATAAAACCATAGATAAATAAATTTTAATATGAAACAAATATGAAGATTCAAATCAAATTTAGCATGCAAGGAAACAAAAATATTAATTTGTAAGTACTTTGTATTGAAGAAACAAAATAAATTTAATTTCAAATTGTGAATTCTCTTTCGCATTGTGTTTGAGTTTGATTTATTTTCAGTTTTTAGCTGAAAATAAATCAAACAATTGTGTTATGTATATGAGTATTTACTTTATACTAAATTTCCAAATTTAATATTTTTCTATTTTATAAATAAAAAAGACTTTCTAACTTACCTATTTAGTTCATTACTAAAAACAAACTTTTTCTTAAACCAACTATTTTTATTGAAAATACCAAAGTATTAAAAGAAAAAAAGTTGCATATTAAAGAAAAACATTTTAAAAGTATTATGGGTGAAACATTCCTTTTATGGTTATATACCTATACTAAACTATTCTAATTTTTTAAAAGCATTAACATTCTGGATTAAAAACAATAATCTAGGTTACACATTGCTATAAATAAAGTTATGTATCATGAATTGCAATATGAATGTGATTGAATGAATTATGCTTTGTTACTAAAATGTTTAAACAGGAAAACAAGTTTTCCAGCTTTATGAGTTCCTAAATGGTTACGAAGTTTGGTATGAACCAAACCAAATGTTGAAAAGATTCTCCAAACGGAAGCCAAAGAAGCTAGTGCAGTAAATAATTGTTCAATCATTTCTAAAATATGTTTATCAAAAGTGTCACTCTCGGTAACATGCTATTTCTGCCAATCTATAGGATTTACTTTATGAACAACTTCGGCATCAAAAAGAAACTGGTAAAAGGTTCTGATTTAGCCATAAACTTCATTAAAGTAAGCTTCACAGATTCTGAATACTTTTCTTTTGCAAAGAACAAACATTGTTTTTTTCAGCAGCGCTTAAATTACTTCCAGCATACCGTAGATCCAGCAGATATGCTAAAAAAAATGTGATGGTCCTAATGCTTGGTTGTAGCTATTTAAAAAACTCTGCATGCACGTTTTATCAAGATTTTCTTCTGTCATATATATATATTTTTTTCCCAATTCTTTCCAAATAAGAACAGCCATTGATTTGGTGCAATCACTTTCGTATTTATCAACAGTTATTGAAACTAGTTTCAAACATTTTAAAAGATCCTCAGCATTCAGTTTAATTCCAAAATTTGTCACTTTATTACAGACAACGCCATCAATCTTAATACAGTTTTCTTCACAAATTGAAACTAGGGTTGACCGATTCTTTAAATAAGCAGACATACAATCTGCCAATGTATTTTAACGTACTTCTTGAGGTAGAATTAATTTACATCCACTAGCTTCTTTATTATTTGCAAAATAATTGTTTCGAAAATGTTTAACAATGAATAATATTTGTTCTTTAATATTCGGAATATTTAAGTTTTCTACAAGCAAATGTAACAAGTGTGCAGAGCATCTATATGTAATAAAATTAAAATCTGGATCATTTTCTAGCTTCACACACATACCTTTTACGTAGGAAACATCGTCCGCTACAAGACTTTGAGCAATACACTTAAATTCATTTTCATATTTTACGGTAGACTACTTTTCACAACTTCTACAAGATATCCTATTATATGTGGACTACCAAACGTGTCACACAATTGTCTCAACTAAATCATTATCATTCTCACCTTTTCTTGTGGTTACAACTAGGGATGCACTGAATACCGTATTTTGCCGAATACCGAATATTCGGTTGAAATTCTAACTGAATATTCGGCCGAATACCGAATACTTGGTTAAAATTTATTAAACTTTGACAATGACTAATTTAATTAGTTTATTCTTCAACAATATTTCATATTTCATATGGTGTAAAACTTCAAAAATTAAAATCCTGCAAAATTTAATATCAAAGTGTTTCCTTTATATATTATTAATAACTTTTCTAAATATAAGTGAAATGCTGGTAATTTTTTTACCTGTATATTTTATTAAAAAAATTGGCAGTTAATTGACTTTAGATATTTATGAACCCTTAATGATATGAGTTTTTTTTTTTTCCTGATTACTGTTTCAAATTTAAATGAGATAGTAATAGAAAGGTTAATGTAATGTGTCATAAGATTTGAGAAAAATTGAAAAGGAACGCAATTTAAATTTAGCATCTGAGTGTTTTCTCTTAACATTAAAACTAATTTCATTGTGATATTAGTTTTTTGTGTGATTGTGGCAACACTACGCTAAGGCGATCTGCTAAGGATGGAGGGGGGGTGCCTTGGTAGGAGGACTTTCTAAGAGTTTCAAACCTGTATTTACATGTGATATTAGTAAATAAACTTGAATTAATTTAACACTATGGTTCTATACAGTATCTTTCATTCATGATATTAAAAAATATGTATTTGTTTACCAATTGGTGAATACTTTAATTTGTTTACTATTCGGCCGAACCGAATATTCAGTTTGTCTGCCGAATAGGCAGTATACCGAATACCAACCGAATATTCGGTGCATCCCTAGTTACAACAATGCATAATATTGGTTCATTATGAACATTTGACCATCTGTCTATACTAAAGTTAACAATCTGTTCATAGGTGTTTGGAACATTTTGCCTTTTCTTGATCATGTAAAAAAAAAAAAATCTTTTCAGAAGAATTTTCAGTAACCTAAACAGCATGAGAGATATGTTTCTAGGTAGGTTTCCAAATATCTTTTGTAGCCTCTCATTGTTGAAAATTCAAATCATTGTTTTCAATTTTGAAATGCTGAGATATAGCGCACTTTTCAATCTTCATTCCATCTCAACATCTTGGAAGATTTTTCCACTACCCAATAGATGCAGCATGTTATGAAAGATGGTCCTTCCATTCCTTTCATTCATTCACTTGGAAACAGTTGCTATAAGACACTTTTCCTCTGTTTCCTTCAGCACTACACTGCTATAAAAGCCTTGAAAATGCATGACATTTTTCTAAATCTCTCTTTTCAAATTTTAAAATACAATAGACACTTGTTAATACGAACTACTGTATTAGCCCAAATATAACACAAGGCAGTGGTGCAGTGAGGGAGGGGTAAGGGGGTCTCTATCATGCCCAGGGCGGCACTTGTAGAGGAGTGCCAAATCATCTAAGACAAAGAAAATTTGACAAAAAATAGGAGGGGGGGGGGCACCAAGAAGGCATCGTACAAGCACCACTCCTGTACACTACACACACCACTGATGCAACAAATATAATGCGACCCCAAAATTTTTTATCAAGATAATAATTAGAAAAATTCTATAGTTAGACCTCGAATTTAACACGAGTCAGGTTTTTAAAGGGAAATGATCAGTCAAAAAATATCGTGTTATATTCGGACTAATACAGTAATCCCCGAGTCCTCTAAAAATTTGTATTAGAATGAATGTTTGAAATATCTCATCACCATCATTAATACATCAAACTAAATTTCTATCACTTAATCTAATTCAAACTAATAATTTGACCAAAAAAAAAAAAAAAGCAACAGCATTCCCGGAGTCCAGTGGCATGGTCAAGCGATTTAATCGGACAATTTTGAATCATCATTTGTTTCAAAGAATCAAACCGACTAAGATGCACATTTGCTACTATTCCTCCTGACCTACAGAAGTGCAGTTCATGAGATGATCAGAGGCATAGCCAAGGGGGGTGGGGTCATAACCCCTCATGAGGAATTTTTTGCCATAAAAAATGTATATTCTTCACTACAGTATCACGCACACGTATACATATATATGAGTTACAGTAGTCGTGACCCCCCTCCCCATGAAAAATTTCTGGTTACACCCCTGGACCAGATGGTCTCCAGTACAGATGTTATTGGGCCAAATGTTTCGTTTACCCAGTGATATTATTTTTGGAGAACCAAGTGGTACGCTATCCTTGTTGAATGCCTACATGAATAATTTAAAGGCATGTTTGGATTGGAAAGGGTATATGCATTTGATAAGGAGTGAATTAATTTGCCCTGTGAGCAAATGAAGATTCATTGCATATAATGTTGTCAAGAAATTGAATGTATGTTGTCAACAGAGTGTAGAAGTTGTCCAATGCTAAACTAAAAGTCGTCTACATTAATCAGCTGTCCCCATATTGTGTTACTGGTCATAGTGTTATGTGATTAGACTGTCGAGTCATCACTCAGTCTTTGAAGAGGGGAGCAGTGTTATAAAACTGTTGTTTTCCTGCATTAATGTGTGTTACTGGAAAGAAAGTTGTACAGGCATTCTTGCAAGTGAAATGAGTATGTGACCCCTTGACTTTGGCAACAAAAAGAAATTTCTCAAAAGTAGTGGAATTTTGGCTGTATCTCAATTAAGAAAGAAGGTATGCGAAAAATGTACGAATTGGAAATCTAGAAGTAGAGAATCTCTCTCACTGTCAATGTTCAGAGTGATAGACTGTGGATATAGAGAGCAAAGGAATAAGATTGACACTGCAATTTGAATAGTGTTATTGCTGTGTTAGTTAATGATCTGCTCTTGCCTGTGTTGCTAGACTTTCTATGTTTGTGAGATATTAATGCCTTGATTTGTCAAATAAAGTGTTATAGTCACTTTTTGAGCTGGTTGGACTATTTCAACATACACCCGCCAGATTTTTGTAACAGTAATTTTTTTTCACATTTTTTTAAATTATTGTAGTTTTTAGAATTTATTCATTTTTTATGTATATTTATGTTATTTCTTGGTATAAAATTTTAAGCTGCATGTACTGCCAGATATTTTAATATCTGGCCACTGTCAATTATCCAGCAAATGGGCAAGATGCAGTATGTTTATCGGATATCCATAACATCCTCAGTTATGATCATATTCTAGGAAAATATTCACTTCTTTTCGTGCAAAGAATGGGTATGCAGCTAGAATTTCCATAAAGTAGTTGATGTTGACGCAGAAAACATGATTTTGTAAATTAATGGCTTACTTGAAAACTTACACAAGGGGAGGAAGAAGCTGTGATGCCATTACTTGCACAACCAACTCTAAAGTCTTTAAAACCTGACATAATGTATGTATTTTTTCTGAACTCCAAATGTTGTTTGAGTAACTGATTTTCAAAAACTAATTACCAACAACATAAACTAAATGGCAATTTTGTATTAATATTTCTATGAACATACATGCATACATAAATATATCAAGCTGCAGGAAGATTTTACATTTATAAAGCTTCTTCCAGAAAGAAAGCAGGACAGAATTCTGCCACTAGGATTTCATATAACTAGAAAAAATTCCCAAAGTGCTATTGCAACCCTACTTTGTGCCAAAGTACATATTTTTCGCAAGTTCTATTCTAAGCCAAAGTTTCAGGCCCTGCACGTAAGAGTTATATTTATTCCTTAGCAGTTAAGAGTTATATTTATTCCTTAACCAAGCTCATTAGTCAAAATACTTGTATTTTCAATCAATTTTCCCCCACTGAAATTACTAAAAAAACATCTGAAGATATGTTCGCCGAGGCATTTAGAATTGGTATTTAATTTCTTTCTCTTCAATTTTGTTTAATAACTTCACACTTTTACATTTAGACAGTCTGCATTTGAAATAGTTGTTGTACACTGGCAGAATCCTCAAATGATTATGGACTTTATGTTAAAAAAATTTTGGCAGGAGGGGGGGGGGTCGACCTTCACCCCCCTCCCGCCTTGCATACGCCACTGTAAAGCAGATTGAGTATCTGTTTGATTCTCTTTGTGAATTTGATTTCATTCTGGGTTTCTTTCTCTTTTAGTTGATAAACTGGCACAGGAAATTTAGTCACTAAAATGGATTTTTAGAGTTAAAATGTTTTCATGTTATAGAATTAAAATAAGTAAAGTGTGCTACTGATTGGTGTATGAAAGTTGGTTTGATAGCAAGTGTTTGTTACAAATGTGGGGTAAATAAAAGGAAGGATGTTAGTGATGAGTGCATAAATGTTGAGGGAGGGAGGAGAAAATAGTGAGCGATAGTCATATTAAGTTTCAAGTTTCGATGTAGAGGAGGGGGAGGTATGAGAAGTAAGTGAATAAAATGGTAAATATAAGGAAGAATAAGGTAAGTGCTTGTATTTAATGTAATCTTTTTGAGTTATTAAGGTTTTCGAGTAGTTTTGTGGTGAAATTGATGTTTTTTTGTTAGTATTATGTGTTATTTAAATCATGCAGATTTTAGATTAATTGCACAGTGAGGTTGCTAAATCCACCGAAATTTTTTTAAGATTAGAAACCAGCCACAATTTATCCTAGTTTAGGTTAGTTATGTACAGCGAATTTCTGAAAGTATTTTTAGGTTAAAAATGGACCACTGATTAAGAGATTCCTAAAATTTCTGAATTGTTTTGTAACAAGTTTGATTTTTTTTTTTTTTCTTTTTCATGTTTACATGGGGTCAGCCCTGCTCCTAGGAAAGTACCCCAATTTTTTTTTTTTTTCTCCAAGTTTAATTACCTGACTATGGATATCCTATTCCTTAGTTAGTGAGAATGGGTACCCTGTTAACAGCGACGAATTACAATTCACTAATGTGATATAATTTTATCACTATTTTCATTTAAATAAATATTATTTTTTGTAATACAGCAACTGTGGTAACCCTGAATTTAAAAGACACTTATCAAAACTTAAGGCAAAATATTCTGACCCCAAAAAATAAAAATCACTATTTTTTTTTTTTTTTTATCTTATAATATTGGCAATTTTCGAAGATTGTACACTACACAGATTAAATAAGGTAAGTTAGAATGAAAGTATGAGAGTTAAGAATCCTTGTAACTTAATAAATCAGCTTTAAAATATACGAGATACAATAATTTTACAATTGTTTTGCAAACACTATGATGTATATTGCTTTTAATAGAAGATCCAGGAACCTTGATTTTAGGTCGGAAACTGCTCATATTTTGTTATAATCTGCGGCTTTAACAGCATTGTAAAATGTAAACAAAACAATAAAAACATAAATGACACACTTGTTGCTGTACCGACACAAAAAATACTGATTTTCGAATGGTAATGCTGCTTCCGGCCAATTAAATAAACTGATATTCTCAAAAATGCCTCGGTTCAGAATGATAATACATCGGATGATTTCTCCAAATAAAATACAAGATACAAAAAATTATTTCACGAACTTACCATTGAAAATCCGGCGATTTCTTAATTTTGACAGACAAAAAATTGCTGACGGACGACAACAACACTCTTATTAATTCACTTCACTTAGAGGAAAAAGGCTTCCAATTAGGTAATGTTCTGATAAACTTCTCCGTCAATGATGAGTAGGGGTGAGGCTAAACTTGATCAAGCACCCGCAAAGCAAAGCTGGAGGTTGTAGTTGGGATAGATTCTAGAGATGAGACGGGCTCGGGCTCTGTAATTCACAATTGTGTTCGGGCTCGGGTTCGTGAAAAATTTCTCTTTTATTGAACATACTGCTTGAAACAGATTTTAAAAAGTGATTCATGAGGAAAATAAAAGTACTTATAAAAAAATAAATAAAAATAGCGGTACGGGCGCCTAGAAGGTGCGTGAAGCTCAGTTTTTGATAAAGGATGGATACAAAAAATTAGAAAGTGCATTGGGAGTTTGCAACTATATTTGTTCTTTAATTCGCACAAACGGCAAAATTTATTGTATTCTATCAATGAAGTAATTGAATTTTTTTTAAATCTTTAGCTGAAATTTCGGGCTCGGGATCCGACTTAAATAATATTGCTCGGGCTTCAAAAATGAGCCCGAACTCATCTCAAGTTCGCAATTCTGAAACAAAATTGGAGACATTTTATAATTAATGAAATAATTAACAGTTATCTAATTAAAACACAATGTAATAATTAAAAATTGTCCTCAATTGCTTCTTTATATTTTGAGGACAAATCGCAAAAAAAAAAAAAAAACCACAGGAATTGGGGATTGTGCTAGAAAATCGGGGAAGTATGGCTATGATGGTCACCTTATTTATAATGATTCTGTCATGTATTATTTTGTAAGATAAGTGTCATCTACGGGACTGAAGCTTTCAAACGGTTTAGATTTTTCCAGTAATAGACGTTGCTGCTTCTGCTAGAGGTCACGGTCAAACAAGGAGTATACAATAACAGGAGTAGGCATAAGCGATTTAACGATGGAACCGGACGGAATCTAGTAGATTCCCTCGGGTTCTGAGTTCCGGTTCTATTAATGAAGTATATAAATACCAAAAATCTTCTTCGCCCCCACCGATCAAAATTATTGTTATACTTATACTTGGAAAGCTGCTTTGTTTCGCCAGTAGATAGTATTATTTGTTTATTTCAGCCCAGTGAATTTCCCATGCAGAATTATTTTTCAGTTTCGTTTTCAGAATCCTGGGGGGGGGGTAATTACCCCCCATTACCCCCCCCCCTCCGTAAAACCTCCAATGCCTGTAGTCAGGATTTTCTTTCGAGAAGGCGGAGAGCCTCAAATATCCAAATATCATAAGTTAACATAGCTATCATGGTAGCACATATAGGACACAAAAGAGGGGTCGAATCCTCTTTTCCAACCATTGGCAATGGCCCCCCTCACCCCTAAAGTATTCGTATGGGAGCCTATGTCCACTAGCTATTCGGTCCGTTCTATATTGTATATTTAAATTTTTAATCTAATAATGTACTAAAGGTGTATTTAAAATTGTATGTACATTTGTATTTAAAAATTAAATTTCGTCCGAAACATAAATTTTTTAAATTTCCTTTGAGGTTTTTTTATTTTAATTTTTAAAATCAGTTTAAATTTTTAATGTATTTTCTTTAGAATCTTTTAATGGTTGCTTGGCTTGTGATAAAAAGATGTTTTCATAGTTTTTCTCAGAATCAGGCTTTTAATTTTGCGCAAAATATTGTAAATAGAAAAATAAAACAACGGCCCGAATAGAGTTAGAGTTAAGGTGATCATAATTCATATTTTTGAATAAAATTGGGGACATGTCGGTAAATTTGAAACGAAATTGAGGATATTTTATGATTAATAAAATGATTAACAGTAATCTAATTAAAAAGCAATGTAATAATTAAAAATTGTCCCAATATCTTTTTTACATTTTGGGTACAAATTGCATAAAAACACAGAAATTGGGGACGTATGGTCACCTTAGGCCAGGGAGGGGCAAACTACGGCCCGCGGGCCAAATCCGGCCCACCAGGTGGGTTTTATCCGGCCCGCGGATGGAATTTTAATTTGCCGGTCCGACGGAAATTGACAGAATATATATATATTTATATATTATAAATCCATATTAAGAATTATGAAGATTTCTTGAAAAAATTGCACTTTGAGTTCGAACGCAGATTTCAAGATTTCAGTGCCATTCAAACAGAATTGGATATTTCTACCATGCCTTTCAACGTAAATTGTAAATCAGTGAGGTCAGATTTGCAGCTTGAATTAATTGAATTGCAATCTAACAATCATCTCAAGCAGTTGTTTCTAAATATGCCAAAGTTAGAGTTTTACAAATTATTATCGAAAGTAACTTTCCCAAATTTAATACCTCACGCCCAGAAAATCGGTGCTGTGTTTGCTTCATCTTATATATGTGAACAAAAGTGTTTTCACCAATGAACCTTAGAGAGAATTCATTCAGAAGTTGTCTGACAGATGAGCATTTAGCTTCGTTCCTTAGAATCAGTGCATCTCACTTCGAACCTCAATATAAGGAACTTTTAAAAATTAAATCGCAATTTCATTCATCTCATTAACATCTTTAAATTGTAATACTTGTATATTGTTTTTAAAATTTTAGAAAAATTTATCTTGGCCCGCCAAACTTTTTTTTTTTTTTCGATTTTTGGCCCATCCCTGCCTTAGGCTAATGGCACCATGGGCCAGGATATCGACGGCCTATTACAGTCCTTTTCATCAGAATAGGCGTCTCAAGGTCACATATTTTCGTTCCTCTCACCTCCCGTTCGACAACTAGGACAGTATTGAGGCATATTTTTTCTTACTATAGTTGAGAGTCAAATGTTAAAAATTCCCATTTCATTAGGAATCTTCATTAAGACAAAACAAAGTGAGGGAAATGTGACTCTATTCCTGGCGTATTTTGTTACTGTAGTTACAAGCGAAAGGAGGGAAATATAACTGACCTTGAGCCACCTATTCTGATGGTGTGAACTATAGTATAAACTATATATGAAATTCATTATCATTAGGTATTCCATTGAAATCCCGAAAAAGAAAAACAGGGTTTCCGAGAATTATTAAACACTATATAAAATTTATTAGAAAATATTCTAAACACATAAGCATTAAAATGTAATGGCTAACTAATTACATCTATATAACAAAATTAATAGATTTCAATATGAGATGTTTTAGTGGCTCGTACAACATCTAAACGATATTTGATTTCATTCCAAATATTTAAGAACATTTGAGGAAATTGTGGAAATGAATAGCAGCTGTCAGTGGCGGCTTGTGGGATACAGCAAGTACAGCCGGGCTGCACTTGAAATTATCAGCACATACTTTAAAATAATTTATTCTACTAATTTCCCTAAATTCAAATTAGAAGTGGAATTCCTACGGTAAATTAAAAAACTCTCCGAAAAAAACCAAACAAAAAAAACCTATTGTGGCCGGATCGCTCATTCAGAAAAAAAGCACTTTAATCTTCCCGCAATTCAATTGGGAAAAATCTTTGGTTCAGCCCAGAGCGCTGAAAAGAAAATTGGCAGCACCGTTGCCATGACAACGACTACGTAAGCAGCCTTTCCGGCATAGGGAGTATGCAGCTGATACAGCCGATGAAAGATTTTTTAACGGCGGCTGAACTTGAGAACTCGACTAACTGATTCGCTCGGACGAGAAGTGAGAGAGGGGGTAAGGAGAATATATGTTTGGAAAACTCTCGGCTTTATATTGCTGAATTTATCAAGAAGGTAAGCCTGAATAGACGCTTATGAATGGACAATTACACATCAAAGAAGTATTGTTTTTAAGTAAGCAAGAACTGGCATTTAGAGGACATGGCGAGCGAAAAAATTCTTTAAACATGGGAAATTTTAAAGAGCTTTTAAAATTATTGATATCTGAATTAAAACAACGCCTTTTTATGGGGACATCACTGACCGATTCGCATGTTTAAAAAAAAGGAGGATTGATTTGACTTAATAAAAAATAAGTAAGTTTTCTTTTTTTTTCTTTTCTTCTCAAGTTATCGTTACAAAAGAAAATTCTAAGGAAACTTCGAATCAGACACGGATTAATGCAATTTTGAGGATAAGAGCTGCTGGTTGAAATTTATGTCCATTTTATGGAAGTAAAATAGGATCTCTTACATTTTTTTATAATTTTTTTTTTCCTCGGTGAGGGCTTAATCCGCCAGCTTTCGAATTCAGTAACAAAGATTTTTCCAATCCTGTCGGGAGGAAAGAGGGGGGGGGGGGGGGCTCATATGCTTCCGGCTGCACTAACAGTTTTGACCACGGCCCGCCACTGGCAGCTGTAATTCGCATCTTGAACTTCTCTACATTAGGGCACGTACTTCTGTAAGCAATATCTTTAACGAAACCCCCCATGAAAAATCCAAGACCAAGTGGGGTTAAATTTGACGATCACGGAGGCCAGTCTACAGTCGCCATGTCTACTGCGCTTTTCTGAATCTCTTGCCAAAGTTCGCGACACCTAGGACCTATCAGATTTTTTTGGTGGTTGAAAACAGTTCTTGCCGATAATGAATTATTGTTATAGTTCTGAAACTTTATGCAGACATAAAGTCTTTTATAATAAATAAAAGATACTATTTGAGAATATTTTCGTGATACAATAACACAAATGTTCATTTAAAAATTTTTACTTGAGAATAAATATCACCAATTTTCTTTTACATAATATTTTCCCGTCAAATCTCGTATCACACATGCTTTTTAATAGCGCGTTCTTGAATGTACATGAAATGTGAAAAGAACGCTTTGTACCCTAACTTCTTTCAACTGGTCAAATACTTTAAACCTAGCCCCCGACAACACGTGTCGATTTGCAAAAAATCATGCTTAAATTGATCAAGTAGTTTTTGAGTCCATGCAGGACAGACAGACAAATATTCATTGATATATATAGGGTGAAATCAGTAAAAGTGGGCAAAACTTTAAGGGGGTCATATGACGTGGCTATACTAGCAATTCTGTTGCGGAAAATATGGATGCATACGCAGTCTTCATGCACCAAGTGATAATAACTTTCAAAGAAGCGTCGACGCATCAGTCATTTCTTAACTGGGTCTCCCAAATTATGTATGTGTTCTCTAAAAATTTCACGCTTCAAAATGAAATACGATTTTTTGAATAGCCATTTTAGTTCAGTGCTTTTACCGAAATTGAAAGTCATTTCTCAAAAAAGGAGTCGGATATTTCACTGATTTTTCAAACCTTCTTTGAAAGTGATTGATGTTTCGTTCATGAAGAAAACCTTTGCGCCTATACTTTCCACGAGGAATTGTTTGTCTAGATGTATCACGACGTAAAGTTTTATCCATTTTTTCAGAATTCGTCCTGTGTATAAATAACAAGGTTTATCCCTAACTTTTAGTGACAAATTCATATTTTCCTTAAGCTTTTTTTTTTTTTTATCCTTAGGATATTTTTAAAAAACCTACTCTCCTAATTTAGATTTTTTAGTATTAAAATCATTTTTTAACATAATATACTTATTTGTGTTGTTATTGCTAAGCTACACATGGGCTATCTGCCTAGGATGGGGGTGCCTTGGTCGGAGGACATTCTAAGAAGTTCTAACGCGCATTCACGCTACATCCAGGGCCTGATTACTGAAAAGGCTCGGGAAGCTTGAGCTTCCCAGAATTTGAAGGGGGGCCGGAAAATGACTGAAAAACTGCAATAAAAATTCAAAATTTTGTTTTTAAATGATCTTTTAAGTTATTGTAAACATTTTCAATGAACAGAAGTGACGCTTTTCATAAGTCTTGATACTTCATGTCGCAGCATTTCTAATTAGTTGTTTGCGATGTCTTTGCCTGGGACATCGGCTGCAGCTGAGAGTTTTTTTCTATTATGGGGAATAATTTGGAAGGAAGAAAGGGGCAGACTTTTAATATGTAAATGTTAAACATCTTCAAAATGTCAAAACTAATTCTCAAATTCTGTGATGGGATTTTTATGTCGTCATCAAAACAAACAAAGAATTCCTGAAAAAAGCCATGTCTAATGAAAAATAGGACTCAATTAATAAAGTTTAATGTTCTAGTAAGGTAATGTTTTTAGTTATTTGTTAATGTTTAAAGTAATTTCAAAAGTACTGTAAAATCTCGTTACAATGAACTAAACTATTATGAAGATTAATGAATAAAATATTTTCAAAAAAGGAGAATTTCAGATTAATGAATAAATTGCTTTTATCAAAGGAAATCATTAGAACTAATTACATCAATGAAATTTCTTTTTTAGGAGTAAAATATTTTTATGAAAGAAAATCATTAATGCTTTACTTTTCCCAAACAAAAAGGGGATGGGGGGGGCGAAATGAGTCTGAGCTTCCCCTCACTTCAGAGGTTAATCGGGCCCTGGCTACATCTGGAGAAAACCGACCAAGTGTGAAACTTATTTTAATTGATAAATTCAGATTTTTATTCACAATTTTTTTGTGGTCCATGAGAGTTTGAAAAAAATCCTACTCCTATTTTTGACTGTCAGCACTAAACATCAGTTTTTAGTACAAGGATTCCTGTGTATTAAAAACGTAGATGTTGTAATATGAAAATAACTAAAAATGCACATGCAAGAATAATATAAAATATATCTCCCAGTATTTCATAACTTCTCTCTAGCTGATAGAAACCATTGTCAAATTTATAAATTTTCTCATGCCCGCTCTCGTAGAAAGTAATCGAAATGCATCTCTTCTACTGCAATATCTGAACAAATGAAACAACTGTACTAATATAATACATTCTAAGACTACAATAAATGTATTAATATATTCTTTAATCGTTCAAATCTGACATTAAAAATGCATTTTCCTTAAAATTGTGTAACAAAATGTGTTAATAAATCCATTAATTAATGATAATTTTAAATAAAATTGCTGTGTATTTTTGTATTGTTGTTAGTTATTAATCATGCCTTTTAATATGTATTAAATTTTAATTAAAAATTAAAATTAAAATTGGAAAAGCTATTTTGTTGTAAGGTTGAGACAACTAACACTTTCCTTCAAAATGTATAAAAGGACGAGGGACAGGTGACCGCCCCAAAAGCTATCAATCAAATAGAGTGGCGAGTTTCACCGGAATCCTTATCTCCCCCCCCTAGAAAATATGCTGCCGCTAACCCTTTGCGAGACCCCGAAAAACATCACTAGGTCCGGAAATCGCTGTAAGGGGCCCCTCCAAAATATGCTACCACTCGCCGTTTGCGAGACTCAAAAAAACATCACTGGGTCCGGCCACCGCTGTAGGTTGCTCCTCGAAAATATGCTACCACTGGCCCTTTGCGAGACAGCAGGGTTCCCCTATGATTGCGCTTGTCCCTCTCCCCTCCATTTAACAGGCGCAACTCGCCCGTGAATTAAATTCATCAACGGAGCAACTCGCCTCTTTCTCCCTTCACCCGGCGCAAGTAAACCATTCCCGTATAAAAAGTTTAAAAGATTATAAAATTTAGCAAATAACGATACTCGTGTATATTTGTAGATATATATTTTGCATGGTATGCAAATTCTCCATCATCTTAAAATTTACATTGTGCGCAATATTTATATTTGGCACTGATTCGAACGCTATTGTATTTAATAAATATATATCATTCATAAGTGCTAAACGCATAAAATAATTAAATTGCACCCTTAATTAAATAAACTTAAAGATGAAACAAGAAAAAAAAATCAGTGAAGTCTCTGAAAAAATTAACTGTCCGTTCTTTGAGGCAAATATTACTGAAAATACTGGGAATTATCCACTTTCTTCAGCTTCACCCATTCTTTAGCTTGTCTGTCAATTGGTCACTCTGTTCTTTATCCTAAGCATGTCTCTAAAAGATGCCTCCAGACCTGAGGGATGTGTATGTCTCGGGGTACGAACAAGTTTCGGGGCTTGAAGGTCATGGTCATTAGAGCTAATTAGGGGATTCTGATGACCTCCAGAATATCTATACTTCCAAAATCCAGTTTCGAAGTAAAATAACAAATTTCTTTTTTCCACAGAATTCTTTTTTTCCGCAAACCTAGATTATCTGATCTCGGACACGTGCCGCATTTTTTAACCAAGTTATTTTATTTGAGTGCTCATAGGTAATGTTAAACGCAACTCATAAAAAGAATTTACCAAATAAAAACACTGATTTGAAATTATATTTATTGCATAATTTGAACGACAAATAATTATAAATAACATAACAAAGATTTAAATGAAAAACGTAAATGCATTTTGTTTATGGGTTAAGAAAAAGCAATATCATCTACAAAGCATTTCTCCTAAATATTTATTTTAATACATTCTTTATATAGCAAATAAGACTCTGTTGCCAAAGTAATTTTTGCACTTCAAAAAATTATATTTTTTGACTCTTCCATCTTTTCCAGTTATGTTTGATTATTTCTACAAAACAGTGGGATAAACAAAGAGACCATCCCGTTGACATAACTAGACCATCACCGACCTATAGACCATCCCGTTGACATAACTAGATAGGCCTTTTTGAATATTTTTTGCCTGGGATTAGGTCTCCTAAGAGGGCACTGTCTCCTATTTTACTAACAGTACATCTAATTTTTTTAGAGAGGACTAAACCTTGTAGGGTGACCTTAGGCGGACTGGAAGCACAGGGTTCTGTCCTCTCACGCAGCTGTCAATCTAACGGTCTGGAGTTTTGGACGGTTTTCTGCAGGTATAACGTGAAATGGGTTAGAGCCCATTGAAAAGTACTCCTCTCCCCTAAAAGTAAGCCATCTCCCCTTTAGGCAGAAAGTCAATACATAGCTTTGCCCTAACCACATAGCTCAAACCAAACCAATCTAGATTTATGTAGGACGAGAATAGCACAAGAAATCGCTGATCGCTGTCTGGCCTAAACCCTCTTGAGGCCCCGGCCCATCGCGAGTTCTCTTGGCCTAGCTCGACCCTGGCTTTACCTCCACTCCTCCAAGCTCCCACCCAGTTACGACAGTGTGGACCCCTTGAACAGTTTTTCTAAAATTTCCATGGAATTTTAATAATTTTGGCAAATTTTGCTTACAGTTCTTGAAATTCTTATTCGCAACAATGATAAACTAAATGAAATGAAAAGCCTGAAATAAATGTAAATTGAAGTGAGCGTAAATGATGCATAGCACACTACATTCAGAAAACGTTAATATACAATCATCCATCTAAAGCTTCGTGAGAATCCCACTGTTCAAGGCAATTTAAACGCACGAAAAAAATCAGTGGTCTCAAAAACTTTTTTCAGGAGCATTTTTTGCCCATTTAGGAACGAGAATAATTTATTGCTCCAGAAGTACATAGAAAGTATGTGCAACAGGGTACATTGTGGGTAATCGAACCCCTCGGCGGGCCCTCTCATGTGGAGGCCCGGGATTGCAGCCCCTGTTGTCCTCCTTTAAACACAGCCCTGTATTTAAACATACATATTTTAAGTCCCCCCTTTACCCTGGCTACGTGCCTGGTTCTCACAAAAGTAATATAATGGGACACTAATATCATTTTCAAAGGCATTTAGTTTAAAATTTATCATACAAATTTGTTTTTATATTTATTAACGCAAATGATTTATTATACATCTAATTAAAATTTTACATAAAAATTTTGAAAATATTAAGGTATAAATGAATATAAATTGTATAATAATAATATTGTATAATGGAATGAAAATTCCTCACAAAGGTATTCACACACTAAGCAGTTAAAGTTAATAAAATTTTAAAAGAATAATTGTAATAAATTTTTAATACTTTGTTGCATTGCTTTGAGCTTTTAAAACTTAATCTTTTTGACATTAGATTGAATTAATTTTTTATGAATTTTGTTTCTTTTTTTGTTACTGTCATTCTGTATCATTATTTTCTTCTATGAAGAAATAGTACGTTTTCAAGCACAACTCTAATTTTTCCCAAATGTGCTCCAGTGAGTTAAGATTTAAAGATTGAATTGGAAATTTAATTGTTTTGAACAATTATTGATTAGTCAGAGGTGTACATTCAAAGCAGTTTGCGAATTTGCTTTTAAGACTTAGTTTTTTTGCTGGAACTTTCAAATTCTTTTTCAATATGTCAATATATTTATAATGATCCATTATATTATCTATAAATTCAATATTTCTTACTCCAATTTAATGACATACATCCCTAAACCATTATTCCTTCCCATTTAATTGGGTACCGTGGGCGAGTAGTGGCACGAAAGAATTCCTACGTTGGTGGATTTTTTTTTTTTTTTTTAAGCTTCAATTTTCATTTGCAAAAGAGATAAAAAAATTTAATTAAGATTATTTGAGCAAGATAATATTTTCAGGCGAGAGTAAATTTAACAACTTTGGATCTGATGGTAATGGTTTGGAGAAGACGCAGAGAAGAATTTTGCCAGAAGACCTAGTTAACTATGGTGGTGGGGGTTGTAATGGTTTCAGGGTGCATGTTACCACAATTGAATTTGTAGATGATATAATGAATCATTATACAGTGCGTCCCAAAAGTTTATAGACAACAGTTTTTTTTTTTTTTTCATTTTATAATTGTAAAAGGTGAATAAATATTTCAAAAAGCATTTTTAATTATAATTAACATCAAGACAATAATAATACTATTCAAAAATGATATCACACAATCGCAAACTTTGCGATAAAAACTAAAAATGAAAATTTTGTGTCCCAAAATTTTATAGACAACTCATTTTTTTTTTCTCTTTAACATTCAAATTTTTGAGCCATTTTTTCTAATCACTACAAAAACTCGATCAGGCATACTCGAAATAAGAGTTTGGAGCGATCCTGGCTTAGAGAAAATCAACTTCTTTCAATTTGCAACTTTAGATCTTGAACTGTTGCAAATTTACGCCCATTAGCATATACGTCTCTAGCTAATATTCCTCAAAGGTTCTCCATTGGGTTCAGGTCATGACTTATGTCTGGCCCGTCCAAAACAGCTACTTGGTTTCGTCTAAACCACTGCATTGTGGAGTTTGAGACGTGAATGGAGAAATTGTCTTGCTGATATATCCATTTGTGCTCCCCTAACAACTTTCCGAATGCGAGTAACTGTACGTCAAGCATTTTCTGGTAATATCGGTAGTTTCATGCTAGGAAAATGCTCCCCATACCATGAGTGAACGCCCTCTTTGCTGTCTGCTAAAAAAAGTTTGCGGTTCTTTGCGAATATCGTGCCAGTAATATGCCCATCCATTGGGGCCATCTAAATTGAACATCTTTTCATCACTGAACAAGACACTCAACCATTCATCTGTCCAGTTTTTATGCTTTCGAGCCTACTGAACACGAGCGTCCTTATGCCTTTTTGTCAAGTTTGGTGAACGAAGCATTTTGAGATAAACAAGCAATTTACTTACCTGCAGCCGTCGATGCACCGTGGATTTTGATACTGGAATGGTCACTTCTCTAGAAATTGACCATACAGACAAGTTCTGGGTTGAAGCTAACCTGAAGATCTCTGTCTTGCCGTTTAGTTGTTTTCTTTGGTCGCATAATGCGAGATTTTGCTTACAAATTGTCACCTTTTGACATAATTCGATAAATACCAGCCCTACTGCGTCCAAGTTTTCTTGCAATATCTACAACTTTCATTTCACGAGCATCCAAACGATAGATTTGGGCAATTTCAGTTTCCGAAAGCTGCACGTCGCGAGACATCTTTACAATCAGTCGAAGAAAGACAGACAGCTTCGCTTTTATCTCAAAATGCTATTGAATGACCAATACATGACCTTGAAACATGCAAATTTGGAGATCAGTACTCCAATCAACTTTTAACACCGTCTGTCTATATATTTTTGTGACAGCATTATTTCGTTTTTATTTTTTTATATTAAATCTATGACTGTTTGGCGTATTTTAAGCATTTAATTTTTCTGTTGCGTCAATACATAGTTGCATAATTTCTTTCGTCTTTCTCACTTGTTTGATTAACTCTTAAATCCAAAAAAAAAACGCTAGTCTATAAACTTTTGGGATGCACTGTAGATACATTGAAATTTTGGAAAGGAATTTGGAATCTTCAACAATAACCCTTGGAAGTGGCTGCAAATTCCTCCAATTCTATCAACTCAACGATCTGAAGTATACTGCTTTGAATGTACGCCTCTGGCTACTTTATAATTGTTCCAAAACAATTAAAAATCCACCTCAGTCTCCAGCTCTTAACAGAATAGAGCACATAAAAAAAAAAACTGGAGTCGAAAATTCAAAAACAGGTTATTTCTTCAAAGCAGCAGTTGAAAATAACTCATCTATATAAATAAAGCAATGTGTTAACGGTCCGTTAGTCTGTCTGTCTGTGTCTCGCGTAGCTCCAAAACGGGTGATCGTAGACCTACCAAATTTTGTACGGAAATTGTCCAAGACGGGTCTCGACACACCTCGAAGCCATTTTTTCGAAATTCGAATTAGAAAATGTTTTATTTTATGTTTTGTCCGATTTTTAGCGATTTTTCTTGCGTAATACATAATAACGCCGGTAATTGCACTCGCAAGAAAACGATATTTACATAGAGATAATAGGACCCTGGTGCTAAATACGCCAATCTGACAAGAATTATGCATACAAATGTATGGAGAGCTGTTTTAGTGCCAACCATAAAGTGAAATTATTATCGTTTATACTAATGCGTAAGTTATAAAAATCACCAAAGAATAAAAGACTACATTCGTGGCAAATATATAAGCCGTTTCTTTAAATTAAACATTAACGATTGAAAAACGAAAATATATTGTATTGGTATCAGTAATGAGTAACTTTACGCCAAGAGTCAAATCATTTTGCTTATTTTTAGATTCCAAATCACTGGAATCAATTCCAATTATAGATGTAAGAAAAAGTTTCGTTCCCTACCGTGCGGAGAACGGGTACGCAGCTAGTTTGTAATAAAACAAATCCTGCTTTAACACCGTTAAAGAAAACAGCGGAATTTTGCTTAAGTACCTTTATCTATCACATATTATTGTCTTTAGATAAAATCGCATTTACAAGGGAAAAGGGGCTGAAAAAATAGCCTGAAAAAATAGTTTGAGTTTTGGGACCATATTCACAAGTGACGCTTTACAACTGAAAAAAGTTCGATTAAAAATATAACCGAACTAAAACACAGAGTGAAATTAATTAAGAACAATTAAGAAAACAAGAAGCAAAAGTGCATAGCCATACTGGGAGTACTGGCGGCCCAGTCGAGTCGAATCACTTGGTTACGGGCCTGGCATGCACAAAATCGACAACTGTCTTTAAAGTTGACAACTTTTGCCCAAAATTCGCCAAGTTTGTCACCAAAAATAAGTTTCAGGAATTGAACTCAGATTGGCGATATCTCTTATATTGTGCAATAAATCGCTAAACCCTATTATTATTGCAGTATTGTATCTGTTTCAACTGAAATAAGTTTACATGAAGTGCATCAAAAATATGTATAATATAATAGACTGCAAGGAAGTCGTGTGGTGTCCATAGCGGATTTCTTAAGCTTGGCAGATAACTTTCAGGATACCCTGTATACATAATAACTTCATATTCTGTGCTATTGTGTACAGGGGCGGCCCGACACGGTAAGCAAGGTAAACATCGCATCGGGACGCCATCTTCAAAGGATCTATAGAGCAGGTATGGGCAACCTTTGAAAAGTTTCGGGCCAAACATTAAGATATTAGCTAAGTCGCGAGCTTCAGGATGTTAACAAGTCGTGGGTCGTATAACTGGGATTTGTATGGGATTTTGAATGGTGTATGTGGGTTTTGTTTTATAAGGGGTTTTGATATGTTCCGCGGGCCGGACCAAAAGCCCTGGCAAACCAAAACCGGCCCGCGGGCCGGAGGTTGCCCATATGTGATCTAGAGCATAAAGGGCACCTTTTTTACGTTCGCAAGGGGGCGCCACGCAACCTAGGGCCGCACCTGCTGGTGTGTATGGTTCTCTTTCTTTTACTTCTCAAAATGCAGTTATGGAGGTTATGTCCTTGACCAGTTTTTTTTTTTTTTTTACCTCCTTTACTGATTATGAATATCATTGATTTCAAGGATGACGAAATCAGTCTCTACGATTTCACTTTCAGATTAAGCAAAGGGTTAAAAGTCGGATCTGCTATTTTAGATCTCTGTTCGTTCACGTGGACACCTAAAATTCCCTCGTCACTCCAGAACCGATTGTAATCGGTTTTACTGCAGTATCTTTTTGCGTTCTGGTTTGAACGAGAATTCGTGAGAAGATATGGCCTTGCACAGTGCATTGGACTTGATAGAATAATGCATCTTCGAGGGGCATAAAAATAATCTATCACCAGGCGAGACTATATAGGTAAAAGTCTTTCATCATGGACTTACCATCGATAAGAAAAATCAGTGGTATAAAAATAAAACTTTCGTTTGACTTTTTGAATATCTCTTTTTTTTTTTTTTTTTTTTATCAGTCAGATCTACCTTTGCCCCACCATGGCCGAGTGGATGAGACACCGAACATGGTAGGCGGCGAAAGTGTGAAAGTCTAGGGTTTGGGCCTATCGCGCGGCTGTCGATCTAATGGTCTGGAGTTTTGGGCAGTTTTCTCCAGATGTAACGCAAATACACATTAGAACCCTTTAAAAAGTCCGTCGCTCAAGGAACCCCCCCCCTAAGCAGATGCCTCTCGTGTAGACTTGTCATAATACACAAACACCAAACCATACAGATCTACCTATTCTCCTCTGCTTATAGATTCGGAGATAAAAATCTTGATACTGAATCATAAGCGTCGTGTGATCAAAAATTTTTGCGCGCAACATAGCATAATCAAAAGTAAGAACTGCAACGTTTCTTCGGGTTTTTAATTTAAAAAATAGTTTTCTAAACAAAGTTGTTGACATGTACCTCCACCCACCTTCCCTTACACACACGTGCGCGACGCTACTCCTATGCCTGAATTATTTTTCATTTTTTAAAAAATATCACTTATTCTTGGAAAAAGTATCACTTATTCTTGAAAAAATTCTATTTAAGGGTGTATGTTGAAGAACCAAAATCTACTTCACGGTTTTGGACCTTTCTACACAAAATAAACTGCCGTGAGGATTCGAAAAAATTAGGAATGATTCTTTATAAGCTGCACTACACAATAAATGAAAAAAGGTGCTTTTTATAAAACTTTCAAAAAAAAAAAAAAAAAAAAATTCTTAAGCATGGAACTGCGAAGCAAAATTTTTCAAAAAGTGACACATTCTGCAAAATTTTCGATTTTTAAGAATTTTTTTCAAAAAATTTCGCAACTGATGCAGGTTTATCATTTATTACACTGCATAGTGTAGCTTGCTATCTGAGGCATCTGGGTTGCAAGTGGGGATTTCTAATTCTCAAACCATAAAATGCATGAATGAGTAGATATGAATTTATAAAGAGAACACTAAACATAACTCACACACAGGGGCTGTCCATAAATGATGTCACACTTTTCTTCAACATTTTTACCCCCCCCCTCTCCCCCTTTGTGTTTTAACGAAAGTTTGAGCTTAACAAAAATAAGGGTTTGTTTACTATTTTGTATAAAAAAAATATTACGGTTTACAAAAAAAGTAATATACTACAATAGTAATAAAATATCAATATAAAAGAGCAATTGAGAAGTTCTCAAAACCTACTCTCAATACCTTTTCCGAAAAGAAAGAAATGTAAGCGAAAAAAAAAATCGCATGAAAGTTGTTTTAACCCCAAATTTAAAAAAAATACCGTCAATACTTTCAAAATTTAATCTGCTGATTTTAAATGTTGCAATTTTAACCAAAATGTGTGATGTCACACTTATTGTTACCGCCTCCCCCCCCCCCTCCTCCTTGTCACAAACTCGAGAAATATTGGTGGTAGGCCTTCGGTAACTTCACTTTTGGGGACTTATTTTTGGCGCCAAATTTGGCAATATTTCGCAAAAATTCACCAAACTTGGCGACATTTTGGTCATTCGTCGCGATTTTCCCAATGGAGGCTGTAAAGTTGGTTTTTCTGAATTAAAATCACATAATAGACTAATGATTCAGCTATATTTCTACGACGTAATCAAAACGCGATTGTTCGGGGACTCGTTAGAGAGGTCCCGAGTTTTCTGGAATGCATGTCGGAAAGTATAAAAGAACCGGGCTGCCCCCGATCAAGTCAGTGTGAGTTGAGCTCCCGTAGTGTGAATCGAGCTGTCTGAGTGAGTACGCTCGCTTTGCTCTGTGATAGAAGCGGTGTTTTCGCGCTTGTTTACGAAGCTGATTTTTGACGAAGCTGATTACGAAGTGCTGTGTGTAAATTCTTTATTACTGAGTCTTGTGGGATTTCTTGCGATAGCTCTCGTATATTTCCACTAAATTTTTGCCGGTGGAAGTGTTTTATTTTGTGTGAGAAATACAGTATTTGTGAGAGCTTCAGATCCAAGCGGGCTGTTAAAAGCACATTACTGTTTGATTGTGCTTGTGAATCTTGTACAGCTGATTGTTTCGCGAAGTTCTAGAAGCAATAAATTTCGTTTTCCATCCTGACAAGTGGACTCTTTACTAAAACTTTCTAAAACAACTGAACTTTAGAACGACGAACCCAGGAATAGCAGAGTATTCTGCAACAATAGTATACTAATATACTAGTGATATAAATCAGGCGCGTAGCCAGGAAAATTTTTCGGGGGGGGGGGGATATGAACTTATATGCGTATAAATAGACGGAATTTCACCACTAATCCAAAAATTTCGGGGGGGGTATATCCCGATATTCCCCCCCCCCTGGCTACGCCCCTGATATAAATACCCTTCACCTGTTTAATTATTTATTACAAATAACCATGCTTTAAAAATTAAGCCATCAGCTGCCCAATATTTCTGAACAATACATTTAAAACTATCAGGTGCAGAGCACGTCTCAAAATGGCATGACTTTCCGAACACTTGATACCAAGCGTTTAAATAAATTTCCTTCAACTTAATCGGATCTAGTGTTCAGGCGCTAGTGCACCTAAAATGATTTGAGTGTATAGGCCGTATTGTATAAGAATACTATTTTGTGGCCCTGCAAAAAACCGCAAGGCGTACACTCGCTAAAATTTAAGCAGTATGTAAGACAGTGACCTGACCCATAATGTGCTTACCTAATGTTATGTCAATCGAATTCAACATTTGGACACTAGCTCCATTAAATGATATGCGTCCTTAAGGCGCAATATAAAAGAATTACTTCTTGCAAGTCTGCGAACAGACTATAAGCTCTAGACATACAAAAATTTATGCAGATCATGAGACCTTGACCTTTAATATACAGACCCAGTTAGAGCCAAATCGAATGCAGTCTATAGATACTAGTGCACTTTCAGGAATTTCTGTACATGGGCCATAACGTAAAAGAACACTCATTTGTTGCCCTGCAAAAAATTATAAGTCCTATACACAACAAAATCCAACATGTTGTGTGACGATGACCTACAATATACATGTTCAATTTGAACTTCTTCGAATGCACCATTTAGACACTAGCATAAGAACTAGACATTTTAAATGATTTGTGTCCATACGCCTATGCCGTAATGTATAAGAATTATTTTTTGCAATCCCGTGAACAATCTATTGTTGCAGAATATTCTGCTTGATTTTTGGGTTCGTCGTTTTAAATTCCAGTATGTGTAGAAAGTTCTAGTAAAAAGTCCATTTTTTATGATGGATCTCGAATTTTATTGCTTCTAGAACTTCGTCGAACAATCAGCTGTACAAAATTCACAGGCACTAACGGCCAGTAACGTGCTGTCCGCTTAGTATAGAAGCTTTCATAGATGCTGTAATTCACACACAAAATAAAACAGTTCCATAAGCTAAAATTCAGTAGAAATACTCGAATATCATAAACAATTCCTCAATGAAGAATTCGCACACAGTATTCGAAAACAAGCTTCTCGAATTAAGCCCCAAAAGCTGTAAAATTAATTCAAAATCATAGTATTCGTAATACTGTTAATTTTCAAGGGTTTGCATTATATTTCACACTAATGGTTTAACTACGAAGTTGTATTAACGCTTACAATAAAATAAAGGATTTCCAATTCTGAAAATCAAAAGCTTTATTATTATTTTTTTTTTTTTAATTCACCTTATTTCCACACATTTCTGTACGATAATATGCTAAAGAATTCTTTTAATTGATAGAAAAGTCTGTTTTTTTACCTTTTTAGACATTTTCGGATTTATGGGGATTGTCTAGCCTTTCTGGGTGGTTTCGATATTAGTAAAAACATATCTATAAAAATAAAGCAATGTGTAAACTGTCCGTTAGTGGGTTAGTTTGTGTCTCGCGTAGCTCGCAGACGGGTGATCGTAGACCTACCAAATTTTGTACGAAAATTCTCCAGGACGGGTCCCGACACACCTCGAAGCAATTTTTTCAAAATTCGAATTATTTTAGAAGATATCGATAAAAAACGTGTCGCAAAAGGATCATTTTTGTTCTCGCCATTTCGCAATTGTAACCCCGCAGTGGAAAGGGCGAGGTTTGAGCATATCTAGGTTGCCATGTTTGGCAAGTTTAATAAATTATTCAGACTCTTGAAGTAAAAATAAAAGAATAACGATTTTTTTTTTGTCGTTTGGATTATTTGTAAGGTTATTTCTTAATTAAAATATCGTATGCATGTGAAATCAGAGCAGGAATGAAATGATTTATACTTAAAAGAAAAATAGAATTTGGAAATTTTCCGAAAATAAATGTGCAACTTTTTAATTTGGCGAAAAATAAAAGGGTTGATGTGCGATTTTGAGAAGATGTGATTCTAGCGCCAAGCGCTATTTATCGTCTGCTTTTGCTATTTGAATTATGAATACAACTGAATGAGTTTTTAAACTTTATTTCAGTTCGAATTGTACATTTTTCTACGCAGTTTTTCCCCATCTATTTCTAATGTATTATATCCAGAAAGAAAATTGTTAGAAATATCAATTTTAATTGTGTTTAATCACACTCATCAATAATAATATACTTTCCAACTTTATGGAATAAGGAAAGAAAATAGGAAGACCCATGGATTATAATACGCTTTAATACATAGAACTTTAGTGCGTATTTAAAATCTGAAAGTGTTTCAGATTTTCTTAGTTTTTTTCCTTTCCAAATTTTATAAAGGCCAATATATCCAGAAGCCAGGGGCGTAGCCAGAAATTTTTCATGGGGGGGGGGAGGGTTACGACTACTGAAACTCACATATATGCATATATGTGTGATAACGGAGTGAAGAATATACATTTTGTACGGCAAAAAATTCCTCATGGGGGGGGGGGGTTATGATCCCCCTAACCCCTTGGCTACGCCCCTGCCAGAAGCTCTTCAGAATTAATATAGGACGAAAATAGTATGTTCCTTTTTGTAAGTTTTTATCATTTAACCATCTTATTTGTAAACAGGGGCAGTCCGACACAGTAAGCATCGCATCTGGGCGCCGGCTTGGAAGGGGCTTCATTTCGAACTCAAAAACTAAGTAGAGCATAAAAGGGGGCGTCTTTTTTACACTAGCAGGGGGCGACACTTACCGCAGGGCCGCTCCTGTTTATAACCATCTTAATTTTTAATTCCATTCAGAATCTGAGAGATTTCAGTGCCAAGGAAGCCGGTGAGGAACAGGATTCTCTCCGCATAAGATTTATTAAGATGGCGAACCAACTGGTCACCGGAGGTGGCTAGTATCTATATAAGTAAAACCAACTGTAAAATGTTAGTTAGTTTGTTTGTTTGTCTGTGTCTCCCGTCGCTCCTAGACGGGTGATCCTAGACATACCAAATTTTGTATGGAAATTCACCAGGGCGGGTCCCGACATACCTCGAAGCGATTTTTTCGAAATTCGAATTATTTTAGGAGATATCGATAAAAAACGTGTCGCAAGAGGCTCATTTTTGCTCTCCGCCATTTCGAAATTGTAACCCCGAAGTGGAAAAGTGAGAACTAAGCATATCTAGGTTGCCATATTTGGCAGGTTTAATAAAGGATTCAGACTCTTGAAGTAGAAATAAAAAATAAAGATTTTTTTTTTTTAGATTATTTGTAAGGCTATTTTTTAATTAAAATATCGTGTGCATGTGAAATGAGAGCAGGAATGAAATGTTTTATACTGAAAAGAAAAGTAGGATTGAGAAATTTACCGGGACTAAAATGTGAAACTCTTTAATTTGGCGAAAAATAAAATGGCCGATATGCGATTTTGAGAAGATGTGATTCTAGCGCTTGGTGCAATTTATCGTAATTTTATTGTCTGCCACTTGGATTATGAATACACCTGAATAAGTTTTTGAAATTTTCATTTAGTTCGAATTGTGCATTTTTCTGCGCGGCTTTTCCCCATCTATTTCTAACATCCAGAAAAAGGGTGTTAGAAATATCAATTTTAATTTGGGGAAGAAAATAGGGAAGACCCGTGGATTATAATACGCTTTTAATATATAGCACTTTAGTGCATATTTAAAATCTGATTGAGTTTCAGATTTTCTTACTTTTTTTTTTCCTTATCGTTTTTTGATAAAGGCCAATATATCCAGAAGCTCATAAGAATTAATATAGGACGAAAATAGTTTGTTCCTTTTTGTAGGTTTTTATCTTTTAGCCATCTTATTTTTGTAAACAGGGGCGGCCCGACACAGTAAGCATCGCATCTGGACGCCGGCTTCGAAGGGGCTTCATTTCGAACTCAAAAACTAAGTAGAGCTAAGTAAAGGGGGGCGTCTTTTTTACACTAACAAGGAGCGACACTTACCGTAGGGCCGCTCCTGTTTATAACCATCTTAATTTTTAATTCCTTTCAGAATCTGAGAGATTTCAGTGCCAAGGAAGCCGGTGAGGAACAGGATTCTCTCCGCACAAGATTTATTAAGATGGCGAACCAACTAGTCGCCGGAGGCTGCTAGTTTTTTATAAATATTTTACAAAAATAATATACGTGTAACCTCTCAAATGAATAGAGGGGAAGCTATTGAATGTCAGTCAGTGATTATTAGGACGTATTACAACCTGTTAAACTTTATTTTAACGGTGTATTTTTGAAAAAATGAATTAATTATTTGTAAGACTTAGAAACACAATTTTTAAACATATATTTTTCTTAATGGCTATATATACAACTAGAAGATGAAGCCCATTGTGGAGGGAGGCAATAACAACGGGCGCTGGGAAGAACATTTGACAAAAATATGTCTAGACTCAATATATTTAATCTTGTCTGCTTAAAATAAATAACTTCATATTTAATTTTTATTATATACCGAAAGCATAATTGAATGTTCAATTAAAAACACGCGGAAACTTTTCGCATTCGAAAGATTTCGTTTTGTGAGAACAGCCCCTCTTATATCAATGCTTCATGTAAAGAGGAATAATTTCATTTGTGAAAAAAAAAAGTTAAACTGCTTAATCTAGAAAAACTATTTTAAGTGAATGGTAATCGCAATTTTCCCTTCAAAGCCTCATAATTATGACATGAATCTGACGCCAAAAACACGAGCGATACCTAATTTTGTCACGCAAATTATTAACTTTTGTACTCTCGGAATTAAAATAAAGCTGCATTTTCAGATTTTTAAAGTAGCGTATATTTTTTCTGCATTTTTTTAAAAACATAATTATGATTATGATAAATGCAAGCTGATTGTACAAACTGCATGGTTTTTATTACGTTTTCCGTGCTAACTTTTTTGTTTTTTCATCTGCTTGGAGTAATGGTGGTAAAAGCTTTATCTTGGAGTGCTTGAACTGGAATTGTGACAGAATTAGTGAGTCAGGGATCGGCGTAGCTATATAGTAGGATTATTTTTTCTTCTTTTTCAGATTATTTTCATCAGATAAAATGGAAATTTATTATTGTGAATTTCTCCCAAGCTATGTGATAATGATTAACCTTATGATTTTTT
The DNA here is from genome assembly GCA_038373885.1 of Cheiracanthium punctorium. Classification (NCBI taxonomy): domain Eukaryota; kingdom Metazoa; phylum Arthropoda; class Arachnida; order Araneae; family Cheiracanthiidae; genus Cheiracanthium; species Cheiracanthium punctorium. Next base: position 21,366 of record JAWZYV010018244.1, on the reverse strand, counting down.
GAGTACTGAAAAAAAAAAAAAAAAGAATCTCTTATATTGCTGATTATTTTGTTAGGGGAAATTATGTAACATTGGAAATCCTTATTTTTTTTCATCTAAAGAATTCGTAATTTTTAAACTTAGGCATAATATGTTATCAAAATGTTTCTTTATCTTCTAGAATAAACGTGTACAGTCTCAAAATAACGAACACATGTACTACTAAATATTATTAGTATCCCTTCCACAAAAAGTATTCGAGTGCAAGGTAAAAATTTTTCATATTAATTTTCAAAAAGATACCTTTGCCTGTCAAAAACTTAATACTACAATATAAAAAGTGGGTCATCATATTTCTATTGAATTAGACTTTTTATGAAAAATTATTCTCAGAATTATTCATTAAACCAAGATAGGAAAATTTTGTTTTCACGAATACTAATTTGAATGATATAGTTTGTATTCAAGTAAACTTATACATTTTTCCTTTTAAAAGTCTTTTAAATGTTGAAAATTGAGATATCACCCGAATTTATTTAAATGTACCTAGTACTTTTTATCTTTTTTTTATACACAATATCTGCAGAATTTTGAATTAAAAAAAAAAAGTAATAACCTCTGAAGCATTTGAAGTTCATCAGCTGCAGTATAGATGACGCCACCACAACCGGTTTAGTTTTGCACCACGGAGGCGGAGGGGAAAGTAGAAAACCACTTTCCATCTTAGTCTTTGGTTAAGCACCAGACAATTTTCCTATCCCTTTTCATTTATTTACTCCTCTAGTGGTTTCAAAGTGTACTACAGAGTGTTTCTTCAATTCCACATGTAAATGCCATATGCAATGCACTTGTACTTTGTGATTTCATCAATAAGTTGCGGAATGAATATGTCATAATTTATGATGTGTCTTGTGATTAGATTAAGCTTTTGTTTATGTTTTATTTCTGACTAATATATTTTTAATAATTAGGTTTTTCAGAAAGTGATTGTACTACATCTGATTTGTTTTTGAGGTAAGTAATATTAGCCTATAGATGAGTTAAAACAGCTAAAAATTTTTGTCTGCCCTGTGGACATTTAATTCATCTTTAATAATAAAATGCCATTATTGCTGAATACAATAGAGTTAATACAAATCAAAAATATTGATGGTAAAGTAAAGATATCCTATGGTAGATGCTATTAAAATATTCGAGCAAATTTCAATAAAAAATTACAAATATATAAGTCTGTTATTCGTTCATATATTTGCCATTGTAAGTTATATTCCATGAAGTTTACAAGACTATGTTTTTACTAATTTAGATGTGGTAGGAAAAAAAGCTTCTGATATTTTCAAAGCATAAAATGAACTTATGTCTTTTGTATAAGAATAAATTTGATTTCTGAATCACAATGCCTAAGAAAAAGAAAATTTTTTGAAAAAATTAATTTGAGTGAAATTAATATGTAGCAGTTATTTTATTAACTGCTTTGGTTCTTGCCTTATTCTTTTAATAATTAGTGCAGTTCATAATATATATAGTTATAGAAATTAATAATGTTATAATTATATAAACACATAATTGTGTTTACATAATTATAACATGATTGTTTTAAAACTGGGTTTTACTTAAAAATCCTTGGTATGCTTTGTGACAAAGTTATGGGGTTTATGGAAAAACTTAGGAATATTCACCTTTTTTTATTTTAAAAAGGAAATCCATCTGAAGATATTTTTTCTAAAATGAAGGGATTTCTTTTATCATCAAAAAGTCCAGAATTTTTTTTCCAAATGAGCTTTGTTTGAGCATTGCATCTAAGTTTTTTTTTTTTTTTTTAAGTCTGCAGACAAATTTAATTTAAGAGTGAATTTTGTTTGCATAACAGTGATGTTTTAGTTTATTTCACAACGTATTGTTACTGTCACATCTTACAAAGTGAACATTTTGCTTAAAAAAAGTATTGCTATTTTTTTTTTAATTAAGTAAAAACCCTTTAAAATCTACTTTTTGGTTCATTGTTGTATTGCCAACTGTTACATCCCTTATTAAAACTGAACACATTATACAGCGTATGTCTCCACAATTTCCTCCCCGGTTTGAAAGGCTTATGAAAAAAATATATATTACTGATGCAGCAACAAAATTGACTTAAGATGCAGCAGCAAAATTTGATTGGATAAAGCAAAGCTTTCCCAAGTTTTGTTTCATAAATGATCAATATGTGAAGCTTTCGTGATGTGGCAGATGTCAAGTCTAAAGTCAAATTCTTCCCTCCCTACACTCACTTTAACATATCGCAATCTTAAGAGTAGTGATTGAGGTTGTGATCCTTTGATGTAAATCTTTTAAATCATGAGGTATAGGGGGCACAAACACACGATCATTTATGTAATCCCATTAAAAAAAAATCACATGGAGTTAGATCCAGAGAGCAAGGTCACCACAAAAGAAGGCAGGGGTCGATCTATGAATTTTTACCAGGGTACCATTTTTTATTTTTGTGAATTTTCATGTCAATTTTTAACAAAAGTAACCTTTTTGTTAAAATAATTGATAAAACATATTAAAATGTAGGGTAAAATGCCAATGAAGGGCCTTTTTAATCGATTGCATTTTTGTGAAAGAGCTGTTTTATTCGATTGTAATTTTGTGAATGAGCTGCAAAATGGACCCAATTTTCATCTGCATTAATCCCTGGAAGGCAATTGTTGACATCAGAACCTCGACCAATCCATTAATGAGGAAGCTCATTATTTGTAAAACAAAACATGTAATATTTCTTTCTCCAGTAAAGTCAGCTTTGTTGCTGTATTGGTAATATTTTATTTTTTATAAGCCTTCCAAACCTGGGAGGGAATTGTGACACACCCTGTATATTAGGTGGCTCTATTTACAGATACTGTTACAGCTACTCAGAAACACCTCCCCTTTTAGCAGAACAACAAAAATTAAACATACAATGCACAGCACCAATATTCCTGTCCTTTTCATTTAGCCAGCAGCGAGCAAGCGCTCAAGTAATGTTTGCAATAAGGAAAAAGAATAGTGGACAACTTTGTTTCAATTTTTTGTCTTCTTCGGTCCCAGGGACCAACATAGAATTAAAAGAAAAGTTGACTTCCGGTCTCCAGGGACTGATGCCAGTCAAATGGAAAAAATATCAGTCCTGGGGGCAAGTGCCACACTCAACGTTTTAATCAGTGATCAATACATTTAAAAAACTGTAACCACAGTAAGATTATATTCAATACAGAAAATTATCTTCTTGTTGCACCATAATGTTCAGGTGGCATAACAGTTCCAGTGGTATAATGAAGGAGGCGCCATGAACACTTGGCAACCCATCTCGAAAGTCCTTGCTACCCATAGGTTAAGAAACCCAGGCATAGCCACTCAAGAATATTCAGCCGATAAATTGCTCAACACAAAAGTAATCAATCAATAAACATTTGCATATAAAGAAAACACCACAACTTTTTCATAATATCTCCCTCCTAGTATCCTTCACAACATTCTCTTGGTTAATATCAATCTCCAACACCATCTTTCTTCAAATCATAAAAAATTCCATATTTCACAACAATAACACATAACAATATAAAATATATATTGGAAAGTAAAAACTCAATTGTCAACACACTCGCATTGAACCTTTAAACTTGAACGCAAATTTACTTTGCTGTTGTTTTACAACTTCAATCACACTTTCCGTCAAACATAACTTCAAATGCAGCAAACTTCTACACATGTCATTTCTGGTTACCATAATGCTTCTACATCAGGGACACATCATGTTTTCAAACTCTGAAGTGCTTTACTTGATACGCTGCAATGAAACATTACTTGCATCTCATTACCACCAACCTGACATCAAGCTCCCAAAACTGCAAATCGGCTAAGCTCGATGTTCTTTCCCTGTACTGTTAAAAAAATTTAGCATTGCCTTTAAAAAGTGAGATTAGTATGTGCATGTGAGCACAAAATCCCAATAGCTACATGTTGAAAAATAACATGGAAGATATATTGAAAGAGAAAGATCTGACTAAATCGCAGGGCCAACGTAATGTACTGTTAAATGGAATTGCCAAATCTACTTTGAATCCTTTTTCCCATTTGCAAAGTTAGCAGGACCTATTGTTTGAGGCTTCCTTCTGTACAAAATGTATAATGCGATGGCACTATCAAAAAAATTTAAGATTTGCTCTCAGCAGAATGTAGTGAACTCAACGAGTGTTTGATCACAACTGAAGTCCTGTCTTGTTCTGCCTCCTTACTTAGGTACAGCCGACGTTACTCCAAATTTCCAGAGAAAAATCTTGATCAATCGCAAATTTTGATTACATAATAGAAATGTAATTCCGTAATACCAGGCTATCACTTAGTAATAATGCAGGGAAACAAACATTACAGATCTAGTAAAATCACACCAAATCAGGGTTGGCAAGGTTTTTCCCACTCCCGGTAAATACCATGGTAAAAACCGGTATTTACCGTCCTGGGAATACTATGTTTTTCCCACATGGAAAAAACTGATTATTAAAAAAATAAATATAAATTCAAAACAACCTTTAAAAATGTCAAAATTGAGTTCTAAGTAAATTGAAAGGTAAACAAAAAAGAAAGAAAAGGAAGATTTACAAAAACAGACAATGGAGTGCATTTATTTAAATATTTATTTACACACCATACAGATTCCCATACATTTACCAAGTGTTATCGTATTCATATTCTTAGTCTTCCACTTCCACATTATTAGATTTTAGCATCATATAACAAAATACCATTTTAGAGGCTTTTTGTAAACCCAATCTATTTTTAATCTTGTTTTGAATGAAAGAAAAATTAGAAAAAATACGCTCCAGAGTTGCTGATGATGCAGGACACCCCTGAAGATGTTCCATGAGAAATTCTGCATCTATTCCAGTTTTACTTTTACTTAAATTCTTCCACCATAGTGCAGGTGAAATAGTGTTTGTAATGTCTTCAGAGAAAAATGTCTTTGGAAAAGGTGTTTTTGTATGGAGTTTGATGTGTGTGGTTTTTTTTTGTTTTTTTTTATAAGAAAATCTGAATCAGTCTTCAAAGACTGATTCTTCAGTCATTCTATTACAGACTAGACAAGAATCTGGCAACAAGAAAAATGTAAACAAATATGGTGGACTTCTGGTACTGATTATGTACAAAAACAATAACATTTTTATTTAAATTTAACATAAATTCTTCATTGCTTCTCTTGATGATACTGATATTTTTAAGTTTAATAATTTTATTTTATTGTGTTCTAAGTTCTGAAATATTTAATTAGGAAATTCATTATTATTAAAAAATTTTATGAGCATTTTTTTATATTTTATGCAATATTTCTTATTTAATTATATTGCTTTCCTACAGAATAATTTTAAACGTGAGGGAAGTTTGTAATAACTATGTATTTCTAACTAATTTTACATGTTATATTTAGAAAGCCAGAATACATCTTACATATTGTCATTTGGAAGTTTTTCCCAGTATTTACCACTTTTTCCCGGTATTTATCAGTTTTTCCCAGTATTTACAAGTTTTGGACGGGAAAAAGCCAACCCTGCACCAAATGTCTGAAATATTGCCAAGCTTGGAGACTTTTTTGTGAAATATTGCCAAATTTGGCATCAGAAATACAGTCGCCTTAACTCTAGCACCAATATTTCATAAGAATTAATGAATACCTTATGTTAAGCAATAGGGAAATCCAAAACTCCCTATATCATGTTCCAGTAACTGATTTTGATGCAACAAAATGCAAATTTCAATTATTTTATGCATAGAATACGAATTCTGGACTGTAACCCTTGAAGAGGCAAAACGAACTAGAAATTCATAATGATATGGAAACTAATGGCAACGTTGATAGAAAATGATTATTGAGTATGTGCATGCTCAGATTACCAAAGAAGGAAAAAATCACAATGGATGGCAAATATAAAAACTGTTCAAGAATAATTTTTTGTTGTAAAGTAATTTGAAATCATTTTCTTTTAAAGTCATCATATTTGTTGAATCAGTTTAAAAAACTTGCTTGTAAATTTTAATGGAATGGCCAAAGATAAAATAAATGACATATAATTTCATATCATGTATTTTTATTAAATATTTCATAAAATTTAAATCATTCTCTACATTACATACAGGTATAGTTATCTCTGTTTTAGTCTATGTAAAGCTCTCTCATCCAGTGCCATGACAGCCCTATTTTCTTGGTCCACTGCTGCATTTGACAAGTTGTTTGGTAAGACATTTTCTTGTGCATTTTATCATTAACCTATTTTTCTATTTGTTTTTAGTCCAGTTTCCTTTTTCCTGTAAATTCTGCTTTGATATAAAAAATGAAGTAGACTCACTGCTTATAAATAGTATTTTAACACTTAAATTTAATCCATTATTTTACAGACAATAAAATGTCATAATTTTTCTAAACACTATTAAGTACTGTTTTTTATGTATTTTTTGTACCAATGTTTATGAAAATGTTGCATTCTTCTTGGGTATAATGCACCCAAACAAGTCTTTGAAGATCCACATACTTGTGTAGTGTATGAAGATCTACATTACCTACACTGTTAAAAACATAGACGTGACTCACTAAGGGCAAGTGAGGAGGCAATGCCCCCTTCCTCTTTAAAAAAATCAAGAAAATTCACATATCACTTATTTGAAAATGTTTTCTACAATAGGGAATATTTCCCCCACCCCCAATGTTACATGACAATTTACGTCAATGATTAATAGATAGAGGAGAGAAGGGACATTTTTAACAAAAATATTTCATACAAATTTATTTTCTACTTGTACAACTTTGGAAGTTTTAAATGAACATCGCAAAACATTTTAGTGTATTAATGGTTAAAAATACCTAAAATTTCTTCTAAAAAGCACTTTCGATAGCTAGTATTTCACCTCCATCCTCAGTCTCACTGTCATGCATGGAGGTGAAACAGCCTAAGAAAGTGCATTTTAGAAGGAATTTCAGGTATTTTTAACTTTCTAATAAGATTTTATCTCCTTTTGCATGATTATAAACATTTTAATTTATTTTAAATATATAGATTTGACAGCAATTATTAAATATTAGTTATATAGGTAAATCAAAATAACAAAACATGTGCCATCCCTCTTATGTGAGGGAGAGTTGGGATATGTATTTTAAAGTTGAAATTCATTCAGAATTTTTATAAATATTCTGAAAAAAAATGAGCAATAGTGAATCATTTATGTTTTCAAGGTTTATTGCACATTATAACGTCTATTTATCTATTATTTGAGAAGTCCAAATCATATGAAAAATATATAACTTTGCACCCAAGTGTTAATACCTGCTGATTGTTTGGGGGAGCCTCACCATGGCACAGTGGTTATGTCACTGGAAATGGTAGACGGGCGAAGTGTGAAGGTTTCGAGTTCGGGTCCCACGCGCGTCCGTCGACCTAACCGTTCGGATTTTTCCCTAGTTTTCTCCGAAACTTAGAGTAAATACGGGTTAGGAACCCTTAGAAAGACCTCCACGGAGGGCACCCCACCCATCGGCTTAGAGCCCACGCGTAGCTAAGCTAATCGGCTGTAATCCCACAAACAAACAATTGTTTGGGGGATGGGGGGGGAGAACAAAATTCCTTTTTCCCTTATCTTTATTAACAGCTTAGATTAATAAGGAAAAGTATTTGGGGAACATGTCTCCTCGTCCTCATAGGCTGTGGTACCAAAGCCTTTGCATGACTAGTTCTGCCCACCATCTTTGGTGAATGTCATTTAGCAGCAGTGCCTTCTTTATCTTCTTGGCTTCTTGCGGAAAAGTAAAATTTTGTTTTTCTTCAATTCAAAATTAAGCTGTTATATCTTTATTAATGATCTTATAATACATAACTGTAAAACTGAAAAAGTTATCTTAAATTTACTTTTAAATTGATAGATTATTAAAAGTACAGTCATCTCCAGTTATAGTGAACCTCTGGGGACCAGCAAATTTTGTCCACTATATCCAAAGTTCACTAAAACTGAAGTGTCCCCATACTGAACAGAGATACTGTATGTGAATATGGACTAATGGTTTGCGTTCACTATAGCCGAAAGTTCACTAAATCTGGAGTTGAGTGTATTTTCATTTTCAGCTACAAATGTTACGTTTGTCAGAATGGAATTATGCTTTTATTATTATTAATAGTAGTAGTAGTAGTAGTAGTAATGTAAAAAAAAGGGGTGTCCTTTTTTGGGTAGAAAATGGGTAAAATATGTGCCGTGTGTGTCAATCCGATTCTTGTGTATTACATTGTAAAAGTTAATGTTTATCTTTAACGTAAAATTTTATTTTCTAGAAAAAGCCACAAGCCATTTACTATTAGAGCCTGACTGGGAAAGTATTTTGCAGATATGTGATTGTATTCGTCAAGGAGATGTGCAGTAAGTTTAATTAAATCCTTTTTCTAAAGTTAAAGGAATAAAGCAGGGTATAATGTGAAGTGTAAATTGATTTTCCAAGCCTATAATACATTCTCTTAAAGTATGTTGTAAGCTGCATCTCTCCTTAGTAAAGTAAGAATGCAAAAAAGATTTTACATATTAGCTTATATTTGGATTAACAACAACAACATCACAGCCTACCCCATAGAAATGCCTCAGGCAGCCTATAAGCTCGAGGTATGTTTTACAATAGTGTATGAAAACCTTGAATATATTATCAGCTTAACAGTTTGAATTTTTAAATTGCATTCAAGTAATAAGAATTGGATTTTATTCATTTACCACATCCAATATTTGTGTTCTCTAAGAATTAAGCTGAGTTTCACTCAGAACTCATTTATGAAAATATAATTGCTGTAGTAATGTTTCTTTTATCTAGCCTCTATATCAGTAGCTTAGCGAGGGTTGTTGTTGTTTTTTTGTGGGGAAGGTGAGAAATCATAAACTGAAATGCAGTATAACTTTTGCAAAATAAGAAAATGATGAAATAAATAATTTTGTTTTTTGCTATTTTATACAAATATTTAATTAATTAAAATACAATTGTTACCTTTAATTTATTCATTAATATATTTATGTTACTTAATTAAAATAAGGGAATATTTAACAAAATAGTGATCTATAATCTGCTAATACCTTGATCATAAGGTGTGCAGATTTCAGTCTACTGTAAGTCTTTAAATGAGTAAATCTTATAAATAAAAATGAAATTCTGTTTGTTTGTGGATTTGAGTTGTATACAAATCCACAAAAATGGACATATCAGCCTGAAATTTTGCACAGATATGTAAAATAATATAGAATAAATCATAGTCCACTTTAAAACTTTGAAAGTAAACCCGTTCCCAGAATTTAAGAGATTTTTTATGTTCTCCACGCAAAAAGCTTTCTGTAATTGTAACCCCTGTAGTGAAAAAAGTGTGAAATAAGGATCGTGGTTGCCATGTGTGGCGATTTTGCCGAATAAGATGTTTTAAATTCTCAAAGTAAAAATAAAAGAATAATAATGATTTTTTTTGTTAGTTTATTAATTTTTTATTATAATATCGTGTACATGGGAAATCGGAGTAGGAATGAAATGTTTTATACGCAAAACAATAAGAATTGAAGTTTTCCAAGGCTAATATGTCAAATTTTTTAGTTTGGCGAAAAAATAAAATGGCTCAAATGCCGATTTTGAGAAAGTGAGTTCTAGCGGTTTGCACAGTTTTCGGCTTGGCGCAATTTATTGAAAGCTTAAGGAAATAGATTTTTGAAAACAAGTGCAAAGGTTTTATTAGAATACAGCGTTAAATTTTAATGATCCGTGAAGAAATAATGCAGTTATTAGGGGATTTCAAGCGATCTATCTTCAGAATTCTCGCCGATTGAGTACATTGATTTAAGTTGGGGGAATTCCGCCAAATTTCAGAAAATTGAAATCTTCTCATTTAGTACATCAAAGTAACGATGAATAAAACACGTTATAGTTGATAATTTAAAAAAATTTGGCTGTATTAAGGGTTTCCATTTTTCAAATAAATGCTTGCTTTACTTTTTGGCGGCCGAACCATTTCCCATATTGATTGCTACTAAGTCAATGCTTCGCATGATTTCCTGAAAAAACTCTTGCAAAATGGCGTATGTTGGCACTTTGGCGAGGCTTAGATTTGAAACTGGATTTTATTTGAGACTGGGATATATAATGAGACTGGTTATATAAAAATGAATGTTGGTATGTGTGTATGAGGTTGAAAAACTCTAGCACCGTTGCACCATGAAATTTGGTTCACCTAAGTCTTTTATCATTGAGAAGCTTTTTATGCTATCCGTTTTCCTCTAACTTGCCACTAGGTGGCGCAGCAGAACGTTAAATTCTATTCTGTTTAGCCGTTTACTATGCGAATATCGTCCAACCAATTTCGATGAAATTTGGTACACGCGGATATTAGAACACGGAGAATATTTTTCACTATCCATTTTGCTGTAACTTGCCGCTAAATGGCGCTGCAACGCATCAACTTCTATACCGTTCGACCGACCAGCATAAAATTTCTTATACTTACACATTTCAGCACGAAGAGTATATTCTAACTGTGTTCCTTTTGATGTTACTCACCACTAGATGGCACTGCAATGCATTATTATTTTAACTCGCCACTAGATGACGCTGCAGCAGGTCAAATTCTTCCATTCAAACGGTCGCTATGAAAATCAGTATACATAGCTATTTGAACAATGAGAATATTTTGGCGTTATCCATTTTGCTATAACTCGCCACTTGACGGCACTGTAGCAAATCATTACTTTAATTAACCACTAGATCGCGCTGCAGTGCATCACTTCTTGACTGTGCAACTGATCGCTGTGAAAATAGGTATACATAGATATTTGAAGACGGGGAAGAGTTTGGCGCTATCCATTTTCCTATATAATTTGCCACTAGATGTCGCGTCAACACATGAACTTCAGGGCTGTTCAGCCGATCGTCCTGAAATTTCGTATTCATCGATATCTGAATGCGAAGAATATTTCCGCCGTATACGTTTTGCTAAAACTCGCCACTAGATTGCGCTACACCGCATGACCTTCTGCACCGTACAAACGATTCCCTTGAAATTCGGCATGCATGGTTATTGAACACAATATAAAGCGATATCCATTTTGCTATATCTCTTTATTACAACAAATAGTAATCACCACAAATCGTAATATCAAAAAGTCCATTCATTCCCGTGTGAAGAACGGGTACTTCAGCTAGTGAAAGATAAAAGTAACTGTTCTATCCTGGAATCAAAACATCTCCTGGTTAGCAAACTGATAGCTATCTATTATGGGTTCATTATTCAAAAAATTAACGTATATGATAACATTACTTAAATTATGTAAACTGATTCTCAAATATTTTAGCACATGATTTCTTTAAGGCTTTCATATTAGCTCTTACAATTTGCATCAGTGATTACTTATCTTATGAGCTACGTTTCCACAAAATTTCATTTTAATTGGTGATTCTCCAGGCCTCCCTTTTGTTGGTCTCTAATCAGATATTGATTTAAGACCCTGATTCCTGGCTATAGCATGAAAAGGTTACTGCAAAGAAAAATTGGTAAAATATAGTTTTATAAGAAATTGAATAAAACAGCAAATTATTTATCATTAAAATGCTGAAGAAAAATTGCTTTTGTAGCTTTCTATCTGGCTCTGATATACATATTGAAGAAATTCATCTTCATTTGTTGCAAACAATTTAATATAATTTCTCTTTCATATTTTCTTTTTAGGCCAAAATATGTATTATCTTGCATCAGAAAAAAGTTGTATGTCCAAAATCCCCATGTAGTTCTCTATACATTACAGGTATAAAACAGAAGTTTACAGCATTTTATTCTTTCTTTTGTTTTTATTTTTACTAATTTTATTTATTTAATTTTTTTTAAATGTACATGTACAGTGAAACATGACGTAATGATACTCAGTGGCGTGTGCAGAAATTTCAGAAGGAAGGATTATATCACAATGATTATTAACCCATTTGCATGTGGCTCGTGGCTGTAACTTTTATATATCCAATTTACACTGACTCCTGCAGTGATCAATAACGACTCTGTGGTATGATGAATGATGTGGTATGATTTCCGACTCTGTGGTATGAAGAATTGGTAGCTCTTTCTAAAAAATCACATGTGTTATTTTGTCACCTCTAAGCAATTTATAAAATCTAATTTATATGCATGAATTAAAGATTGGAAATAGAATGTGACCGACTTTAATGACTTTGAAAAAAGGCCAATATTGTAATTTTCATAAAGAAATTAAGCTCTAATGGTTCGATACATAAATTTGCAAGCTTAACAGCGGTTGAAGGTACTTTTCAGTTAGTGGGCACAAGTGAAAAGTTGCAAATAATAGAGACCTTTGCTAATTGCATACAAATCTAGTGTAAATCACTGAGCATCATTTCCACTATACGGTGAAACAGTGAATTTTGGTGGTATTATCTACCAAATATATTAATACCTTCATCATTAGGGTTCTCTACTAGTACTCTTAGACACGATTTAAAAAAAAATAAAAAACAGGTCGAAGAAGGATCTATCATTATTCTGATTCCTGAAAGGGTTACTGCACAATTAAAATAGACAAAGAGGGTCTACAGCATTTCAAAGTCAACAGGGATGTGGCAACTTGGGGGGGGGGGGGAGGTATCGAGAGATTATTTACAATATATATATAAATAACTGAAGCACTATTTTTTTTTTCATCTGTCAATTTGCTAAAATCTTGTATTAATTTTAGTGCTTATTCTATACTCTTTGTTTATATATACATATGTATATACATTAGGATGGCCCTTATTTTACAAGTTGAAATTATTTTATGCAGCACCCCTCAGTCAGTTCCTTTATATAAGTTAATAATCCTACAAAATTCAAAATTAACCTACCAGTAACAATACGTGCCCCAAGCAGCTCGAAAATACAGGATGTCTCATAAATTCTTAAGCATTTCAAACAATAATAAAAGTAGTTCGAATTATTATTTTCAATTGCAGTTTTCACCAACATTTTTATTTCCATGAGGCTTATTTTTGGCATCATAAAAATTTTTAGTTCTTAAAATTCATTAATGGGGCTGCTGTAGACTAAAATATAAGAAAAAGGCTCAGATATATGCATATAAAACCTATTAATTAGTTTTTTAAAAAGTTATTGCCGTCAGAAAATAAATGAATAAATAAATTTTATTAGAGCATATCTCCTTTTTAAAATACATTTTAGCCTAAAGCACCCCTATCGGCAAATTTTCGGGTAATATTTCTTATCATACCAGAAAGGAAAAAAAAAAAAAAATCCTCCTTTAAATAAAGCCATCAGTAGGAACCACACTTCAAAATAATAATCTTTCCTTTTATAATGAACTTTTCAAATGTTTGCGCACCAATGGGAAACTCTGCAACAAAAATGAAACAAAACAAAATTATTACAAGCAAAACAAAACATGCAGGTGCCATGAGCCCATCCTAAAGCAAGCTCTATTTCTTGCTTTTGCGCAGGATAGAATGATGATGCTGCTTCTGAAAATACTGAATTGATTTCAATTGATCTGTTTTCCAAGCTCTGTAAGCTTCTTCGATGGGTTTTGAGAACAATAATTATTTAGTTTAGTTATCACGTTGTTTAATGTGCTTTTTACATAGATATGAAGCGAAAATCTATTTTTTTTTTTTGGTTGGTGCAATGAAGAATCAACTTACTGGTGCCAAACTACCATCTTGTTGTGATGTTTTATGTGTATTGTTCTAAAATATACATAAAGTGAGTTTATTAAACTTGCATGACAATGCTTCCCTGGTAATGGATGAAACTGTAATATTTTGTACAGAAGCTCGCATACCGACTCAAGATCACTCACATTGCATAAAAAAGTATAAAAAGCTTTATGAAACATGGCGTAAGTTTAAGCAGAAAACCCAACAAAGTAATTTGTGTAGACAGAAAGAGCAACAATTTGAAGATAGTTTGAATAATCTTTTTGATATTGCGCATGCAAATGCTTAAAAAATTATGAAAATCACGGAAGAAGTTTTTGTTATTACGAAGGAAAGAAGGATGTCCTGGTTGTATGTTGGAAATCTATAAAAAGTTGTTTTCTGCTGAAGTAAAGAAGGCTTCATGGGAAGAAAAGGAAATACAAAGAAGGCGGATGGAATGTGCTGTAGCTGAGGTTAATTTCATTGTACTGAGTTATGAATAAGATTTCTTAAATATACCGAAACCCATACAACCCTGTCATCAGAAGTGGGGTTTTGTATTAAATTATGATTACATATTTTAGTACTCTTGCAGTGCTTTGCAGGAAATTGTAATTGTTCTGAAAACTTTCAGTACTGTATGGGTATTAATTTGTCATATTAAAATATTTTCTCAAAACATCTGTTTTTATTTTGGTATGCCATCCTCTGTTGTCAACAGATTCTTTTAGCAATTCAGATCATTACGAAGCCGAATTTGAAAGTGAACCTTGTTTAGAAAACTTACCTTCTACATTGAAGCTTCCAGAACATAAGAGATGTTGACTGCTCACCTTACAACAGCGATAGGCAAATGTCGGATTAGTGGCAGAGATGCTGTCCATTTATTAACAGTCTGCATGGAAGCTATAAATTTAAATCCAAATGACTTTGTAATCAATTGTGCCTCATTAAGAGAACTCTGGAAAAATTCCATTTAAAAAAGGTAAAATGGTAAAAGGAATAGTAAGGTAAAATTTTTTATAGTTGAACTTGCACTTCGTAATATTCACTGAGATATAAAACTGCTTCCAGATATTACTGGAAAAAAGTATACCAACAGTCTTCCTGTGATTGCTACAGCTCCAAGTGTTGAACAACTATTGGGAATTCCTGAACTTTTTTCAGGGACTGGACATGAAATTGCTTCAACTGTATATGACCTCTTACATGATTGGTCATTATTGCATGCTGTTTAAGCTGTAGTATTTGATGCAATGGTCAGCAATATAGGTCGTTTAAATGGTGCTTACCATTTGCTATACTCCAGTTCAACTTAACCTGACAGTACGTGGAAGGCTATGCCTTGTGTTCTTCCGACCTTACAATATAGTTCGTCCGTATATGTATTACTTTTTATGTTAAATTCTTCTGTAAAGGGGAAAAAAACATGTTTACATAATGAAAGCGTGCTCAATTTAATATATCGCCTTTATATAAATGAAAATGTGTTTATTGTGTCAACGCTTTGCTATCCAATAGTGTCAAAGCAAGTTTTGGCGGAATTTTTAAGGAGCGAAGATCGTAGCAACCCTCCCCCACGCCAGAACAGGAAAATCCATTACACATTCTCCGTTCTTTACTTCTTTTCTTCCTTATCTCCGCTTTCGCACGTCGGTAATAATGGCTACTGCTCCTGTATCGGATGATTATATTACGTTCCGTTCCAACCGCATAAGGCTGGAACACCACTTAGAAGTTCCGAAGGGCCCAATTAGGACCAACAGGGGCCCCGGGCATTGATGAATTTGGGGGCCCCCATCTATGAAATTCTTTTTCATAAAATTTTGACATAAAAAAGAATATTTCATAACAACATTTGAAATTTGGGCCCCTTTCGAACCGGGGTCCTGGGCAGAGTCCCGATTTGCCAATGCGATAATAAGGCTCTGCATTCGGGCCCTATTCCTTTCTTTTAATTATTACAATTTTTTTTTAAATTTTGATGCCTTACATTATATTAAATAAACATATAAATCAGGACTAAAACATATTCATTGCTTGTTTTACTATGTTCATAAGACAAAAAACTAAACTGAATTTTCATGAAGTAATATTTTATGGAATATTTGTAATTTTTTTAATTAAAAGATTAAAACTAAAAAACAAAAAGGGCCGTGACCCAGTTGTCCCGTGCGTTAATAGGGCCCTTTTCTTTACCCCTCCCCACCCATCCTTCGTAGTCATTTTACAGAAGATAATTCTTCTTTTAAAATTGTCATCTTTCAGTGACTCCCATCCCCCCGTTGCCGGCAGTGACGTCTCCTCACGGTTAATTTTAACTTCGGGGGTAACTTTAAACTCGGGGCTTTGAAAAATGTAAGATCCCTGTGACCATCTTTGAAAGGAACAAAAAAGTTCAAGCAGTGTAGGGGTCGGTGCAGACGAAAACTGGGTTCGTTTTGCGGCCCTTTCACAACACAATCAATTGAAATGGCCCTTCATTCGCATTTTACCTTGTATTTTAATCTGTTTTATCAATTATTTTAACCAAAAAAGTGACTTATTAAAAATTGGCATAAAAATTCACAAAAATGGTAACCCTAGAAAAAATTTCTGGATCGGCCCCTGAGTTGTATATATAAAGTGATGAGAAGGGGATTAACCTGTTCACTTCCATCGTTTGCAAAGATACTACGATGAAGATTTTATTCAGTGCCCAGCGTTATTTCTCATCCTGCTGTCTTTGAATGCAGTCAGTTTGTATGTGAAGATCTGGTTTGAGAAACAACACTGGCAAAGAATTTTAAAAAAAAAATACCGTTGTGTTTTTATAACGATGAGAGCGAGCAAGTTCGACTGGGTTTCTCATCCGCTGGCCGGATCAAAAGCCCGCCCCTTCCGCCCGCGGACCGGAGGTTGTCCATATGTGTTTTAAAATCTAATTTATGATGCACGTAATTTAGTTACCAGAACACTGCCTTTCATCTTAGTGAGATAGCGGTAGGGTCGACCATTCTCAATTCCTTTTAATTTTTCTTTTCTCAGCACAATACAGTGCTTTGAACGCCTTATTTGTCTCAAGAAGCATATTTTACTGGCACATCGATGCCTGTTTCAATATTGCCACATTCGGGGAAAAGAAAGGAAAAAGCATTACGAGTTTCACAATCCAGTCATTTAAATTAGAGGATTTTCTTACGTTCTTTGTTTTTCTTTCTTGTTTGACTGGACTTGCACTGCAATAGAAAACGCCGAAAAAAATAGCAATTGTTTAAACTATTTTATATTTAAAAAAGAATATGTATATTAATCTGTAAGCACACGCATCCCAGTCACATTTTTGCTTTGAAAAGAAAAAAAAGAGACATTTCTCAAAACAATTCTGACCTCCGCGTACCTTTCAGGGGAAGGTCAAGAAGGGATGATTGAAGGAATGTCCTTCCTTTCTTATCACCCCTAAATACTCCCACATGTGTACGTACTAGAGCAGCATTAGTACGAAGGACGGGCGATAGATCGCCAAATAGGGCAATTAGTCAAAGAGTACAAGGGAGGAAGACCAGAAAGCGCGCACGAATACTTGACAAACGGCACAATAAGGCACTCGTACCTTTCCACGCACTGTCAGGTTAAGTTGAACTGGAGTATAGAACAATTGTTGAACGGTGATATTTTATACTTCACTTGCTATCATCACATTCTTGAGATCTTTCTACAGGGTGAATACTCAAGAATTTGGGTAAATTAAAAAATATCTTAATGTTCAGCGTCAATGGGGCACGTGTTCTTCATGTCCAAATGAGCTCAAATTTTGCACACATTATTTATTAGCGTATTGACATAGATCTAGGGGGTGCTGCAATTTGATTTCCAAAATTTTAATTTTTTTTTCCATATAAATACGGACCATCCTAATATACATATATACTTTTTATTTTTAATTTAGGTGTTAGAATCATGCATGAAGAACTGTGGAAGTCCATTTCATACTGAAGTTGCATCCAGACCTTTTATGGAAGAGCTTAAAGAGTTAGTAAAAGTACGTAGATTGCATACCCTTATTAGGGTTGTGTATTATTGTTTTACTTCATAGTTTTAACTAGTATTTTGTTTATCAAGGGGTTACGCTGCCTTCTTAAATTCATAGGTCCAAAGACTCGTAATAATAAATATTTGGAGTCCTTACTGAATTTTATGCATACATTTTTTATAAAATATTATAAAATAATGAAAACATTTATAAGTTTATGGAGGTTATTTAGGACAAATATGAATATGAATAAACTCTTTAAAAAAAAAATAGGTCCCAAAGACCTTTTAATTTGAAAAGAAAGCAGGTAAAATATTTACTGTAGCAGCGTTTCCCAACCTGTGGACCGTCAAAAGCCATATTTGCAAAATAAAATGTGTTTATTTTCTATATTCAGTTATTTATTTTATGTATATGAAAAATTAAGTAAGTTTCAGTTATAATCTATCTAGAGATCTTCATGTTCAATTTTTATCATGAAGAGTAACTTTTTGTTGATGAGTAAATATATTTTCTGGAAGATAGGTTATTCAATCACAATTTCTCTTTAGTAGTTAACCTTTAAAGTAAATTCAATAAGCAATAATCAATATGATTTTGAATCTTCCTAGAAAAATATCTGTTATGGGCAGAAACAAACTTGTCTCTCCAAGCACAACAGATTTCTCAATAAGTTGTTAGATCAAAATGGCAATTCAATTTGAAATTTGCAAGTGTAGTAACTTCTTTAAAAAGGAGTCTTTTCAAAGTGAAGGAGGGGGAAAATTCCAATTTTATTACTAAATAACTTTGTTTTATTTGTGTCATTATATGCATAGTGTATATGGTTGACCATGTTTTTCTGCAGCAAATTTAGACGTGTTTTCATGTAAATGTTCTAAATTTATTTTTATTTTATTTTTTTATATGCTGCGAAAAATGTTTTGATCAAATTTTCAATGATTGGTCAGTAGTTCTTAATTAAATCTGCTTGTTTAATTATTAGTTCAGAATTATTAATCCTGCTAAAATCAAATGGGATCTAACACATGAATCTGTCAAATGATCCTGTTGATCTTATCATTTGTTAAATCGTCTCTATCAAATTTAATGTAATTCATCTATACTGGTAATGATCTAATAAACTGGTCCGTTAATGTATTGACAGGCCTTGTTTGTGAGTAACTGTTGGATTAAATCTTTCTTGAATTTCAAATAATTTTTTTAAGGTGATCTTATTTGTAGTTTTTTGTCTGATTTTATTTAGGAAATTGTGTATAAAAGATAAATCATTTTTATGTTGACATTAAAGTAAATTATTAGCTTTGCTAAAAGATTAACTAGATTAAAATATTAGTGCTTTTTAAAAATTTTAAGTTGTGAATGGTTAAACTAAAATCAATATACAGTAGAAGACCCAAAATCCGCCGACCCGAAATCCGCAAGGCTCTAAAATCCGCACTGTCTGTTCAATGTAAACAATGAAATCTGCCCTGCATGCTGCAAGCTCAGAAAACTACACTATAGCCACAAAGTAAAACTGAATAAGCTATTCCCACTTGAAAAAAATATTTTAAGAGTTTGTGAGCTCTCATGGTAACATTGATATCCTTGAAATGACTGACAGTGACATAATTAACACTCAATTATGATCACATGACAGAGACTCTGACACAGTAACAAATGAGGATGATCAAAAAGTTGATAAAATAACATTTAATCAAGGTTAGGCTCTGAGAAAGAAATATCTCAGATTTGTAGAGCAGCAAAGCTGTGTTACAGAACAGGAAATAATGAGGGAAAAAAAAAAAAAAAACTATAATTAGAATATCCCAAAGTCCTAAACTACTATTGAATATACGTGTTTAAATAAGTTGAACTATAATTTTATAATTTTGTATATTGTATTATTTAAATGTATTTTTATATTATGATTCTGATAATAAGTAACATGATTTGTTTCTCTTTATTTTATTTGTCTGGGTGGGGTGGAGGGAAATAGAATAAATTTCCTATTATGACCCAAAATCCGCAAAATTCTAAAATCTGCACAAGGTCTGGAACCAAGCTGTGCGGATTTTGGGTCTTCTACTGTATATATATATATATACAATTTTGACTTAAACTTTTTTCACCTAGACAACAACAAATGAGAATGTCAGAAGTAGGATTCTTGAACTAATTCAGATATGGGCCCATGCATTCCGTAATGAACCTAAATATCGTGCTGTGCAAGATATATTTAATATGTTGAAAATGGAAGGTAATATTAATATCTCATAATTATTTAATTAATTTTTTATATATGTGTCTTTGTATAGTAAATGAAAGTAAAATACTTTATTATACCTTTTCTGTTTTAACATTGTCATAGGAGCTTCAATGTACTTAAGTATCATACAGCAAGATAACACGCAAATATAAACAGCTGGTAAATGGAACAATTTATGAATGCAAATTATTACTGTTATAGAGCTAGTAAATTTCTTTTCTTTTTTTAAGTTTCATTTATAAATTTTGTATAGAATTAACCTCTGAAATTTTATGATGCATTTAAAAGCAGAATTTGTAATTTTATTTAATAGTAGTAGGCTCTCTCTTTTTTAAAGTAAATATTATACAGTTTATAAAGTAGTGTGGCAAACATAAAGATCCATTGCCAGAGTTTAAAACATTTAACTGTATTCCATTTGACATAGTAGCTAAATTGTTTGCAACCAGTTTTCAATTTATTAAGTTGTCCATCAAATCCATTACTTAGCAGAGTTATCTATGCTAGCCAGATCTTGCTTTAAACTACAAATCCTAGTCTGTCAATGTGAAATTTATGTTTAAAATAACCATAATAGAATAAATAATATCAAAACCTGTCTTAAAGATTAGATTAATACTGATTATTTTTCTTTTCTCTACATTACAAGGATTTGTCCAATATAATGTAGACAATAATAATTTTTTTTATTTGACATTTATTAATATCATTTGAAATGTTAAATTTAGTTTATCACTATTTATCCTAGGTTATAAACTTCAAGTTTTAAAAGAAAGTGATGCAATGTTTATTGCTGACACAGCACCTGATTGGGCAGATGGCAATTGCTGTCATCGATGTAGAACTCAATTTACTGTTGTACAAAGAAAGGTAACTGTATAAATAACAAAAATTCAAAAGCTATTCTGTAGCTTTGTGTCATTTTAAACTCAGATTCTTTTTTCATTAGAAGAGGTGTATAAATCAAGTCTATGTAAACTCATGTTAGTTAAACTTAATTTAACATGGGTTTGTATAGATTTGAATTACATTCATCTCATGACAAACACAATAATTGTATATAGAATGATTATAAAGTAATAATAACTATTTAAGCAATAAATTATAACCAAATGTACATAAAAATGCACAAAAGGATACAATAAAAGAAAAAAATTGATGAAAGTAATTAACTAAATCTGTTTGCTTTTATTTCTGTTTTATTGCACAAAGCCTCCACCATTTTATATTTAGAACTGCAAAGCATGCATAATTTTTTATCATAGTTTTGATTTTGTTGAGTTTTGAAAAAGGGTGGTATCTGTTAAAAATATGTAGTTTAGATGAAAAGCATAAATGCAGTCCATGTGTTATTATTTTATAATAAAATTCAGTACTTATGTTTAATGAATTTTATACATATTAAAGTGAGAATAC